>BLFO01004847.1:326767-352283 GCA_014634245.1 Montipora cactus
TTCCCCCCCCCCCCCCCCCCCCTCCTCTTCAGTTTGACATCTCGGCCATTCTTGTCCGTTTTGGAGCTGCTAAATGAAATAAGTCTGCTCAGCACGGGATGTTCAATGGAGATACTTGGCGAGACATAGGACAAGGAAAAGTGTAATACGTAACATTTTACACTCAGATCACAAAATGATACTTAAGATCTAAGCAATTTTTCGCTTGGTTTCAGAATTTCGTGATAAATCGGGAGAATATGATAAAAATCAGGAGAGCGGGAGGCAACACATCAAATCGGGAGGTTTTGAATGTCTGTAAAAGCGGGATACACCTATGCAATGCCTTTAGGAGTAATGTCGTAGTCCAGGAGATTCGGGGCCTGGAGAGCCACTGCAGCTTCAAGTGGATAATATGGCGAGCGTTAATAGGGCTTAATTAATTTAATATTTATATAATTTATATAATTATATAATTAATAATTATCCCTTTCACCCCTAAACCGGCCTAAACCGGCCATACTTAGTATAATTTTACTCTGCCTAACGCCAGACGATTTTACTCGTCAATGGGGAACCCCAGGAGTCAATGGGTTTTAAGCAAGAACAACGTGCTTGCGATGATGTGGAGGGGGAAATTCCTTTCTTGCTGGGCCAATGAGCCTAAATTTGAGAGCAATGACTGCAACCGCTTAGTCACGGCAACAAGGACGTCATCTCAAAATATAAATTCGCGTTATTGTAATTACCTCGAGCCTATTTCAACCTTTTTGATATTACAAGGGTTTGGAAGTTCCTTAATAATGACACTCGTCTGAAGGGCACTTAATTTACGGGAGAAAATTACAATTTATCCTCCTCAAGTACTGACGTTTTTAGTGACACCTCAAATTTTGCTATTTCACGTTGTTGTTTTGCTGACGACGGCAAAGAAATGGACAGAAGTGGAAAACTCACAGAAAAGCAATGGCTTTTGCCCACTAAATATGCAAATTTGTGACGTTCTTGTTGCCTTCGTCGTTGTCGTTGCTTAAGCTCCCCAACTGTCCGTGACCTTGCCTTCTCAAGTTCCGAATCTCAGACTAAGAAAGTAATGCTAGAGGCCTTGCATAGGTTGTCTTCCTTTTTTACCTGGGCTTCGCTCCCACTATGGGAGGCGAATGACTTAAGAAGAAATTGAATGTGGCAAAAATTGTAATCTGTTTCAATTCGCTTGTTTTGACTATCCCTACGGGCTGAAATTTGTGACCAAATTGCACTCGAAATCTTGTGATTATCAACACAAAACTGGCGTGCCGGCTTCCACAAATGAATTTGATGGTTACGTAATAAACAGAATGTTAGAAGAATCTTCACCTCTCGCGTTGATAATATAACATCCTTACTCTATCATTTCGCTCACCCCCAAGAGTTATTGTTAACACTCGAACATAAAATTCGTATCCACGCGCGACCACGTATTATTCATTGCAGGACTAATTTATGAATTAGCATTGAATTCACGAACTCGTCTCAGTGACAAATAAAGAGGAAATGTTCAAAGACATGAATGTATCAATAAATAAATCTTACATGCTTATTTTTTCCTTATTGTTCCAACCCTTTTATTGCGTATTTAATTGTTTACGCAGCTGGAAAACATTTTGCCGGTAAACTTTTGCACTTTGCTTCCGTGACTTTCCTTGCGTGACTTCGGTTTGCTTTCGTGACTAGGAAAGGAACTTCCGCCTTGCGCCACGGTATTTGGTCAGCTGCTAATTTAAAGATGGCGTCCTTAGTTGTTGATAGTTCCTTTGAGTTAAACCATCTCTTTCGAGACATCTCCACCAAGTTTTCTCCACTAGAATCAGCGGAGGTTGTAAAGTCGTCAAAGAGGATTTATGGAGAACAATTTTACTCTCTTCAAAACGAAGACCTGTTGTCATGTTTTGGACTTCTACAAAAGTTTGGTTATGTCTCGAATAGCAAGCTGACACTAATCAAAGATTTCGTAGCTTCAATTTCGAGCAACAAAGAGGAAATCAGTGAGAGTATTGAAAGCTTTATAGCCTCCCATCCGCGTCTGTATGATCTGCAGAAACAACTACATGGGAGGAACGACGATCTTAAGAGGATCACAGCAACACTTGAAGCAGGACAATCATCCGTTGTTAACTTACACGGTCCGGGAGGAGTTGGAAAGACAACCCTAGCTCAAAAGATTTGCTCAGAATGGCGAAAATCTTATATTTTTGATCTAAGAGAAGCAAAAGATATGAGAGCAATTTATCGTAACCTCATGAACAAGCTTGGCCTTACTGTGCGTGAGGGACACGTAGACATGAGTTTTGTGGTGGAAAAAATCTTTGAGAAAGCTTTTGAAGAAAGCGAGGGGTTGCCCGTGCTTTTTCTTCTTGACAACGTTGAACAGTTTACTTTGGGGAAGGGAAAGGAAGGTAGGAATTTAAAGATGTCATTCATGCTGTTCTTAGAAAAGCTTATAGCATATGATAAAGATCGGAAGGCAAGAGCTTTAAGGATACTTTTGACATCAAGGACGCCATTGAATGAGGCCAACAAGGTAGAAGATTATGAACTGAAACCTCTCAGGGATAATTTTTCCGAAAAGATTCTTCTTCCTGAGAAGACCATTGACATAAACGTGGTGCAAAAAGAGAAGTTGCTTGGTGCCTGTAATGGGAAACCTCTCCTCTTGAAAGGGTTAGCAGCAATTTTGAAACAAGAAAGAAAACTTCCCAGAGACCTGATCAATGAAATTGAGAAATCTATTCGGGATTCTGAAGAGAAAGGGGATTCACCGAAGTCCAAACGCAAGGAAGATGCCAAAGAAAAAGCTTATGGTTATGAGGAAGGAGTTGGTCATGGTGAAAAATGTGTGATCCATGAAATGTTCAACACATTACCATCTGAGTGCTTAAAAGAATCAGCAGTTTCACTTTCTTTGTTTTGTGGCCCATTCTCTGCATTCACTGCAGCACAGGTTCTTGGCATTAGCCTGCCAGAAGCTGTGGCACAGCTTGAAGGTTTAGAAACCAGTGCCATCATTTTTGTTGTGAACAGAGAACAAAAGGAGTTGATGTATGACATTCATCCACTGCTGAAAAAGTATGCTGACAGCATAAAGGACGATGAACGTTTTATTGAATCATACGGGAATGCAAGGGAGCAGTTTTGCGAGCACTTTATGTCAAAAGTGAAAAAAATTGCAGGATTTGTAGAAGCTGACTATGTTAAAGCGTTTATGATGTTTACCAGTGACAGTGCAAACTACGAGTTTGCTATAGACATTTCCTTGGAGTCAGAGTTTTTTAGCACACCTGGTGAATTTCATGACAATGCCTTGATTGTGTCATTTGTCAATGCCTTGCTGTCACGTAAGAAGAGATTGGACCTTTTCAAATCATGGGCTGAAAAATGCAGTGATGATGGCAATTCAGGTGAGACAAAAATTATTATACCTGTTAATAATTGCTGTGGAGCAACATAATCACAATGTAAAACAAATGTACTTCACAGTGCTCCAAGAAACGTTTTTTTGTAAGTCGCCTTTAGGGGACCTTCACTTCTGAAATACAATTTTGGTTGCCATTTTTCAAAAAAAAAAAGAATGTTAACGTTTTCATTTTTCTGATGCATCTTGTGCCATGTTAAATGAAGAGGGGAAACCGCTGACCATATTGAGCCAAAGATAGTTTAGAAACTGTTTATACACAATTAAGCAAAAACGTGCAAAAGATAAGGAAATCGATAAGAAATGAAGAGTAGACCAGAGAGAGTCAAAGACCAAAGCTATGGTTGACCTGCATCATATAAAGAGGGTAACGTTTTATCAAGGAAGTGACATCACTGAAAAAGAATAGCATGAACTGCTGTCATGTTTCCGATGTAAGGATGGGATCTTTACTCAAGACATCGGTTAAGAAGTGTTTCTTTAGAGAGAAACTTTTTGATTTCGTGCGTTGTTGCATTTGGTACGCATTGATGACAATCATTCTTTGTAATAAACAAACGTCGCAAATGTTAATTCATGCTACTGACAACTGCCGAAACTGAATCAAGGCAGTGCTTCTGGGCTAAAAGCATGGCATCTGACAGGATGCGGCGACGCGGATCAGCATAATTCACTGAAATCCGCATCTTCCGCATAATTCCGATATTTTCCGCAAAAAACAGAAGAAATACCTGATATCAGTGATAAAGCAGCTCCTGAACATCCTCAAAAACATAAAAGCCGAAGAAATTGACTGTTTTGAAACGCTTATTTTCCTGAACATTGAAGAAAACACACCATTTCGTTCGCAAGATGAAAGTTCGTAAGATCGTAAGCAGTTTCCGAGCATTTTTTCGCCAATGAGCCTGGACACTAGTTTTTGTTCCTACAATGCTTTCCATTGGACGAGAAACAGTTACACTTCAGCAAATGACGTAACTGATAAGAAACTAAGGGCGCGTTCGATTGACCGTATTCCGGAATAGGATTACATGGAATACAAGTTAGAAATCCTTCGTTTTTACGGAGATTCACATTAAAAATGTCAAACACCTGCTAAAATGCTATTTTAAACATATCTTTATTATCCTTGTTGCTTCAAAACGCCAGACATACCGTTTTGAATTCATCACTTCACGTATTCTTATTCCGGAATACGGTGAATCAAACGCACCTTAAGTCAATGATCGAGGGAATGGATCGCGCTCCAAAGGTATTACAATTTTGCTCCATTATCTCCAAATTGAAACAAAATTCATGATGAGAAACTAAATAATTTTTTATCGCTTTATTTATTTTACGAAAAGTTGCGGCAAAATCCCAACTGCTAACCCTTTTATTTCAACGGTGAAAGCTGGTCGCAAATTGGTGACTCCTCCATGTATTTTAATCACAAAGGGCAAAAATTCAGTCACAAATGCGATTGTATTGGTTGCAATTTCGATCACGGATTTACCGTAAGCATGTAAATACATTGGACGGGCCTAATTATTAGTTTTATAACTTGTTTAAGTTTCCGCGTAATCCGGTGTGATTTCCGCATAATCAACGCATGTTTCCGCATAATATGGCCAAAAATTTCCGCGTAATCTTTAATTTTTTACCGCATCCTATCAGAAGCCATGTAAAAGGTGTGGTGAAAAACTTCATTGCCCTTCATTGCCCTTAAGGAAAGCAAATATTAAATCCTGCAGAAATGGTATTTTGAATATTGTTGCTTGTTACTTGTTTAAATAGCTTATATAAAGAAAAAAACGTCCCCAAAAATGTTCCGTGTCCTTGAACCTTTGACAAGAACTATGAAGATAGCTAAAACTTTGCGGATGAGGCAAACGCCGGTCAATAAAACTTTCTAGGCGACCAAAGTTTCCCTGATAAATCGGAACAGATAAACATTTTTAGGGAGGCTCCAAATGAGCCACACAGGTTTTTGAAGTGTAAAAAGGAAAGGAAAGGAACTTTACTTAAGTGTCTAATCTTCTAGCGCCGTAGAGCACTATTCGGAGACACTGTAAATTAAAATTAACAAGTTAACGCAAATGAAATCAAATGTTGGTTTTTGAGGAGAGGGGAAACCGGAGTATCCGGAGAAAACCTCTCGGTGCAGAGTAGAGAACCAAGAAACTCAACCCACATATTACTCTGAGTCTGGGAATCGAACCCGGGGCACATTGGTGGGAGGCGAGTGCTCTCACCACTGCTCCATCGCTGCACCCTCAAAAAAGAGAAATCCATTTTATAGACTTCCAACGCAGTTGAAAAGATTGCGTTGTTGGATCGATGGCATTGTTAACTCCGTTTACACGCAAGGATATGTACCAGTCAATTACGCACAATTAACCATCAAACTCAAAAAGACTGTTGGGATGTCTTGTGACAAGATTGTTTGCCGATCTGTGGGAACAGAAGCCTCTCATTGCTCAGTTTTTCAACCTTTTCGTTTTTTATAAAAAATATTTGTTTCTAACCATCAAATGTTTAGTTTATTTTACAATTTTTAGCTCGGATTATGCACTTGCTCATTTGTTATCGTTTCAGTGCGCTGGGTGAGAAACATTTTTCACTGAAAACTCACTTTACAAATTTTTTAAAGGTTTGCTTTCAACACTAAACAAAACCTATATCATCACAAAACTGGAAAAATTTCCGCGTTGAGTTAGCTATATTGTCCATGGAAATCTGCCAGTAATAAACAATAAGCTTAAGCAGCATTGTTGATCATTGAAAATATTTAGCGAGGTCAAACAAGAACAGTACATCTGAATCGCCCCTTCTGTTTGTGAGACTGCCTAAAAATGTCTCAACTTGACAGTTACGCGGGAAAAAAAATTAACCAAAGGACTGCAGAGCGCCGCGCGTGCCGCCAAAATTTTCCATTGATTTTATTCCGAGCAAAAAATACCATAGACAAGACCCTCACTGAGTTTTTGCGCGTGATAAAAAGGACTGGACTTAACTTTCCAGCTTACATGGCATTTATGACCGACGTAATTCACACCAGACTGGTAAAACGTCGAAAAGTCATACCTACACTGTGCCGTAGTCTGCTGTTCCCAGTTGCCCCTCTTCCTTTTGTATCAAAAAAGGCCGTTGCAAGATTTCACGATGCCTAGTGAATTGGCGAGGAACGACACGTTTTAAGTCTTTAAAGAGCCAGAAATTACGAAAGAAGAAGGCACTAAACATTTTAATTTGTGGTCGAAAGTTTTTATTATGTTTGGATGTATACTAAAACAAATCAAATGACCAGGAAATGGGTTGCCAATTTCTTTTCTACTAAGTATGGCGACCAAAACTGCCCCAGCTTAAAGCACTGCTTCGCAAAATTCGATTTCTTTTTGGTTTTGCTTGCTTTTTGCCACAATGCATCGCGCATTTGGCAACCGTCTTCTATCTACATCTACATGTTCTTGCACTCGGCAAAGTCCATTTTTGACATTTTGGAGTCTCGTACACCATAAGCGTTTTTAGAGACAGACATCACTGCCAAGCCGGCCACTTCTGCTGAGAGGACAGGACAGCCGGTCTTCTGGAATAATGTGTGGGAACTTTGACATCCCACGGGGAACTTGTGAACGTAGAAGATATTTGTGAGACAGGGCCTACGGTTTATAGTCCTTATCCGAGAAGACTTGAAAGTCTAACCATTTGCAGATAAAATTACAAAGGCAACACTTTCTCCTCAGTTATTTTAAGATCTTAGGTGATCCAGCCGGGGTTCAAACCCGCAACCTCCAGCATGACAGCTAGACGCTCAGTCAACTTAGCCACTGGTCTGGTGTGCGGTCTTTCCCGTATCAATGTTTTTCAATCAACATTGCTTTGGCCAAAGGTAATTTCCTTGTATCTTTTATGTGATGTTTGTATGACTCTTTGCTTCTCCACTGCAGGCTCACTCTTTCGTGCTCATTTAAAGTGCTGGGAATCCTTGTATGTCCTGGACCAAGACGGGCATAGTGAGGCTTTCAAATTGTTGGAACAAGCAGCTAATTCTCTTGGGAAAGTCCAAGATACAACTGCGGAGAATTTCAGGCTGACCCAAGGCTTGTACTCGTATTTCGAGGGCGAAATCTATTATAAGAAATCTGATTTCAAGAAAGCACTGCAGTGCTTACAGTCATGCTTAGACCTCATGGAAAAGCCGCTACAAGTTGATAACATCCTTGTCAGGTGCTATAACTCGATGGGTAACTGCTATTACGGCCTCGAGGATCTCACCAAAGCCCTTGAGTTTTACATCAAGGCTCTAAAGATGACAGAGAAAGTGGTGAAGGGTGGTGAGTATCATGATTATCACTTGCCGGTTCTCAAAAATCAAATAGGCACCGTTTACGAGGGCCAAGGAAATTACGATAAGGCCGTTGAATACTACAAAGAGGCAATAAGGCTTTTAGAAGTGCAGGAAATGTCAGGTAATGAGGACGAAGCCGATTTTTGCAGGAATCTTGCAAATGCTTATCAATTTCAAGGAAAATTCGAGGAAGCGATGAAACCAGCTGACAAGGCCTTTGAAATACGAAGGAGACGTCTTGGAGATCATCCGGATACAGTGCGAAGCATTTTCCAGCAAGGCGTTATTCAGGCAAACTTACAAGAGCCTGAAAAAGCGTTAAATTTGTTCCAGAATGCTTGGGAAATGGAGAAATCACTGAAACCGGGGAACCAAAGCAAGGTTTGGAAAATGCTTATTGATACTATCATTTATTTGATGGCGGATGATAGTCAGAAGACGGAGTTTAAGAAGGAGGCTTTGGCGTTTTGTCAGCGTGTCTGGAAAGAGGAGAGGGAGAGCTCCCGGTTTGACTTTACTGAGCAGAACAGAGTCATCATTGACACTGTATTGGAGCTTTTGAGAGATATGGAAGGAGAGGAAAATGTAAAGCATGAGTATGAAAAACAGGAATTGTGGTTTTTTGATGGATTCCTGGGTGAAAGCGAAACAGATTTTTATACAACGTTCGATGAGGCAACGGACAATGAAGAGCTCAACAAAATGATGAATGACAGAGTTAAGCTCTTGGACAAGATTCTTAACCTCTGTATTCGACTTGACATGCACGAGAGTCGTTTAAAGCACACCAGACTCAAGTTAAATTTGTACAGGAAAGTTCTTTTCAAGGCAAACTTTGTCGGTGAGGAAGGAAATGAGAAAGAAACACTCAGAAGTAAAGTAGAACAACTGTATGAAGACTTAGATGAAAGAAAGAGTATCACCGAATTCCGAAAAACCCTTTTGTCGTCCTGGCGAGCACAGTGGGAACAAAAGGAAGGCATGGAGGAAACAACGCAGACTATGAGCTCATTGGCCAGAGAAAGAACAATAAGGGGTATCCTTCAACTGTGCTTAGACCTCAACGAAAATGAGCTTCACAGAAAGTACGGAGAGGAAGCCTTAGTATTTTATGAAGAACTGTGGACGGGGAAGTGCGAAGAAATGGACAAACAGACGACGGAGGCGTTTCTTCGTGAAGTCAAAGCTGTGGCTTCATCGGTAGGAGATTATGAAAGAATACATGTCTATCAAGATGCCTTGCAGGTTAGTTAGTTTTTCATTGGTATAAAGACAACGAATTTCAAGCCTACCGAGATCTTTGGTAAATGTCTTTGTCATGATGTTTGGTGCAGCTGTCTACTTCTGTGCTGAATTTTTTGGATACATGTAAACCGAGGTTAAGCAATTTATTATATTAGAAGTAATTAATGATATTAACCAATTTTTTCTTAATCAAAAACTCTGATTTAAACAAGGCGGCTGTGGAAAATCTGTGTGAGTAATCAGTTAGTGGATATTGTTAAGGAACTAAAAAAAAAGGAAAGGAACTTTATCTGTGTCTTGTCGTTTTAGCGCTGGAGCACTAATAGGCCACTTCGGAAAATACCATAATACTCTTTCTTTGCCCCCCCCCCCCAATATTTGCATAACCATGGTTTCCACTTTCTCTTGGGACTTACAAAAAAAGTGCTTATGCAAAATTTGGGGGGACAAACAAAGAGTATTATGGTATTTTCCGAAGTGGCCTATTGGGGACACTGTAAACTGAAATTAAAAGTTAACGCAAATCAAGTCAAATGATATGCGGAATAATTAATGTCAAGACGAGTGTGGATTTGACTCGAAGAAGGCTTCGTTATTTGGATACCCAGGGTTCGTACGGGTCATGGAAAACCTGGAAAGTCATGGAATGTAAGAATTTCATTTCCAGGCCTGGAAAGTCATTGAATTGTATGGTCGGTTATGGAAAGTCATGGAAAATTGTAATTATAAATGCTAGATTAATCATTGCAGTCGTCGAAGCAAGTCATTCAAATAATCGGATGTTTGGCAGACACAGGTCATTAGTTTATTTAAATTTGAACTGCCTTATGTCAGAAAATATCCTAAAATAAGGAGGGTTTTAAAAAAGTTTCTTACATGACAGCTAGACTTAAGGTCATGGAAAGCTAGAGAAGGTCATGCAAAAAGTCATGGAATTTGAAGAGCACAAAACAAGGGGTGGTGAATGGTACCTCGAAAAACGTGGGTCTCGGAAAATTTTGGCAGGATCTGGAAATCTCGAAAGCGTCTTTGATAAGTGTCGAATTCTCCTTTTTGCATGGTTTGTTTTTACTTTTTTTTGAGTCTAAAGACTTTTTACCAAGGAGTCTCGGGCTCGGATTTTTGACCAGGATCTCGGCGTCTCGGCAAGTCTCGGATTTTACCATTCGCCACTGCCTCGAAAGAGGACGAACCCCGGATACCGCAAAATCCACGTGCAAAGGTTGCGTTTAGGACGAATGCAGTGGTTGGAGTAAACAATACTTCGACGAAACAACGACGAGAAAATCAACCAGCGTGCATTGCCGTTGAACATCATATATTGCGCACACTGCATATATACGTGATAAATTGTTGGCAGATAATTCAATTGAATTTATTTGTTTATTAACAATGTAATGTCATCACAGTCTTAGGCGACTCGCAATTAGCAAAGCAATCCTAGGCGGGCCACCTTTCTAAAACAAGTCCTGTCTCTGCTTTTGATCACATATATGTAATATTATTTAATAATATTAGTAAATCCTGTTAAAATCATAAAGAACATACAAATTAAGAAGTCAGTTAATTAGTTAATTAATTACAAAATTATCAAGATACAAAGTTGAAACATGACTAATTACAATTTAAAATGATTAGACTTGAATTTAAATTTAGATTAGTCGGAAAGAGCCTTTAACTTTAACTAGCGGACGGGAGATATTTGCAAATTTCCGAGCAGCGTAAATCAGCATTCATCTCATCAATTTCCATTAGTTTTAATAGCCGATTTTTGAGTTCACACCTTAAACGGGGTTCTGTTTTTGATACGAAGTTTCATTGGGATGCTATTTCACACTCTTACAATAGTTGGTTAGTTCTAGATGCTTTAACGTAGAGATTACCCGCTGCTGAGAATCTTGTGAAATGATGATGAACCTGCTCGGAGCGCGTAAAGAACAGAGAAGTTTTAGAAAGGACACGTTGATTATTAATGTCATGCATCATAGACGAAACCTAATGAGAAAAAAGCATTGTTACTGGTTGGAGTCTGGAGTGAACGAATAGCGGGGCACTATGAGCTTTGCTATCAGCAAATACATTAGTCGTAGAGCACTTTTCTGTGATTTATTTATCAAAAGATTGCACTGATTCCCAGAATTAACTGGAGGCTCTTAGCTAATCAGATTCGTGTTAGATGATGTATTGTACAATAATTTAAGTACATTCTTGCCTACATCTCACATTGACACATGTATTCTTCATCTTAACAGAAATTCATCAACACTGGGGAAAAACCAGCCACGTTGGGACCCAAAGGTACCGTCGCATTTTGAAGTCATTTTTCTTAGTAACAATCCGTTTTACGTAAAAGACAGAGACGACTTTGATAGTTTTTTAAAGTGCAGATGGCAACCGGAAGTGAACTTTTCGAATCCCAGGACGGTAGTGTGTCCCAGATTTTTAAGCTTTTCAGCTCTAATTAAGAAAATTCACTTAGCAATATAGATGTGCTTGCTGTTGCCGTCTGCGTCCTAAAAACGTTGCATGCTTAAGATTCCTTTCAACGGCCCTGAAAACTGGCAGAAAGATCATTTCACAAATTTGTGAATAGAGTGCCCAATGATTGCCTTAGGAAGAAAGTATGCCTTTATAGCTTATATAATAAGCAACTATTCATCGAGGTGGAGGTGGCTAGAAAGTAAATATCCACCACTAGCCACCGACACTGAAGTGAATAGTTGTTTTAGTATATACTAAAACAGCGAAATAATATCGCACAAAACGATGATTTTAACTCATTTGTTTCTTCAAAGATTACAACATTTTCGTGCGCAAAATCCGCGCTAATTGCTCAGAGGTGAATAATTAACAATTTTTCCATGATTGCGCTATTACCAATCTCGTATCCAACAAGGGCGAATGGAATAATTGTTTTATATAATTCTCAACCTTCGACTTTGCTGAATTTTATTTAAGTTTAAGAAACGGCCGGAAAGTGCTGTGATTTCCGGGCGCCAAAAGTTTTATGCTGAGCGACACTTGCGGCATGCATTTCCATATACGGTCAAACGCAGGTATAATGGCTGATAACCGAGATCTAGTGAACCAATGAGAAAGCTATAATTGCATTATCCGAGGATGAGAATTTAATAACAAAGATCATTAAATTCTCAACCTCGGTTAATGCATTTCTGGTGCTCTGATTGGTTTACTCAATCTCGGTTATCAGCTCATATACCTTAGTTTGACCTCATATGGTAAATGATTGCGCTAAGCGTTGCTAAGCTGAAATTTTTTTCGCAGGAAAGTGAAGTTTTCTCTCTGAATAAAGCAAAAAAAATAGTTTTTGTGGAAAGTTTGAATCAATTCCGACATTTAGAAGTATGCGAAAGGTAACAAATGTTCTTGTGATGAGCCTGCGTCTGTCATACCGCTAACACAACTTCGCATCTTCATCAACCTTTTTGAATTTCGCTCGAATTTTCTCCCGTTTTTCGCTCGAATTTCGTACTTCCAAACTTTTAGAGTTAAAGGACGCGCCTCGTTGGCAATTTACCATCTCATATCTAACAAGCGCGAATGGAATAATTATTAAATATCCGGAGTTTGAGTAGCCAATCAGGGCGCGCGTTCAACGCTATCCACTGTTTTAGTATGCACTAATTATAAATAGTCTGCCTGTAGATTATTGTGACTTTTAATAGGCCCTTTGCATGTCCGTGTCACGTGACCTTGCCAATCGGCAAATTGGTCGTGGTACAAAATAGACACCGGAAATGGAAAGAGCGTGACGAAATTAGCAAGAATGTCGATTTTGGGGCCACTGCAGTGATTTTAATGCTGAAAAAAGTAACTGAGATTTATAAGGAAAACAGGCTTTGCCATCCAGCACACACTTCTTTTACATTTTTCAGACTTTCAAACCGCTCTAAAATTACGCACTTAAACGTCAGTTGTCTAAAAAATATTAGTTTTACTAATTTCATCACGCTCTTTCCATTTCTGGCGTCTAGTTTGTACCACGACCATTTTTTTACGATTGACAAGGTCACATGACACGGTCATGCAAAGTGTCTATTGTGTTCACGTTTGATAACAATGATCTTGGTATTGCAGGACATTTGATATTACTGATGAATGCGCATGTCTCTTGGTGCAAGGGCTTTTTGGCATTCTTATATCTAAGACAAAACGATTTCTTTGGCAAGTAGACAAAATTTTCCAATGAATACGGCACATAAATCTTCCCAGATTGTGTTAAATAATCCTGATATTATTTGCTGAACTATACTTGTTGACAGACGCCACATCCTCGTACTATTTGTAACACTTATGCGCATAAGACATTTTTAAATTCCCATATAAAATTTCTCAAACATCCTTCGAATTTTAACTAAAATTTCCAATAGTTTCTCCATGTTTATTTCGCTTTTTGAACATCTCGATTGAAAAGGTATGATGTTATCGTTATTTTGCGCTTAGAAGTTGGCTCTTTGTCGTTCTTGATTGGTTATTCATCTTTCACAATTTTGTAACCTTCCTATCGTTTATGTTATAACCCCAAGCGCCCTTATTTAAAGAAGCCGCCTTGGCACAAGGGAGCGTCAGTGGAGAGGAAGAAGAAGAAGAAGAAGGAAACCAAACCTTGTCGGAAAAAGAGGACGAAGAGATAGAAGTAGCATCTGAAGAATCTGAGGAAGACGAAGAGGTCGATTTAACTTCTGACGAGGAAATCGATGTTTCATCTGAGGATAAAAATGAATTCTCGAGTCCCTTTCGCGACATGAATGAGGATAGCATTGTTATATTCAGGTAAACAGTCTTTGGAATTTTGAATTACGGTTTGTCCAATGCCATTAAAAATCATGGGAATCGCAGTGTTCTCGCCAGGCCGCGCACTTGCGGGAAAAATAGAAATGGCACATTAAAAGCCATGCAAGTGCGCTCACTTGTGCGCACAAGAATGCTACAAGCCAAACAGACTTTAGACGTAAGTTAGCAGTCTTTTAATGATTCCAGCGAAATTCCATATCTTTGCTTCTCCAACTGAATGAAACATTTTGTCAAAGCCTTCAATTTTATTAACTTTTGTCTTCGTCAGTCACATGAGTGTTGCGCAGCTTTGACATCTTGGCCGCCATTTTGGATCAGGTAGATACTTCGGGTAACAGATAATTTAGAGTGCGGGCTCATGTCATTCTTCGTGGTACGGAGAAAATTAGATTCTTTCCTTCGCTTTAAAGTACCAAGGATTTAAGAAAGTGTAGGAGATCATTGAAACGCTCGCTGGCAAAAAGGACAACAAAGAGGGCAGCTTAGCAAGCAAGGCAAAAAAGCTATTTCGTTGAAGGAAGACCGTGTTTTTCAGAGTGGATTGCGCTACACATGGCGTGCCTATGATGCCGACAAAAAGGTCACGACCTGTAAGATCTGTGTCGAGGAAAACAAATCAAATGCGTTTACAATATTGTCGAACTCATTGCATGAGTTCCAGTTTGAACGTGCCTTGATGAAATGGACAAAGAAATCACGAAGTACGTTTTCCACTCTAGTCATGGAGCGCAAGTGACTTTGTCCCATCTAAGCTCCCACAGGGCCCGTATTTTTCAGGAAAGGGGGCCCTTGGACTCCTTAATACAAAATCCTGGCGAGAACACTGCAATTGCAATGCTTCACCGTTTTCTATTGAGGGTGGTGGTGAAGATAGGAATAATCAATATATAATCTGGCAATTTCGTTTAAATATCGTCCCTATCAATCAACAAGGGCAGGGCTGGCGCAGTGGTGACAGCTCTCGCCTTCTACCAACGTGGTACGGGATCGATTCCCGGATGCGACGTCATATTTGGGTTGAGTTTATTGGTTCTCTACTCTGCTCCGAGAGGTTTTTCCCGGGTACTCTGGTTTTCCCCTCTCCTCAAAAACCAATATTTGATTTGTTTTTTTCTGATTTCAGTTGGCTTTTAGTATCCTCTATTAGTAGAGCACTCGTGCTCGGCTAAATCATCTTGAGACTTAAATTAAGTTATTATTATTATTATTATTATTATTATTATTATTATTATTATTCGATTCTCTCAACTTGTCGGGTGTTCTACTGGGTAATGTTTATGGTTGATGGTCATTGCCACTTGTCATTGCACTCTATTCCATACTTCTTGCACATCTCCTAGAGTACCTGCAGGGCCACCTTGTCGCGGCGCTTTCTATACTCTCTCTGGGTAAGCTTCTTACGTCCACTGACAATGTGTCGTACTGTTTCAGTGGCATCTCTACACAATCTACATCTTGGTGACTCTGAGGTCGTATCTATGCTGTGCTTGATCCAGTTTGTTCTTAACGCTTTGTTATTATCATTATTATTATTATTATTATTGTTGTTGTTGTTATTATTATATTTCATATTTGAGAAAAATATAAGGTCGACAGCTTTCAAAACTGCATCATCAGTAGGTAAAACTTTAATTTAGCGAAGTTTAAACAATTTCAAAATTCGACGAACACTATTTTAATGCTAACCACTTTGAATGAAATGAAGAGACTTATTTATCAATGATGACTCGGGGATACTCAGAAAAAAACCCGAGTGCTCCTTTACAGGCGTCGAAGCTGCGACCACTGAGCCACTGAGCTACAGAGGACTCCTATAGCTCGGTGGTAGAGCATCCGAAGTCACGCCGGAAGTAATCGGAAGATCGTAGGTTCGGCTCTTACGAAGGGGCACTCAGATTTTTTCCTGATATCCCCGAGTCATCATCCGGCGATATCTCTTAACTCTCAGTTGCATTTTTCTTTAAAAAAAATGCATGACAATGCATAGTTAATATATGGGGATGGTTTTGAAAATTGACGAGTTTCTGTGTTACACAGTGTTTTTTCAGTGATTTGCTTGATCCTTGGCGTGTTTGTAATTTGTTAGGAGATGGGTAATTTTAGGCATGACTAACGAGGTAGGCTCGCTGTCCATAGATCGGTACGAATGGGCATAGTTGGTCAACTCTGTTGTTTGACATTTTCAGTGGAGAAGTTGTCAAAGAAGGGACACGGTGGGACCCCAAGGAAGTTGCCGTACATGTAATCTTCCCTTCTGGCGCAGTGTCTGAAGACAGAATATTAAAACTTCTTAGATGGAATCCTCGTGCTCGTTGTCCGCCTCTCCTTCACCAGGAGGACATTGTCAGTGATGTCATTGAGCTATCAGCAGTGGACAGTCCGAGCATTCAGCATTTCAATGAAGCTGTCACAATAGTCATTCCACACTGTGCCGCAAATCTTAAGGGTTATGAGGTGGTGATTAAAACTTTGATCAACAGTGAAAACAATGAGTGGGACGATATTGTTGAAACGGAGGATTTGCGCACAAAGCGTGGTAAGAATTGATTGAGTTTTTTTGTGATTATAGTAAAGTGGGTTTTGTTACCTGAACCAAGTAACAGCAGACGACGGATGCAACTGTTCTCTAGAAAGGGACCGTGTGTGTTAGGGCAGCGTTTACACGAACGCGTTTTCAATTGTAACCGCATCGTTTTCGATGCGGTTACGCCTTCTGTTTACACGCCACCGATCAAGACTGTTGGCCAAACTGGGTCGATTTGAAATCGCTGCCACAAGTGTAGCGCTTTCAAAACGATTCGGTTTCATCTGTCGTTTAAACGGCGAAACCGCATCGATTTGAATACGGTTACTATTTTAGCGCGAAATTTCTATTGTAAGATTCAAATGGTGAATTAAGCACGTTGTGCAGCGTTCGCTTATACCATCAAGGCTTTGATTCTCTGGCGAAAACGGTTCCGTGTAAACACTTCCAAAGCGCATCGATTTTGACGCGGTTTCAAAGTCGTTAAACCTTGTCTGTGTGAAACGTTCGTGTAAACGCTGCCTTACTTTCACAGTATAAATCGGTAATGGTAGAGGTTTGTTTGTTTTGGTTAACATGCCTGGCGCAGTGGTAAGAGCACTTGCCTTCCACCTATGTGGCCCGGGGATCAATTCCCATATTCGTTGCTGTATTTGGGTTGAGTTTGTTGGTTATCTACCCTGCTCCGAGAGGTTTTTCCCCAAGTACTCCGGTTTTCCTCTCTCCTCACAGCATTTGATTTGATTTGTTTTGGTTTCCGTTGATTTGTAGTCTCCCCAATTAGCAGAGCACTCGTGCTCGTCTAAATAACCTTGAGGTTTCAATAAAGTGATCATAATTTTATACCGCACATATCAGATAAAGTCTCCTTGCGGTTTACAATTCTGTGAGAGATAGACCACCAACACCGGGGTCTCCCCCCTGGTTTGTGGGTTCTTAAACGGCCCACAGATTAACATGAAGGATTGAGAGACGGGGTCTATGGTTTATAGTCCCTATGCGAGAAGACTTGAAAGTCTAACGATTTGCAGGTGAAATTACAAGGGCAGCACTTTCTCCTCAGTTATTTTTCAGACCCTGAGTGTTGTGAATCCGCAATCTCTCACACAACGTCCGATGCTCCACCAACTGGGCCAGCTGTCGTCGGTTTTAAAATCTGCTTAGAACTTGTTCCGCCTGAAATGTAGCTTGTTTGCATAAAAATGTTAATAATGCTGATTAAGATTAGTGGAGCGAATTTCAATAGAGTGTAGTAAAACCAAAATCAAAGTAATTGCTTTGGCCAATCAAAAAGGACGTAGACAATCCAGTGAACCAGTCAAAACTTGAAGTAATTATACCTAGCCGACACAAAGCGCGGGAAAATGTGCACGCGCGAGCCACGATTGGTTTCCGTTTCACTTCTGATTGGTTGCAAAAATGGCAGGATAACTTTTAAGCAATTACTGAGTGAAGTAATGCAAAACCAAAGAAATTCGCTATTTACTTTCGACACTCAATTGAAAACCGCTCTAAGATAATCACCCCTGATTCCGCGCATGACTGCTATGAAAAACAACTCAGCTATACACTACTGATAGCATTGTCCATCTTTTGATCAACCCAAGCCAGTTTGACCAAATATGCACACTACAGCTCAGTGGAACATGTCTCCATCCTCCGTGGTTAGCACAAGTCAATAACTCGAAGCTTTTTTTCAGACATTAAGGGAGACCACGCTGGCTCTGGTGACGTTCCAGACTTCCTCTTTCCTGTGGCTATCACTAAGATAACACAATGCTCGACGTTCGTAGTGGTCTGTCGTCTAAGATCGCATGAACATACCATCACAAGTCTGGAAAGCGAACTGGTGTGGCCTGACTTTCCACTTGCAAGAATATCTTTTCCGCAAAATGCGCTTCGACAAGATGAATCATTTGAAGTCATTGTCAAGGTTAGCCTGTCACATACGTCAATTACCCGTGTTTAGAGGGACCGTGCTATCCAACGCGCATGTTCGAGTTGGTCAGAAAGAATTTGAAACGTCGGCTCGATTTTTCGAGTCATGTAACAGCCCTCGTAACTCATTGTATCCTTGGCTTGCAACTGACATCATCGCAGCTATGTTGGTGTACTGAACAATAGCGAAAAAGTCTTTTGGGAATTGAGTAAGGTAAAGTCTGCTACGAGCCAAGCCTAGAAGACACATCAGGCCGGCACTTATCTCCGGTTTCCGTAGCATGAAGCGACTAGGAGTATTTCTACTCCCCTCTGGATGGGATGCTAGTCCATCGCAGAGTTACCCCCAGCAATAGATTCGACGGTACACATTTATACACCTGGGTGGAGAGAGGCACCGTGAGAGTAAAGTGTCTTGCCCAAGAACACAACACAATGTCCCGAACCCGAACCCGAACCCGAACCCGAACCCGGACCACTCGATCCGGAGTCGAGCACACTAACCATGAAGCCACTGCGCGGGAATTTGGCTCAAACTCGAGGGACATTTTGCTTTTGTTTTGTACACCACCATGGCCGTCTAATCACGTGAATGCAAGCCATGAATAATGTGATTGCCTCGTTATACTCAAGCCAAAAACAAAAGACTAAACAACTGAAGCAATCACTTAGACAGAAGTTGCTTACACTGCTCTGGGAAACTCTAGGTAAAAATTGGCTATTTGAGCCTTACGGCGCCTGCTCACTCCTCGTGCTAACATGAATGCACCAATTAGATACGCTTTTGATTGTTGTTCACGAAAACCAATGAGAAGACACTTTGTTTTAAGGTTCCCCGGAGCTCTTCTCTCCCTCAGGTAAAAGAAGAGCTCTGGAGTCGAGATTGTGGCCAGTTTACTAAGGACACAACTGTAAAATTGTCTATTACCAAGGGGACACAGACGTGGATGCCGTTTCTTTGAAAGGAACACAAACATGTAAGACTTAAGTGTTCCAGGTTTTTTTAGTACGAAAGTAATTCTTCGTTTGTTACCTCTTTTTGCACTGAATTACCTCTGCTGCACTGTTACCAGAAAATTGCATTTCTCTTAGCCAATAAGAATGCACGGAAATGCACGAGCTCGTGTTCGTCTTTGAAAAATAATATTCTTGCTTATTTATTCCAAATTGCATTCGACATCATATGATTACCTATAGGAACTCCCCTGTAAACATTATTATTTCTGTAATTTATTGCTTTGTTTTCCATTTTACTCAGCTTCAAGAAGTTTCCCAAAAATTGTTCAAGAAGAAGGAAATTTTGCCAGGACCGATATTGCGAATAACGAGTCCAAAAGCAGTGGAGTTTCTGAAGCCTGTAACCATCCAGCTTCCATTGTCTTTGGGAGAACGTTGCAGGAGAAGAGACATCGATATGTCAATAGTCCGTGTTCGTGTCCTCTTCAAAGAATCAAGCCCTGAGGAGCAAGAGTGGATTGAGATAACAGACAAACTTGAGACGCCTCCGAGATTTGACGGAGATATCATCACATTTGAAGTCAGGCACTTTTCAGTGTAAGTGTCAAAGCAAAGTTGAGATGACTTTTTTGCTCTTGTGTATTCTTTTTCCTCAAAGGTCCCCGGAACCTTTCCAGTTTTGGGCCTGAAAAGCCAGTTAAGAAACTTCAATCCTCTTGTTTCGATTTTAGCTGGTCTTTTTTAACACGTTGTCGAAAGTTCATTAATAATTCATGAGTGGAGTAGCCAATCAGGTCACCGATAAATCGTCACGTGCACGAGCTTTATAACTAATGAAACACTCCTCATTATAATTCCTTATATAAAACATACTAAGAAGACATAGCTTGTTTTTCTTGTATGCTGATGTTCTCCTCTCACAATTTAACCTTTGCCCGGACTCCAGTGGGACACGCTTTTTGTGGAATGCTTTTGAAACTGTTCAAAAACTTGGCAGCACGTGTTTTATCGGGTCTAAAAACACGAGGCGTAGCTGAGTGTCTTTAGACCCGATAAAACACTGCTGCTCGTTTTTAAAACATTACTTCAAGATAGCGAAACGGAAAATGATTGTTAAGTTTAATCGCTGAAAAATTTGTGATACTCGAAAAAGGCCTTGAAAGTTGAGGGACATTCAAGAAATTGGTTCCCAGAGATTTCCGCCCTGCTTTTCTTGTACGACAAGAATTTCTTCATACTTTTGTTTGCCATCTTTGTAAAGAAGACTTTTAGGTGATACCAATTAGTTTTATCTACTGAAAAATCAGAACTCCTGCCGAGCTACGTCGTTTCTCTAGGTCCTAATTGGACAATGTGTCCCGCTGGTCGGTGGGCTTTACAAAGTCATGCGCCCCTAAAATTTTCAAAGGTAACCATTGATGTTTAAGTATGTCCTTTAGGAAGGATGTGAAACTATTGTAGTTGCCTAGGACTTTTTAATTGTCCTTTCGTCCGTCGCCTAGCAACTAGTTTGTCATCCTTCCCACGGGTGCATTCCACCTTAAGCGTCTATAGTTGCATTTGAAAATTTGTAGGCGCATGACTTGTGTCTGGGATTCGAACCCGGTGATATTGGTTAGAGGCGTGGTTTTTCACCACTGTCACAGTGGCATCCCAGCTTCCCAGGAAACGCGCCGAAGGACTCTTACGTTTTCGGATCACCCCTGAATGACGGAGATATAAGCAGGAGTGTCGAATTCTTTACCACGTCCATGCCTTACAACAACTCCCTCTTGTTGCAGTTTGTGGACTTTGGTTGATTGGTGTCGGAACAAACTACCGTTGGGTGGAGGCGCTGGCGCTGTTATTGATCAAGCTGTGGAACCAGAAGTCAAGAAGTTGGATTCTGTACCAAAAGCAGCATCTTTTCTAGCGTTTGTTCCCAGAGACACTCGTTTGCGCTATCCATCGGAGTTAAGGCTGTACTGCTCGCCAACGTGTAAAAAACCAGAGGTAGAAGAGAGCGAGAGCAAGAAAGATAATGTTATGATAGGAGATGGAAGCTCAGATGAGCCCATGTATTTTAACAACAAAGCTTTCATGTTCCTATCCGATCCCGAAAATGTTGTCACCGCTAGATTTCCTGAACGCTTACGGAAATTTCACGTCAGGTGAGATAATTTTCTCGGCTCCAAGGTTTGCTGAAGAAACGTAGAATGAAAGATGTTAAAAACTGTGCCCCCTTTAACAAATTGGCTCCTAGGAGTGAGACTTCATAGAGTTTACTCTGTCTAATGTCAACAACCGCCACATCAACTCAAAAACTATGTTCTCTTTAACCCATTGACTCCTAGGAGCGAGACTCAAAAACACTTGTTTTGTTTTTCAAATTTCGCGTAAGCCGCCATCTTGAATAATTGTGACGCGTCGTGGTTGCCCTATTGTTTCAAAACAAAAACTATTTGCGTGAAAACAATAAAGGCAAACCGTAGCACGTCACAATCGTTCAAATGGCGTCGCCCGGCAAATTTGAAAGTGAACTGAAAAAAGTGATTCTTAGGCCAAGATTGGTACGAACGATTTGAAGGTAAAGATAGAAAGTAAGTGGCCTTTGTTGTATGCTTGCGTTGTCGTCAAAACCTGGAAATAGCGATATTTCTTGTTTACAAACATTGACGTCACATTTCTTGATATTTAAAATTTGCCAATCATGGAACAAAAGAAGTCTTTGTATCAAAAACCAATTAGGGTTTGGCATCATTAATAATAATGGGTGACGTCACGAAAAACATTGCTATTGATGATTTGAGCTGCACGACTATTTTGCTGTTTTTAATTAACCAATAACGTTGTTTTGTGACGTTGTCGTTGCCGTACCCTTGGTCGTTTCCTGGTGGCAGAGGTCTCTTTTCTTTCGCGTTCGCTGGGCTTACGAGTACGGGAAAAGAGACCTCTATCATGGGTTGAAACCTACTCTGTTGAGCATGCGCGACGGTTACCTAGCGACCGAATCCTCATGTGATACTTCACATCTTGTGCGGGCTCAATTAACAACAGGGGAATTACTGTAAAGGAATGCGCGAGACAGAGTGGGCTCAAGTGAAGAGCTCTCTTTTCCCCCACTCGTCAGCCCAGCGAAGGCATCTAATATCTGTCAGAAAACACTTTGCACCAGATTGTCTCATTGATTTCAATCTTCGTTGAGAGCATGCCTTTTAAAATGCTTCAACATTACTCAAAATTAACGATGTATAAAAGGGTTTTGTAGCATGTTTTGGACCGTGAGGACTGACACTTCATTTATTTTTAGC
Source organism: Montipora cactus (assembly GCA_014634245.1). Taxonomy (NCBI): domain Eukaryota; kingdom Metazoa; phylum Cnidaria; class Anthozoa; order Scleractinia; family Acroporidae; genus Montipora; species Montipora cactus. The sequence continues at coordinate 349,297 of BLFO01004847.1, forward strand.
CTTCAAGACGAACCCTTTCTGAAGGGTCTTAAAATTCGTGTTGAGAATCGAGGAGACCTGATAGTTTCATTCTTCAAGAGCCAAGAAAAAGATGAAGACAATATGTTGTGTGAACTGGAGGTGACACTACCTCCCCAAAGAGCTGATCCTGACGTAAGTGTGTAAAAAATGCTCTTTGACGAGAACGAAAGAAGAAAACCCTTCACCTTATAGAGTGTTTTCACATTACGTCACGGCAGCCATGTCGGAGAAGCGAAATATTTTTTTCGCGAATTGAACTCGACTGTTAAAATTCTGGTCATCTGGACGAAAACTATTTTCAGTACAGTAGAATATGATATTTATTCACATGTACACCTGTACATGGAAGGGCGCGTTAAAGTGTAGGTGGTTTTCATGTTACGTCATCGCCGCCATGCTGGTGGACGAAAACAAAAAATCTCTCATTAGCTTCCTTTTTTCGTCCACCAGCAATTGTACATTGCAGCATTGTTTTCTGTGTCTCAAGATAGTGGTTGCAAACCATCTATTTAGTAAATAAACCCCTTCAGGTGGGTGGTATGTCGGCTGATAATGTGCGCGGCTGAGAAATGTCCGAATAAGGAGGCAGGGCCCAACTTCCTTTAGTCTCCTACGCAGCCGTTCTTTGTGTCCGGCGTCACGCAACGCTCCTCCCCAGACAAAAATAAAACGGCGTGACTACATAGAGAATGGATGTGTAGGAGACTAGACTTTCCTCAATAGACAATTTTATTGAATGTGTTTTATTAATTTTCGGCAGAAAACACCTGTGGAATTCTTTGGTTTGCGTCTTCGTGATACCACATTTGATGAGGCTCCTTTTGATGATCCGTATGGCATCCTCACTGCGTGCTGTGGAGTGCTAAATGAGATCAATAAAAAGCAAATTTACGAGGATCACGTGGAATTGTCGAGGAAGTCGATAATGGGTTTAATAGATGTAAAGGAAAAATTTCTAGCGGAACTTTCGAAGCTGCCTCAGGAACACAAGCAAAGGTGCTTTGACCAGATCGTCAGTGGGCTAGAAGCAGGTGGTGAGGGCCTGAAGCATATAAGAGATCGTCTTCTTGAAGGTGCGTAGGGTTTCGTAAAGACAGACGACTAGTAAGATTATTAGTGTTCTTTGCATTCTGTACGTTGATGGAGGACGATTTCCGAAACGACTTGTTTCCATACTTGCGATGGGTTTTCCTCCATTTCGCTGTTGTCAGTAGGGAGTAGGGAGTAGGGAGTTTTTAAACTCTCTTCTCCCTACTGACGACAGCGGAATGGAGAAGCAAAGACTACGGCTACGGCAACGAAAACGTCATTCCAAAATATAACTTATCGCTATCGCAAGTATTTCGCGATTATACCGTCTTGATCACATTGTACAATACGTGTGAACTGTCCTATAACTGGACTGGGTACGAACGGTTTTAAAATAAATGAATGTTTCATTGTTATATGCTCACGTTGTCATCATAAAATTTGGTGATTTCAAGCTGTGGTTTTGGTGAAGTACGGCAAAGAAATGAACGGAAATTCGTGCTGCACGTGCAGCACGAGTATTTTTCCTCTTTTAACCAATCACATTCTTGCTTTGTGTCGTTGCCGTAGCCGTCGTCTTTTCTTAAACTCCCTACTTTAAGATCCACGACTGCGAGATTTACGAATACGTCCCCTTTGCTTTATCATAAGTCTCTCCCGATTATTCGATCTCGTTCAAGTCGTACAAGGTGGGCGAAGTATCCTAAGAACAAAATGGAGGAGCCGTAAAAATAGAGAATAGAAGTTTCTCTGTTTCGGTATGCTTATGTTGTCGGCAAAGACCATTTTACAGTTGTAGCTAAGTTACCTAGCCTAAGAATGGAAGCGAGGCAGCCAGTGACCCTGTTTTGATACAAAACCTTCGCACTGTTGTAATTTTAATATGGACTAATAAGAATTACAACAACAGAATTTTCGTGATAAAAGCAGTGGGGACTGTATCAATACAAGATCACCGGCAGCCTCGCAGCCATTCACAGGCTAGGTCGCTGAGCAAACAACTGTAGAATGGCCTATTTGATGATTTCGCGTCGTCGTTATGCAGAGTACCACAAAAATCTGTGCTAAAATGCGTGCCGCACGTGCAGCACGATTATTTTTCCCCTTTTAACCAATAATATCATTGTTATATTTCCCCTTTTAACCAATAATATCATTGTTTTGTGGTTGTGTTGTTATTGCCGTTGCCGTTGCCGTCCTCCTTGCTTAAGCCTGGTTCTAACTTGTGGGATAAGCACAAGAATGAGTGGTATACGCAAACGCAGTAAGATCCAGTAAGATTCAAGATCTTCAAATTGTCCTGATCAGGATATACTTTCCAATCTTTTTGTAATCCAGATCTTTTGGCTCTCTTGTAAGGCTTCCTTTTCTTCGTGCATAACTTAATTAGCTCTCAGGTGATCCATGGAGCGTTTTTCCGTGTTTGTATTTGTCGTTTCGGAATACACTCGTCGATTGCAGTAAATATCAGGTCAGACCATGCAGACCAGATAATATCAATGTTATCCTCTAAAAATGAACAGTGCCAGGGTTTGTAAGTGAGCAGCTCTCGAAGATAAGCCCAGTCTGCGTTGGAGTAAGAGTAGATCGCCTTGTTTAATTTGCAGCGTTCGTAAGCTCGGCATGGAATTGAGGTGACAGCGCTATGTTCAGAAAAGGGATCTCCTTCAATCAAATTGTCAACAATGTCAGTATTCGATACCAAGACTAAATCCAAAATATTCGCCTCTCGTGTCGGGCTATCTACTAACTGGGTAAAGAAATTGCCCTGAACAATGTCCAACCGCAGAGTGTAATTTGCTGAATTTTTTAGCCCACAAGTATTTCGCCAATCAATCATACTGACGTTAAAGTGTCCGACCAAAATCAAATCATTTCTCAAACCAATTTCTTGGGGGGCAGTTTGCAAATTCTCAAGAGGCTTCGTTTCTTCGTTG
>BLFO01004847.1:352295-365398 GCA_014634245.1 Montipora cactus
CGGTAGAAGACTCCTAAAGTAGTAACACGATCATCAGAGAATAAAATATCGATAAAAATAAATTCAGATTCAGTCTGGAGAGACTCTCGAGGAGTGGCTGTAATGTGGTCTCGCACAGCAATCAGCAGCCTTCTCAATTGCGTCCATTAGATTTACGATCTCGTCTAAATACCAAATAATTGTTAGGGAGGCCTTCGCTGTCAGAGATAGAATTGTTCAAATGTGTTTCGGTTAGAACGATAATGTCGTGCAACCTACCACCTTCCGATTACTAGTTGGGATGCTCTATCACTGAGCTATGGTAGACTCGTGGAAGCCATGCCATTAAACTACGGTCACATGACATCTGTATATCAGGATATATTAGGGAGTTTTAGCAAAGACGACGGCTACGGCTACGGCAACGCCACAAAGCAAGAATATTATTGGTTGAAAAAGGAGAAATGCTCGTGCTGCACGTGCAACACGAATTTCCGTGCATTTCTTTGCCGTACTCCACAAAACAACAACGTGAAATCACCAAATTTTAGGTTTTGAAGACAACGTGAGCATATAACAATGAAAAAGTCATTTTCAGTTTTGACTTTAAAACCGTTCGTACCCCTCCAGGTCCAGGATAGTTCGCCTGTATTGTACAAGGTAAACAAGACGGATTAATCGCGAAATACTTGCGATAGCGCTAAGTTACATTTTGGACTAACGTTTTCGTTGCCGTAGCTGTCGTCTTTGCTCAAACTCCCTATTGTGAAATGTGGGGAGGGGGGGGAAATGGGAGACCTCGTAACACTAAAAGTGCACTTAAACTCAAATATTTTTGTTCTTAATATAAGTGTCCCCATCCGAAGCAAATTGTTACCCAGAAATTCTCGTTTTTTCTGTACAATAATACAATACATACTTAATTGACCGCTCCCCATAGGGGCTTTTCAGGGCCAATGAAACACAACGAAACGACGGAACTGAAGAACAACAACTGTTTAGAATCCCAACCGGCCGGAGTCAAAATAGGTGGCTATTTACAAGTGCAGGTGGGAAGTTGAACCAGGGACAACCAGGATCAAATTCAACGAGTGGTCAGAACGTGTCTTGAACCTGGGATCCCCGGATCTGAAGACAAGCGTCCCAACCACTGGGCCACACTGCCTCCTTCTGTGCTGTGCGAGCCACGTGAACTTGACAAAATTTGAAAAAATTTGGACCCACGATCGTGTTGTGAGAGGCATGGGTCTACTCTCGAGTTTAAGTCACAATCTGAAAATGAAGGCGCGCCGCCAGCTTCTGGAGTCAAGCGTCAGGTCCAGGCTAATCTACGCGACACAAGCGATACTGCCAAAATCTTTTGAAATGACCAAACTAAAACAATTCCCACGGAGGATGATACGGGGTGGATTCAATAAAAAAACTCAAAACCAAGGCGATTTTAGGTTCAAATTTTTACGTCCAGACTGTGAGAGGATAGTCGGTACACCACCACTACGCGATTTTATCGAGGCGCAGTACCTACACCTGCAGGCACCTGAATGACGCACTCACCAAGCGCGTTCTATTTGAAAGACCTCAATGCAAGTATTACAGACCCCCGTTGTGTAAAATTTCTGAAATCCTGAATGTGTCCAAGTTAAGAGCCTAGAAGAACGTAGAATAGAGCAGAGCACACCAGCCTCATGAAGAAAAATCTCAACTTCAAAGTGGATCTGGACGTCAAAGCGTTAGATACGCATCATGGAGGACAATAACTGAACTGAACTGAACAGCTTTGCATTGCTGTTTTGGAAGAAATTTTGCATTGCAAAGCAGTTTGTGACGTGGGTCCAAATTACTGCTAGTTTTGACAACTTTGCGCGTCTTCCCGGCAGATAAAAAGCTAAATTTTGAATCGTCAAATATATTTGCTTTCGGTGGGGAGATCAACATTGTAGACCAAAAATATTTGAGTTAGGTGCATTTAAACAAAATCATTCCTTGCATTTCTGGACGTATCTAAACCATTAACCTAATATGAATTTGCCCTGCATTAGCTCGAGCCAAGATCAACGAACAAATCAGTTGTCGCATTTGTGATGTGGTTGCCGAGAAAATGCAAAAAGGAACTTCTTGGATAACTCTGGCAAGAGATCTCGAACCAAAGATTCCAGAATCTGATATTGTCGAATTACAGGAGAACGAAGTCTCTCCAAAGGAATGCTGTCGATTTGCGCTCAGAAAATGGTACCAGAGATTTACGTTCCAAGCAACAAGCCAGGAGCTCATGCGGTGTCTCACAAATATGGGTTTCGCAAACCTTAATTGGCATATAATGAAAGAACTCGGCCTTGTATCATTCGAAGATATCCCAGAGTCGGAGAGGTGACAAGTCATGCATCAGTTCGCTTGCTAATTGCGGAAAGTGCACGTGGCCATCGATGATCAGTAACATGATCAACTTAACTAGATTTAACACCCGGTCTCAGTTGCTTAAAGGCAAGATAACTTTATCTGGTGGATAAGTCACTACCCGACAGTTTCAATCTGTGCATAGGTATTTGAATTTGGGCACGTAACCGTTGATATGCACATCCTAAGCACATGTAAGTAAAGGCGTGGACAAAACGTTTGGAGTATCCACCGGATAAAGTTATCCGGCCTTTCAACAACTGGGGCCTAGTAAATACTGCAACCGATCCTTATTTTTGGAGCCCTCCAAACATATAATCTTCTCTGTCTTTACATTTGAGGTAACAAAATTCGAATAACTGCAATCTGTGCACTGACGCATGCGCACTGCCCCAGTTACGCGGCAGGTATGCTTTATTTCCGATTTAATAGAGTATTTTTGTCGTCCTTTATTGTCCCCCGTTCGTTTGAACGGGAAAAAGGAAAACGTGTTTCAATATTCTTGTACGGTGGCCTAGTGACAAACGCTGTACCCATTAGAAAGTAGAATGTAGTCGGAGTCAAAACGATTAATTCAATTTTTCTTTCACTTAAAATGACATTAGCCACCACCTTTAGGTCAGGGTACCAGTGTATCCGAGTCTTTAGTTCTGAGCACCGTCATCAGGTTTAAAGAGATTTTTTCCTCATGCGCATGCTCAGAATCAACGGTCAGTTTAATTAATCAAGGATATATCCAAGAGCAGATGAGTTAAGATAGTGGATCCCTCATACATGGAACTCGTCAGTCCAAAGAGATTTTTTTTTTTAAATCTAATTTTAGCGCATGGTTCACCCACGCTGCTATTTTTTAGAGAGCACCTGATTGGCCTGTTGTAAGGAGTAAAATTTTCAAGTATGTACGGCATTGGGAAGGAGAACTTAAAATAGCTCTGCGAAACTAAAAATAGATTTTAAAGAACTATGATGGAGCATGGGGATCCGTTCTCAGTCTTACCTCGTCCTCTCTTGATATCTCCCATCGCTTTCGAAAATACATGGGTATAGGAAGCTAGAGGATATCCTCTACAGGTAAATTTTTCGTATAAACAACAAACAACAAACGACATCCAAGATGAACGCCTTAGCCAGAACCACAATTCCCGCTTAAATATATTGATAGATTTTTATTGATAAATGTACTTGACACAGATTATGCGGGGGCAAAAATTCGTGTTGAACGTTCAACTTGGTGCCGAATGTAAAAATGTAATATAGTCGTTTCAAAATCTTCGAAGAAGATTCATCCTCATAGTGCATGATTGTTCGTGAGAACATATAAAGTAACCTCTACAAGTAAATTTTTAAGAAAAAAAGAACATCGAAGATCAATGCTGCAGTCCTACATGTAACCACAATTTTTCCTCTTAAATATTTATAAATTTTGATTCAAAAACGTACTTGGCAAAGCTTGTGCGGGAAAAAACATACTCGGCGTATTCGCGTCAAACGTTGGTGCCGATATAATCACTGCTCATCTTTCGTTTTCCTTAAAGGGGCTATGAAATAGCATTTTAGCTCATTACAAAGTTGGTGTATGCTTGTAGGAGTAACAGGATTTATACAAAGTGTATTTGAAAATCTTTTGAAGCGCGTGTATTTGTCCATCCTTGCAGTGCATGATTATATGTGAGACGAAATAAAATAAAAAGGAAAACGCCTTCTTTCCACCCACGGTAGAAAGGTTGGCAAGAAAGCGAATTAAACTTCTTTATTTTATGCACAGTTTACACTACTTGTCTTGGCATTGCAGTGTCTTATTGCGCCTTTCATAAGCATGCGGAGTTGCGGACTCCATTATTCAATCTCATTATTTCATTCCCTGCTTTTATATTACCAATTTTTCACGCTGAAAAGCTTTCTCGTCCATAAAGCAATATTTTCAACATGATATACGTGTATCGCAAGTGGTACTGTCTTGGCACTGATGCTTGCGTGACTTTCCCCTCCTGATTTGAATTTTGTTCGTGACTCGAGTCTTTGTTACTCTAGCCTCCTGCGTAGACATTTTTTTGGCTACTTGCTGAAACGAGCCACACATTCATTTTCCTTTGTAACTGTCATCTGGAGATCACGTGCGAGTTACAGCGGAACCAATTGGCGCTGTGTAGATTCTCCCCTGGGAGCATCAATACAATTTGCTCACAGGGTACGAAGCTTTTATGGTGATCAGTTTCACACGTTTGAAAGCTGACGTCTGCATGAAAGTGAGATTTAAGTCCAAGGTAACCAGTGGTTTTTCTCTTCTCGCGGATTCGCGGCTCTCGCTGCTCAAGGAAACCTCTGGGATCAGGGTATGAAACTTGTTGATCAGGGTATGAAACTTGTTGAATCATTTCGTTTGTTGTCGCGAATGTTGAATGAAGTTGAAGCCTTTTTCCCGCCTCTTTAAACATTGTCGGGTATGCGCCTGCGCACTAATCGGTCTCAGTGACGTATCCATGTCCATATCCATAGTAACAAGTCCGTATCAATAGTAACAAACGCGACCGCAGTATGCGACTGAATACCGGGCCTCTCGTGAAGCTTTGTTGAATCAAGTGTTGATGTGTTGGAACCGTTTGTCCACCCCACAGTCAACATCGTTCAACAAAATAAAAAGGCAAAAGTTGAAACTGTTTACTCGGGCCTGCAGAAACAGTTGTTTCCTCTTCTTGAGTATGCATTTGCACTCCCACTAGTCTAAATGCGAGTGCTTAGCAAAGGTATGGTGTCGTTTCTTCTAAAACTGAAAGCGCTGTGGAAATATATAAAGACGAAGAAAAATATTAAAGTATTGCGAGTGTATTTGAACTGCACTTTGAGCGCAAAGAACGTAAATAGGACAGTACGGAAAACAAGGCTGAAAAAATCGTTACGTTAAAGTCTGAACTTTCAGGAAATTTTCAGGCTGCTTAACGTTTGTAATGGTGATTAGCGTCTATTTAATGTTTTTGTCTTGCGATCCGATTGTTCGCACCATAGTGCATTAACTACGTTCGTATTGTGAATGACTACAAGAGAGGGTTTATTCCAACGAAGTAGCGCGGAAAGAAATGTAAATATGGTAGCAATCGTACAAGCGAACTCCACAAATAGGTGTGAAATGTATGGCTGGCAGTCCCTTCTGAGTCAGACGAACCGTCCGCTTCGGTCACGCAAGCGAGCCGAGGGGAGAATGGGGATAAATCCAGATGTCTACATTTCTGAAGGGGGCTGGTTCGATTAACTCACTCAGTAAAGAGCCGAAAACATAATAGGCGGTAATTCCATAAGACCGCGGAACCAACTCTGAGCGGCATGAGTTCGTATCGGCCTTCATATATTTCTATATCCACCGTGTATGAGTTTACATGAGACCGACCTGACAATCAACTCCTCGTCTCGGTTGCTGGACCGAGACTAGAAATTCTCGTACCGGTCTGGGTTCGTACCGGTCTCATGTAAATAACAACAAATCTCAGACCGGGTCCAGAAATTTCAAGCCTGTATGCTTTTGGGTCAGCGGTATATTTATTCCAGCTCCTGTTGCCCGAGGACGAAAGATTGCGTGACGAGTCACAAGACGCTATCGTTCCTCTTGGACAGTTGTCGGGGATTGAAGTGCTCATGCCTTACTGCAAAAGCAACATGGCGTCCTTGTCATCAACGAAAATAAGCTGAGTGGATAACGTAACCGTTGTTGAAAGACCAACACCTAAGGATTCTTAAGGTTATTGCCGTGGCAAAAAAGGATGTGCTGGCTGTTCTACAAACCGGTTTTGGTAAATCGTTGATGTTTCAAATCATTCCCCGCCTCCAGTGTTTAAGACTGATGTATTAGTACTGGTGATATCGCCTCCGAGACCACGTGAACAAGTTAGTGGGATGAAAACTTTCTTATAGCAGATTCATGTTGCCTTAGATGGCGAAGATAGCGAACAAGTTTCAGTTTGTCCCTGGCCTTCGAGCCACTGGAAAATCTTTCGAAGTTTCAACTTCCATTTGCCCACCCAGAAGCCTTGGTTGAAAGCAAACGTGTCTTGAAGATTCTGAAAACGCAAGAATTTCAAAATCGTGTAAGAGCTATTGTTGTGGACTGGTATGTAAGTACCATAATTATTTTATACTTTGATAATTAATGTATATTAAAAACTATATTTTATAAGCCTAAATTGTAATTCAGAAAATGAGTATTTCTATTGAAAGTCAGGTATTTTGTTGGGATTGTCCCAGGTTTACTCTTAGTACAGGAGTACACAACTGAAATTGAGTTTTGTGTTTTGCTTAGTATTTATGCACCTATGAATGTTAAGCCCCAGGAAAGGTAGGCTACCGACGGGGCTTTGACGGTGAGGTCTATGAGGACTGTGAGGTTTGATTGTACGACATATCCCAGGGTGGGGAATTTGACATGGCCACCATCTTCGATAATGAAGAGGGCTTGGAAATCAACAATAAGAAAAGCAAGGTGACACACGGTAACACCAACCCGGTTTGGAAATCAACCTTGTTCCCAAGGCTTTTCCCTCCCCACCTTGGAAAATACCCAGAAGGTGTTCAAATGAAATTCCCACGTTCGTGAGAGCTGGTTGAAAGGTGAGTGGTACATACCTTGCACTCTTATTGAGTGCAGCAAAGTCTAAAGGGTATTATTCTGGCCACCTTTACTCACCCCAGGGTGCGGGCTTTTGCTACTTTTGGCTAATTATGTTGTCGCGGGGCTTAACATTGATAGGTGCATTATAAGCTAGATAAAATTAACAAATCAAACACAGTTCAGTGTTGTCTGTATTCTTATCAACAACGTTTGCCATCTCAGTGGTAAAAATGTTGTGAACTTATGATGACGAATATCATTGTCAATAAGAGTAAAGACAACACTGAACAACATGCAGGCTCACTCTTTTGTGCTCATTTAAAGTGTTGGGAATCCTTGTATGTCCGGGACAAAGACGGGCCTAGTGAGGCTTTTAAAGTGTTGGAACAAGCGGCTAATTCTCTTGGGAAAGTCCAAGATACAACCGCGGAGAATTTCAGGCTGACCCTAGGCTTGTACTCGTATCTCGAAGGCGAAATCTATTATAAGAAAGCTGATTTCAAGAAGGCACTAGAGTGCTTACAGTCATCCTTAGACCTTACGGAAAAGCTGGCGCAAGTTGATGACATTCTTCCTAGGTGTTATAACGCAATGGGTAACTGCTAGTACGGCCTCAAAGATCTCACCAAAGCCCTTGAGTTTTACACCAAGGCTCTAAAGATGACAGAGAAAATGTTGAAGGGTGGTGAGTATCATTATAACTTGCCGGTTCTCAAAAAATCAAATAGGCACCATTTACGAGGGTCAAGGCAATTACGATAAGGCCATTGAATACTACAAAGAGGCAATAAGGCTTTTAGAAGTGCAGGAAATGTCAGGTAATAAGAACAAAGCCGATTTTTGCAGGAACCATGCAAATGCTTATCAATTTCAAGGAAATTTCGAGGAAGCGATGCAACCAGCTGACAAGGCCTTTGAAATACGAAGAAAACGTCTTGAAGATCATCCGGATACAGTGCGAAGCATTTTCCAGCAAGGCGTTATTCAGGCAAACCTACTAGAGCCTGAAAAAGCGTTACATTTTTTCCGGAATGCTTGGGAAATGGAGAAATTACTGAAACCGGGAAACCATAGCAAGGTTTGGAAAATGCTTATTGACAGTATCATTTATTTGATGGCGGATGATAGTCAGAAGATAGAGTTTAAGAAGGAGGCTTTAGCGTTTTGTCAGCGTTTCTGGAAGGAGGAGAGGGAGAACTCCCGGTTTGGCTCTACTGAGCAGAACAGAGTCATCATTGACACTGTATTGGAGCTTTTGAGAGATGTAAAGCATGAGTATGAAAAAGAGGAATTGTGGTTTTATGATGAATTCCTGGGTGAAACCGAAAAAGACTTTTACACAACGTTCGATGCGGCAACGGATAATCGAGAGCTCAACGAAAAGATAAACAAAAGAGTGGAGCTCTTGGACAAGACACTTAAGCTCTGTATTGGACTTGACATGCACGAGAATCGTTCAAAGCACACATCAAGACTCAAGTTAAATTTGTACAGGAAAGTTCTTTTCAAGGCAAACTTCGTCGGTGAGGAAGGAAATGAGAAATAAACACTCAGAAGTAAAGTAGAACAACTGTGTGAAGACTTAGATGAAAGACAGAGTATCACCGAATTCCGAAAAACCCTTCTGTCGTCCTGGCGAGCACAGTGGGAACAAAAGGAAGGCATTGAGGAATCAACGCAGACTATGAGCTCATTGGCCAGAGAAAAAACAATAAGGGGTATCCTTCAACTGTGCTTAGACCTTAACGAGAATGAGCTTCACAGAAAGTACGGAGAGGAAGCCTTAATATTTTATGAAGAACTGTGGATGGGGAAGTGCGAAGAAATGGACAAACAGACGACGGAGACGTTTCTTCGTGAAGTCAAAGCTTTGGCTTCATCGGTAGGAGATTATGAAAGAATACATCTCTATCAAGATACCTTGCAGGTTAGTTAGTTTTCTAGTGGTAAGGAGTCAATGAATTTCAAGCCTACCCAGAATCTTTGGTAAATGTTTTTGTCAACTACCAAACGAAGCAAAGTTAGCGTAGTCGCTAAATTCATTTAAGGATTGCATTAAAAGGTAATTGGGTCATGCCATGCTATATTCCCTCTTATAAGTAACGCTCTAGTGGTATAAGTTTGTATGTATAATTTATATTTGATAGTTTTATTCAATAATATACTGGCCACGTATCATTAATCTTACAATTGGTAGTCCGCCTTAGCGTGGGGCTAGCGTGTTTATTTCAGTGGATCTAAGTATTACCTAACCTAACCCAACCTATGATTCTTGGTGCAGATATCTATTCCTGGGCCGATTTTTTGAAGCACGGAAACTGATAAGCACCATGGCAACCAATTTTTCTTAATCGAAAACCCTGATTTGAAAAAGGCGCGTCTGGAAACAAACTAAACTTTGCCATGACGCCATGAAAAACTGCAGAACGAACTTATACCTGACATAGTTTGTTGCTAATCTGGATTGAATTCATTTGAATGTGGCTTAGCAAGTTATGATTCAAAGACGTTTAGTCGGATTGTCAACCTGGTTGCAATGTGAACTTAACCGTTTTCAACAGGAGTCATCCAATGTTAATCCAATGATGATCCAGTGTCGAAACGTTGGGTTGAGGAATCGTAACTTTCTAAGCTACATTCAAATTTCTTCAAACCAGAGTAGCATCAAACTATGTCTGACTGTCACCTGGTTGGAATGTGGACTGATTTCATCAGGAGTTATCATATGTTAATCCAATGCTGATCCAGTGTTGAGATTGTAATGATTCCCAGAATTAACTGATGGCTCTAAGATGATCAGATTCGTGTTAGATAATGCATTATACAATAATTTAAATATACTTTGTTGTTTGCATCTCACGTTGACACATATATTCTTCATCTTAAAAGAAATTCATCAACACAGGCGAAAAACCAGCCACCTTGGGATCCAAAGGTACCACTGCATTTTTGAATCCTTTTTCTTTTTTGTCATTGTGTTTCATTTAAAAGGCGACAAGGAAGAGATGAGTTTGATAGTTCTTTTAAATGCATGTCTTTGTTAAATATACCTCTTACTAACCGAGTTCGAGGTCCGTACTGAAAAATTCAACGGGAAAAAAACGAGGATCCATTATTTCACAGTACAGGCCGAGAAAAGGAAGTTAGTAAGACATAGATATTTTTTATATCTCTGTGGTGATCAGCCGTGCGGGAAAGAGAACTAGGTGAGGTCAGGCGGAAGGTTTAACTTCCACAAAGATTTCCCTGTTAAAATAAAATAAAATAAAATAAACCCAAAAGAAAAAAAAACCGAAATCTTTTTGGCTGTTTGAAATGGTTGCTTGCAAGATTCAAACAGTTTTACAAGTTTGTGCAACAGAAACGACATGAAAAACTTAGTGGGCCGTACAACTGGCCGCACTGCAGAATACTGCCCGCTAATTTAGCCAATCTCAGGGCGCGTACTATCTGAGAGATATAATGAGGGAGAGTACTTATGTACTTAAGCTCGTTTTAGAGATGCGGACGGCAACCGAAAGTGAACATTTCGAATGCCAGGACAGTAATGCCTCCCAGATTTTTGAACTAATCATCTCTAATGGAGAAGAGATACATAGCAATATAAACGTGGTTGTGTGAAAATATTTACCAGGAAGCTAAAAAATGAGTTCACGTTCTGTTTTGTTAGCGTCTTTTAAAGACGACACCGACGATGATATAAGCGATGACGGCGACATCGACACTACTATTGCTGTTGCTGGTGATGAGGATGATGATGATGATGAGGAGGATGACGTTGGTGGTGAGGGGGGGGGNNGGGAAGGGAACAAGCAAGAGGCGGAAGAGGAGGTGCTTGACGACGAGAAAGAACTTGGGGGAAATGAAGATGAAGTAGCTGTTGAAGCAGAGGAGATTGACACAGTGGAATTGGAGCACTACGAGCAGGAAGATAATATTGGGGACAACAATGGCGGTGATATTGGCGGAGGGGTAACTCAGGCGGCAGTGGATGATTTCATACTCGAGCCCCATGACCTAGAAGATAACATTGGCGACAACAATGGCGGTGATATTGGCGAAGGGGTGATTCAGGCATCTGTGGATGATTTCATACAGGAACATCACGAACTGCAGCTGAAGCAACAAGAAGAATCAGTGGACAAAGGCCCAACCAAGACACAAATATACGAGTGAGTGAGTGGTCACGTTGCTAAATCGATATGATTCGATGCATTCTTATTTCTGGTTTGTCCTAGCGTTTCGAGCATGTGCTCAAGAAACACGCGGAGACTCGTTAAGTTGTCGTTAATTAGGGTCTTTTGGTCGAGCAAAATGTAAGAATGATCAAAACGCTTCCGACTTTGCACATGTTGTTTGGACTTATACTTGCGTAAAGTGTGAAAACAAATCTATATAGAATTTCTCTGTTGTCAACGTTGCCGTAGTCCCAGGATCCCAGGATCCAAGAATCCTGGCCAAGGATTCAGTGATTTTGGATCTTGGGTTTTTATTCCGGATCTTACTTCAATAAATTTTGGATTCCAAAGAGAGTCCAGGTTACAATTCCACGCAGCATTCTGGCTTCTAAGGGTTATTTAAAGGCTTCGGAGTCCAGATACCATAAGCGAAAACCGTGTGGATTCGGAGATTTGTATTTTCCTTTACATACGGCAACATCATGATTTAATGAAGTATGAATAAATAATAAGGTAAATAATAAGTAAGTAAATAAATATTTCACAATAAAAAGAAGTAAAAATAAGACGGATAGAGATAACATAATGGTAACCCTGTGCAGCGATAGAAGGAGATTGACATAAACGTAGAGGGTGTTGTGAATTAACTCTGTGCTTGTTTTTAGCCGACGTTTCGTTGAAACGGCACAAACCTTCTCTTTTTTTGTAGACCTACGTCATGCATACTAAGCGCTGTAAATATAGCATAACACGTGAATATTATCTTATTCTGTAGAGGAACAATGACAAACGATGGCATCCACTTGGACCTTAAACATGGGGCCGTTCACCTTACATTCCCTCCAAAGGCTGTGTCTGAGCCCACTCCAATAACAGTCCACAGATAGAAAGGTAACGCCCTTTCGCCACCCCTCGGGGAGCACGAAGCTGTCGTGAGCAATGTGATCGAAATATCTACCAATACGGATGCCGGAGATTTTGAATTCAACAACGAAGTGAAACTGGCTCTTTCACACAGTGCTCCAGACATAAAAGGCTACGAACTGGTGATTAAAAGGCTGATCGATGCGGAAACCAATGAATGGGAGGAAGTAGACGGAAGCGAGGACTTTCGATGCCTCTCGGGTAACGTTTTTTTTTATATCATCAGCGTTAGCTTAATGGGCGTGGCGCCTTTATTTAGCTGTAAGCCATTACTGCATCGTAAGAAACAGATTTAATAACATTCTTATATCATTGCAAATATCGTTGATGATTACCCATCTCCAAACGACATCCCTGGTTTCTCCTTTCCTGTGGTGCAAGCTGACATCACAGAATGTTCTACGTACGCTCTGGTTTGTCGTTATCTCCAGCATACACCATTACAGTCAATGGCGGCACATTCAGTCACCCTGATTATCCAGACGTGACAATCGCAGTTCCTAAAAAATCCGTTCCAAACAAAACAAAGCTTCCTTTGCAACTTATGGTGGGTTATAAGATCTTTATACTGCATTTATATGGCAGTGTGGCCCAGTGGTTAGAGCGCTTGCCTTGGGATCCGGAGATCCCGGGTTCAAGACCCGCTCTGAACACTCGTTAAATTTCTTCCTGGTAGTCCATGGTTCAACTTCTTGAATTGGCTGCACATGTAACAGTTGTCGCTGTTGTTGTTGTGTTCTGTTGTTTGTTATTGGCCCTGAAAATCCCTTATGGGGAGTGGCTAATAATTCGTGATGGAGAATACATGAAAGTCGTTCATTGTGACTGCGAATATTAGACGATTTTGTAAACCAAAGCCATAAAACCTTTTGTGAGATTTCTTATTTAAACGATGTTCTTACAAATTGACAAGAAGTAAGATCTTTAACTCAGAATTCAAACGACAGGATTTGAGTAAATAGTTTAATATTCAACAAATGTTAGTGATCCGTTCCCTTCAACCCTTCAACCTCTGGGTTTCTTCTCCAACC
>BLFO01004847.1:370418-397990 GCA_014634245.1 Montipora cactus
AAGCCTTTCTTTCTTTCTGTCGATTTTCCTCGAAGAAGCTTGAGCAAAGGTGGAAGGTAACAGGACTATGCATGCGCCTTCTCCATTATAAAGAAGTATATCATGCACGTTGTGTGGTCCTGTTAGGTCAGTAATGCATCGGTGATCTGGTGTATGCTAGAGGAGAAATCTGTTCCTAGTTTGAACCGGTGTGTTGGGAGTTACACTGTCCCCATGCAGCCAGGTCATTGGAAAGTGGTGAAATCAGTTTAGTATCTGATTTTTTAGAGAGCTTAAAGGTGAGTTATACTGCCGAGTATCTTACCCGCAGTGGAAGCAGAGCCCAAGTAAAAGCAGACATTCCAACCCCTTTTGAAGGAATATAGGGAGAAAAAAAGAAAAAGAACTGTAAAGTTTGACGAATTTAATGCTCTCCGTTCGTGAGTTAAAAAAGGGAATTGTGACACCCGAAAATGACCCGTAAAGTTTCGGGACTTTCGGGAAACGGCCCCCTGGAGAGTCACTGCAGCCTCACGTGGATAATGTAGAGAGCGTTAATAGGGAGCTTAATTGATTAAGTTAACCCTTTCACCCCTAAGTATAATTTTACTCTGCCTAACTCCAGACGTTTTTACTCGTCGATGGGGAAACCCCAGGAGTCAATGGGTTTTAAGCAAGGACAACTGCGACGGCAACGAGAACTTCATCTAAAAATATAAATTCGCATTATTGTAATTACCTCGAGACTGTTTGAACCTTTTTAATATGACAAGGGTTTGGTAGTTCCTCAAAAATGACACTCGTCGAAACCGCACTTAATTTATTTGCTGATGACGGCAAAGAAATGGACAGAAGTGGCGTGCAAAGCTATTGTTTTTGCCTCTAAATATGCAAAGTTGTGACGTTCTTGTTGCCGTCTCCGTGGTCATTGCTTAATTAAGCTCCCTAACTGTCCATGACCTTGCGTTCTCAAGTTCCGAATCTTAGACAAAGAAATCAAAGTAATGCTAAAGGCCTTGCATAGGGTGTCTTCCTCTTTTACTTGGGCTTCGCTCCCACTATGGGAGGCGAATAACTTAGGAAGAAATTGAATTTGGCAAACGTTGTAATCTGTTTCAATTCGCTTGAATTTGTGCAGTCAAAGACCGGAATAAATTTGATGGTTACGTAACAAACAGAACGTTAAAAGAATCTTCTCTTCTCGTGTTGATAATATAACATCATAGCTCTATCATTTCGCTCACCCCTAAGAGTTATTTTTAACACTCGAACATAAAATTAGCATCCACGCGCGACCACGTAATATCCCCTGTTTTTTACATTGCAGGACAAATTTATGAATTAGCATTTAATTTACGAACTCGTCTCTTTTATAAATAAAGAGGGAATGTTCAAAGACATAAATGCATCAGTAATAAATCTTAAATGCTTATTTTTTTCCTTATTATTCCAACCCTTTTCAGCGTTTTTTTTTTCTCTCCATTTGGGGCTTTACTAAGCTATTTTATTAATTGAACAAAGTTCTAAACTTGTGTTAACATAAAATGGTTAAATTGTTTAATTTTTTTCTTTCATATTACTAATTTTTCACCCTGAAAAACCTGTTTACTCCATACCACAATATTCCGGACAGGACCTACTTTTATTGCGTATTTAATTGTTTATCGCAGCTTGAAAACGTTTTACTGGTAAACGTTTGCACTTTTACTTGTGTGACTTTCCTCGCGTGACTTGCGTTTGCTTTCGTGACTAGGCAAAGAACTTCCGCCTTGCGCCATGGTATATTTGGTCAGCTGCTAATTTAAAGATGGCGTCTACGGTTGTTGATAGTTCCTTTGAGTTAAACCACCTCTTTCGAGACATCTCCACCAAGTTTTCTCCACTAGAATCAGCGGAGGTTGTGAAGTCGTCAAAGAGGATTTATGGAGAACAATTTTCCTCGCTTCAAAACGAAGATTTGTTGTCATGTTTTGGACTTATGCAAAAGTTTGGTTATGTCTCGAATAGCAAGCTCACACTCATCAAAGATTTTGTAGCTTCAAAATCGAGCAACAAAGAGAATATCAGTGAGAGTATTGAAAGCTTTATAGCCTCCCATCCGCCTCTTTATGATCCGGAGAAACGACTACATGGAAGGAACGACGATCTCAAGAGGATCAGAGGAACACTTGAAGATCTAGAAGGACAATCTTCCGTTGTTAACTTGCATGGCCCGGGAGGAGTTGGAAAGACAACGTTAGCTCAAGAGATTTGCTCAGAATGGCGAGGAAAATCTTATGTTTTTGATCTAAGAAAATCTAAAGATATGAGAGCAATATATCATAACCTCATGAACAAACTTGACCTTACTGTACGTGTGGGATACGTAGACATGAGTTTTGTAGTGGAAAAAATTATTGAGAAAGCTTTTGAAGAAAGAGAAGGATTGCCAGTGCTCTTTCTTCTTGACAACGTTGAAGAGTTTACTTCGGGACAGGGGAAAGAAGGTAGGAACTTAAAGATGTCATTCATGATCTTCCTAGAAAAGCTCATAGGATATGATAAAGACAGGAAGGCAAGACCTTTAAGGATACTTTTGACATCAAGGACGCCATTGAATGAGAACAACGTAGACGATTATGAACTGCAACCTCTCAGAGATACTTTTTCTGAAAAGATCCTTCTTTCTGACAAGACCATTGACATAAACATGGTGCAAAAGGAGAAGCTGCTTAGTGCCTGCAATGGGAAACCTCTTCTCTTAAAAGGGTTAGCAGCAATTTTGAAACAGGGAAGGAAACTTCCCAGCGACCTGATCAATGAAATTGAGAAATTTATTCGGGTTTTTGAAGAGAAAGGGGATACACCGAAGTCCAAAAGTGAAGAAGATGTCAAAGAAAAAGCTTATCCTTATGAGGAAGGAGTTGGTCACAATGAAAAAAGTGTGATCCATGAAATGTTCAACACGTTACCATCTGACTGCTTAAAAGAATCAGCAGTTTCACTTTCTTTGTTTTGTGGTCCATTCTCTGCTTTCACAGCAGCACAGGTTCTTGGCATTAGCCTGCCAGAAGCTGTGGCACAGCTTGAAGGTTTAGAAACCAGTGCCATCATTTTTGTTGTGAACAGAGAACAAAAGGAGTTGATGTATGACATTCATCCACTGTTGAAAAAGTATGCTGACAGCATAAAGGATGATGAACGTTTTATTGAATCCTATGCTAAAGCAAGGAAGCAGTTTCATGACCACTTTATGTCAAAAGTGAAAATAATTGCTGGATTTGTAGAAGCTGACTACGTTAAAGCGTTTACCATGTTTACAAGTGACAATGCAAACTACGAGTTTGCAATAGATATTTCCTTGGAACCAGAGTATTTTAGCACACCTGATGAATTTCACGAGAGAGCCTTGATTTTGTCACTTGTCAATGCCATGCTATCAAATGAGAAGAAAACAGAGCTTTTCAATTCATGGGCAGAATTGTGCAGGGATGATGGCAAGTCAGGTGAGACAAAAATGATACACATGTACTTAAAAATTGTTGTGGAGATCACCATTTAAAATAAATATACTTTGCAAAGTTTTAAATGATTTTGGCCTTGCTTGCTTCAATAATTTGTCGCACATCTGGCCACACTCTTTCCCGTATCAGTGTTTTCAATAAGCATTGCTTTGGCCAAAGGTGATTTCCTTGTATCTTTTACGTGTATGTGATGTTTGCCGATCGTTATGACTCTTTGCTTCTCCAATGCAGGGTCACTCTTTCGTGCTCATTTAAAGTGTTGGGAATCCTTGCATGTCCGGGACAAAGACGGGCCTAGTGAGGCTTTCAAAGTGTTGGAACAAGCAGCTAATTCTCTTGGGAAAGTCCAAGATACAACTGCGGAGAATTTCACACAGACCCAAGGCTTGTACTCGTATTTCGAAGGCGAAATCTATTATAAGAAATCTGATTTCAAGAAAGCACTGGATTGCTTGCAGTTATCGTTAGACCTTATGGAAAAGCTGCCACAAGTTGATGACATCCTTTCCAGGTGTTATAACGCAATGGGTAATTGCTATTACGGCCTCAAAGATCTCACCAAGGCTCTTGAGTTTTACACCAAGGCTCTAAAGATGACAGAGAATGAGTTGAAGGGTGGTGAGTATCATTATAGCTTGCCGGTTTACAAAAATCAAATAGGCACTGTTTATCATGGTCAAGGAAATTACGATAAGGCAGTTGAATACTACAAAGAGGCAATCAGGCTTTTAGAGGTGCTTAAGATATCAGGTTATGAGGACGAGGCCGATTTTTGCAGGAATCTTGCAAATGCTTATGTCTTTCAAGACAAATTCGAGGAAGCGATGGAACCAGCTGATAAGGCCTATGAAATACGAAGGAAACGTCTTGGAGATCACCCGGATACAGTGCGAAGCATTTTCCAGCAAGGCCTTATTCAGGCAAACCTAAAAGAGCCTGAAAAAGCGTTAAACTTTTTCCGGAATGCTTGGGAAATGGAGAAATCACTCAAAGCGGGGAACCATAGCGAGGTTTGGAAAAAGCTTATTGATACTATCATTGATTACATCGCGGATGATAGTCAAAAGAAAGACTTTAAGAAGGAGGCTTTGTCATTTTGTCAACGTTTCTGGAAAGAGGAGAGAGCCAGTTCGCGGTTTGGCTTTACTGAGAGCAACAGACTCATTATTGACACTGTTGTGGAGCTTTTGGGAGATATTGAAGGAGAGAGAGATGTACAGCACGAGTATGAAAAGAAGAAATTGTCGTTTTATGATGGATTCCAAGGTGAAACCGAAAAAGATTTTTATACAACGTTTGATGAGGCAACGGACAACCGACAGATCAACAAAATGTTAAAAGACAGAGTTGAGCTCTTGGACAAGATAATTAACCTCTGCATTCGACTTGACATGCACGAGACTCGTTCAAGGCACACAGGAATCAAGTTAAATTTGTACAGGAAAGTTCTTTTCAAGACAAACTTTGTCGGTGAGAAAGGATATGAAAAAGAAGCCCTTAAAAGTGAAGTCGAACAAATGTATGGAGACTTAGGTGAAAGAGAGAGTATCACCGAATTCCGAAAAGCTCTTCTGAGTTCGTGGCGATCGAATTGGGAACAAAGGGAAGGCATTGAAGAGACAACAGAGACGATGAGCTCATTGGCCAGAGAAAGAACAATTAGGGGTATCCTTCAACTATGTTTAGACCTTAACGAAAAAAAGCTTCACAGAAGGTACGGAGAGGAAGCCTTATTATTTTATGAAGAACTGTGGACGAGAAAGTGGGAAGAAATGGACAAACGGGCGATAAAGAAGTTTCTTCGTGACATCAAAGCTTTGGCTTCATCAGTAGGAGATAATGAAAGAAAAGATCTCTATCAAGATGTCTTGCAGGTTAGTTAGTTTTTCATTGGTATAAAGACCACGAATTTCAAGCCTACCAAGATCTTTGGTAAATGTCTTTGTCATGATGTTTGGTGCAGTTGTCTATTTCTGTGCTGATTTTTTGGGATACATGTAAACCGAGGTTAAGCAATTTATTATATTAGAAGCAATTAATGATATTAATTTTAGAAGAGACTCGGTGAGTATTAATGTCATCATCATAGAGGAAACCTAATGAGAAAAGAGCATTGTTACTGGTTGGAGTCTGGAGTGAACGAATAGCGGGGCACTATGAGCTTTGCTATCAGCAAATACATTAGTCGTAGAGCACTTTTCTGTTATTTATTCATCAAAAGATTGCACTGATTCCCAGAATTAACTGGAGGCTCTTAGCTAATCAGATTCCTGTTAGATGATGTATTGTACAATAGTTTAAGTGCTTTCTTGCCTGCATCTCTCGTTGACACATGTATTCTTCATCTTAACAGAAATTCATCAACACTGGAGAAAAACCAGCCACGTTGGGACCCAAAGGTACCGTTGCATTTTGTAGTCCTTTTTCTTAGTAACAATGCGTTTTACGTAAAAGACAGAGAGGAAGTTGATAGTTTTTTAAAGTGCGGATGGCAACCGGAAGTGAACTTTTCAAATGCCAGGACGGTAGTGTGTCCCAGATTTTTAAGCTTATCAGCTCTAATAGACCATATTCGTATTCTCAGTATTGGACTGGAACTAGCTTGCAATGGAGGCTAATGCGGGGGAATGTATTAAAAAGTATTTGCATTTGAAAAGATTCCCCCGCATTAGCCTCCATTGCAAGCTACAATCGTGGTCAAAAGTTGTTGGGAAGGTTGCGGGCATCAGCTCACTTCACACCTAATTCGATTTTTCTAACTATTGGCTGAAGTATTTGGGAAATACCATGCTCTTGTGGCCCCCTCAATGTTGGAGTTCTTCAGGTAAGAAAAGTCACCATTTTTTTCCCCTGGAAAATCCAACATTGAAAAGGGGGAGGGGGGTATCTGTAAAATGAAGTTACCTTCCCAACACTTTCGTCCATGATTGTAGTTCCAGTCCAATACTGAGAATACGAATATGGTCTATTGAGAAAATACACTTAGCAATATAAATCTTGCTGTTGCCGTCTGCGACCTAAAACGTTGCGTGCTTAAGATTCCTTTCAACGGCCCTGAAAACTGGCAGAAAGATCATTTCACATTATACATTTGCGAATAGAGTGCCCACTGATTGCCTTAGGAAGAAAGTATGCCTTTATAGCTTATATTAAGCAACTATTCACCGAAGTGGAAGTGGCTAGTGATGGATATATCCACCACTAGCAACCGACACTATATATACTAAAACAGTGAGATACTATCGCACAAAAAGATGACTTTAACTCATTTGTTTCTTCAAAGATTACAACATTTTCGTGCGCAAAATCCGCGCGAATTGCTCGGAGAAGAATAATTAACAATTTTTCCACGGATACGAGATGGTAAATAGCCAACAGGCTTTGCCATCCAGCACACACTTCTTTTACATTTTTCAGACTTTCAAACCGCTCTAAAATTACGCACTTAAACGTCAGTTGTCTAAAAGATATTATTTTTACTAATTTCATCATGCTCTTTCCATTTCTGGCGTCTATTTTGTACCACGATCATTCTTTTATGATTGACAAGGTCACATGACACGGTCATGCAAAGTGTCTATTGTGTTCATGTTTGATAACAATGACCTTGGTATTGCAGGACATTTGATATTACTGATGAATGCGCATGTCTCTTGGTGCAAGGGCTTTTTGGCATTCTCATATCTAAGACAAAACGATTTCTTTGGCAAGTAGACAAAATTTTCCAATGAATACGGCACATAAATCTTACCAGATTGTGTTAAATAATCCTGATATTATTTGCTGAACTATGCTTGTTAACAGACGCCACATCCTCGTACTATTTCTAACACTTATGCGCATAAGACATTTTTAAATTCCCATGTAAAATTTCTCAAACATCCTTCGAATTTTAACTAAAATTTCCAATAGTTTCTCCATGTATATTTTGCTTTTTGAACATCTCGATTAAAAAGGTATGATGTTATCGTTATTTTGCGCTTACAAGTTGGCTCTTTGTGACCAGATACGCTCCTTAAATTGAGCTTGAAGAGAGGAGTTCGCCCACTTAAGACGCGAAGTCATTAAATTTCGCGCCGTGCTATAATGCTAAAAAGATTTTAACTCATGCGTATCAATGGTGTCCGGCCATTCTGCGTCATAAGACGAATGCTTAACGCTTGTCAGATTTGTAAGCTTAAAAGAAATTTGCAGTTTGCTTAATTCCTACTTAAAATAGGCGGTTTTCATGCTAACTGGTTCAAATTTTAAGAGAAATAGCACTGAAATCTGTATAAAAACAAGGTCGACTTTATCGTCTCCTTGATACGAAGGCCAAGTAACTATGATCATTCAACTCAGTGTAAAATGGACAATTCGTCGTTCTTGATTGGTTATTCATCTTTCACAATTTTGTAACCTTCCTATCGTTCATGTTATAACCCCAAGCGCCCTTATTTAAAGAAGCCGCCTTGGCACAAGGGATTGTCAGTGGAGAGGAAGAAGAAGAAGAAGGAAACCAAACCTTGTCGGAAGAAGAGGACGAAGAGATAGAAGTATCCTCTGAAAAATCTGAGGAAGACGAAGAGGTCGATTTAACTTCTGACGAGGAAATCGAGGTTTCATCTCAGGATGAGGTTTCATTTCAGGATGAAAATGAATTCTTGAGTCCCTTTCGCGACATGAATGAGGATAGCATTGTCATATGCAGGTAAACAGTCTTTGGAATTTGGAATTACGGTTTGTCCTATGCCATTAAAAATCATGGGAATCGCAGTGTTCTCGCCAGGCCGCGCACTTGCGGGAAAAATAGAAATGGCAAATTAAAAGCCATGCAAATGCGCTCACTTGTGCTTACAAGGATGCTACAAGCCAAACAGACTTTTAGAAGTAAGTTAACAGTCTTTTAATGGTTCCAGCGAATATTCCAGATCTTTGCTTCTTCAACTGAATGAAACAGTTTGTCAAAGCCTTCAATTTTATTAACCTTTGTCTTCGTCAGTCACACGAGTGTTGCGCAGCTTTGACATCTTGGCCGCCATTTTGGATCAGGTAGATACTTCGTGTAACAGATAATTTAGAGTGCGGGCTTATGTCATTCTTCGTGGTACGTAGAAAATTAGATTCTTTCCTTCGCCCTAAAGTACCAAGGATTTAAGAAAGTGTCGGAGATCATTGAAACGCTGGCTAATAAAAAGGACAATAAAGAGGGCAGCTTAGCAAGCAAGGCAAATAAGCTATTTCATTGAAGAAAGACCGTGTTTTTCAGAGTGGATTGCGATACACATGGCTTGCCTATGATGCCGACAAAAATATCACGACCTGTAAGATCTGTCTCGAGGCAAACAAATCAAATACAATATTGTCGAAGGGCCACCATTGCACGAGTTCCAGTTTGAACGTGCCTTGATGAAATGGACAGAGAAATCACGAAGTATGTTGTCCACCCTAGTTATGGAGCGCAAGTGACTTTTTCCCACCTAAGCTCTTACAGGGCCCGTATTTTTCAGGAAAGGGGGCCCTTGGACTCGTTAAGACAAAATCTTGGTGAGAACACTGCGATTGTAATGCTTCACCGTTTTCTATTGAGGGTGGTCGTGAAGATAAAAATAATCAATATATATACTCGCAATTTCGTTTAAATATCGTCCCTATCAATCAACAAGAGCAGGGCTGGCGCAGTGGTGACAGCTCTCGCCTTCTACCAACGTGGTACGGGATCGATTCCCGGATACGACGTCATATTTGGGTTGAGTTTATTGGTTCTCTACTCTGCTCCGAGCGGTTTTTCCCGGGTACTCTGGTTTTATCTCCTCTCCTCAAAAACCAACATTTGATTTGTTTTTTTCTGATTTCAGTTGGCTTTTGTAATCCTCTATTAGTAGAGCACTCGTGCTCGGCTAAATCATCTTGAGACTTAAATAAAGTTATTATTATTATTATTATTATTATTATTATTATTATTATTATTATTATTATTCGATTCTGTCAAGTTGTTGGGTGTTCTACTGGGTAATGTTTATGGTTGATGGTCATGCCACTTGTCATTACATTCTATCCCATACTTCCCGCACATCTCCCAGTGTACCTGCAGGGCCCCCTTGTCGCTGCGCTTTCTATACTCTCTCTGGGCAAGCTTCTTACATCCACTGACAATGTGTTGTACTGTTTCAGTGGCATCTCCACACAATCTACACCTTGGTGACTCTAAGGTCGTATCTATGCTGTGCTTGATCGAGTTTGTTCTTAAAGCTTTATTATTATTATTATTATTATTATTATTATTGTTGTTGTTGTTGTTGTTGTTGTTATTGTTGTTATTATTATTATATTTCATATCTGAGGAAAATGTAAGGTCGACAGCTTTCAAAACGGCATCATCAGTAGGTAAACCTTTAATTTAGCGAAGTTTAAATAATTTCAAAATTCGACGAACACTATTTTAATGAAATGAAGAGACTTATTTATCGATGATGACTCGGGGATACTCAGAAAAAATCCCGAGTCCTCCTTTACAGGAGTCGAACCTACGACCACTGAGCCACTGAGCTACAGAGGACTCCTATAGCTCGGTGGTAGAGCATCCGAAGTCACGCCGGAAGTAATCGGAAGATCGTAGGTTCGGCTCTTACGAAGGAGCACTCAGATTTTTTTCTTAATATCTCCGAGTCAATTCATCCGGCGATATCTCTTAACTCTCAGTTGTATTTTTCTTTAAAAAAAGGCATGACAATGCATAGTTAATATACGGGGATGGTTTTGAAAATTGACGAGTTTCTGTGTTACACAGTGTTTTTTCAGTGATTTGGTTGATCCCTGGCGTGTTTGTAATTTGTTAGGAGATGGGTAATTTTAGGCCTGACTAACGAGGTTGGCTCGCTGCCCATAGATCGGTGCGAATGGGCATAGTTGGTCAACTCTGTTGTTTGACATTTTCAGTGGAGAAGTTGTCAAAGAAGGGACACGGTGGGACCCCAAGGAAGTTGCCGTACATGTAATCTTCCCTTCTGGCGCAGTGTCTGAAGACAGAATATTAAAACTTGTCAGATGGAATCCTCGTGCTCGTTGTCCGCCTCTCCTTCACCAGGAGGACATTGTCAGCGATGTCATTGAGCTATCAGAAGTGGACAGTCCGAGCATTCAGCATTTCAATGAAGCTGTCACAATAGTCATTCCACACTGTGCCGCAAATCTTAAGGGTTATGAAGTGGTGATTAAAACTTTGATCAACAGTGAAAACAATGAGTGGGACGATATTGTTGAAACGGAGGATTTGCGCACAAAGCGTGGTGAGAATTGATTGAGTTTTTTTGTGATTATAGTAAAGTGGTTTTTGTTACCTGAACCAAGTAACAGCAGACGACGGATGCAACTCTTGTCTAGAAAAGGACCGTGTGTATTAGGCAGCGTTTACACGAACGCGTTTTCAATTGTAACCGCATCGTTTTCGATGCGGTTACGCCTTCTGTTTACACGCCACCGATCAAGACTGTACTGGGTCGATTTGAAATCCCTGCCAGAAGTGTAGCGCTTTCAAAACGATTCGGTTTCATCTGTCGTTTAAAGGGCGAAACCGCATCGATTTGAATACGGTTACTATTTTAGCGCGAAATTTCTATTGTAAGATTCAAATGGTGAATTAAGCACGTAGTGCAGCGTTCGCTTATACCATCAAGGCTTTGGTTTTCTGGCGAAAACGGTTCCCTTGTAAACACTTCCAAACCGCATCGATTTTGACGCGGTTTCAAAGTCGTTAAACCGTGTCTATGTGAAACCGCGTTCGTGTAGACGCTGCCTTACTTTCACAGTATAAATTGGTAATGGTAGTGGTTTGTTTGTTTTGGGGAACAGGCCTGGCGCAGTGGTAAGAGCACTTGCCTTCCACCAATGTGGCCCGGGGATCAATTCCCATATTCGTTGCTGTATTTGGGTTGAGTTTGTTGGTTATCTACCCTGCTCCGAAAGGTTTTTCCCCAAGTACTCCGGTTTTCCTCTCTCCTTACAGCATTTGATTTGATTTGTTTTGGTTTCCGTTGATTTGTAGTCTCCCCAATTAGCAGAGCACTCGTGCTCGTCTAAATAACCTTGAGACTTCAATAAAGTGATCATAATTTTATACCGCACATATCAGATAAAGTCTCATTGCGGTTTACAATTCTGTGAGAGATAGACCACCAACACCGGGGTCTCACCCCTGGTGTGTGGGTTCTTAAACGGCCCACAGTTTAACAGGAAGGGTTGAGAGACGGGGTCCTATATGGTTTATAGTCCCTATGCGAGAAGACTGAGGAGAATGTGCTGCCTTTGTAATTACATCTGCAAATGGTAAGACTTTCAAGTCTTCTCGGATAAGGACTGTAAACCGGAGGTCCCGTCTCATAACCCTTGTTGGAAATTAAATAGTATGGGACGTTAAAGAACCCACTCACTATTCGATAAGAGTAGGG
This sequence comes from Montipora cactus, assembly GCA_014634245.1. NCBI lineage: Eukaryota > Metazoa > Cnidaria > Anthozoa > Scleractinia > Acroporidae > Montipora > Montipora cactus. The sequence goes on from BLFO01004847.1 coordinate 382,327, forward strand.
GACGTAGTTCCCGGTTTTGTGGTCTGACCTTTTCTGGACGGGGGCATCTTTCACTTCCTAAAATAAAATTGTAAACTGTGTAATAAGCAGTCTGGCTAAAGTTCTCCGAAACACATCGTAAATTAGTCCTGAAAAGCCCCGAGAGGAGAGACTAATAGCTTAACTCACTCACTCACTCACTCACTCACTCACTCACTTGAAAGTCTAACCATTTGCAGGTGAAATTACAAGGACAGCACTTTCTCCTCAGTTATTTTTCAGACCCTGGGTGTTGTGAATCCGCAATCTCTCACACAAAGTCCGATGCTCCACCAACTGGGCCAGCTGTCGTCGGTTTTAAAATCTGCTTAGAACTTGTTCCGCCTGAAATGTAGCTTGTTTGCACAAAAATGTTAATAATTCTGATTAAGATTAGTGGAGCGAATTTCAATGGAGTGTAGTAAAACCAAAATCAAATTAATTACTTTGGCCAATCAAAAAGGACGGAGACAATCCAGTAGACCAATCAAAACTTGAAGTAATTATACCTAGCCGACACAAAGCGCGGGAAAATGTGCATGGGCGAGCCACGATTGGTTTCGGTTTCACTTCTGATTGGTTGAAAAAATGGCACGATAACTTTAAAGCAATTACTGAGTGAAGTAATGCAAAACCAAAGAAATTCGCTATTTACTTTCGACACTCAATTGAAAACCGCTCTAAGATAATCACCCCTGATTCCGCGCATGACTGCTATGAAAACCAACTCAGCTATACACTACTGATAGCATTGTCCATCTTTTGATCAACCCAAGCCAGTTTGACCAAATATGCACACTACGGCTCAGTGGAACATGTCTCCATTCTCCGTGGTTAACACAAGTCAATAACTCGAAGCTTTTTTTCAGACATTAAGGGAGACCACGCTGGCTCTGGTGACGTTCCAGACTTCCTCTTTCCCGTGGCTATCAGTAAGATAACACAATGCTCGACGTTCGTAGTGGTCTGTCGTCTAAGGTCACATGAACATACCATCACAAGTCAGGAAAGCGAACTGGTGTGGCCTGAGTTTCCACTTGCAAGAATGTCTTTTCCGCAAAATGTGCTTCGACAAGATGAATCATTTGAAGTCATTGTCAAGGTTAGCCTGTCACATGTGTCAATTACCCGTGTTTAGAGGGTCCGTGCTATCCAATGCGCATGTTCAAGTTGGTCAGAAAGAATTTGAAACGTCGGCTCGATTTTTCGAGTCATGTAACAGCCCTCGTAACTCAATGTATCCTTGGCTTGCAACTGACATCATCGCAGCTATGTTGGTGTACTGAACAATAGCGCAAAAGTCTTTTGGGAATTGGGTAAGGTAAAGTCTGCTACGAGCCAAGCCTAGAAGACCCATCAGGCCGGCGCTTATCTCCGGTTTCCGTAGCATGAAGCGACTAGGAGTATTTCTACTCCCCTCTGGATGGGATGCTAGTCCATCTCAGGGTTACCCCCAGCAATAGATTCGCCGGTACACATTTATACACCTGCAGTGGGTGGAGAGAGGCACCATGAGAGTAAAGTGTCTTGCCCAAGAACACAACACAATGTCCCGAACCCGAGCCCGAACCCGAACCCGAACCCGGACCACTCGATCCGGAGTCGAGCACACTAACCATAAGGCCACCGCGCGGGAATTTGGCTCAAACGCGAGGGACATTTTGCTTTTGTTTTGTACACCACCATGGCCGTCTAATCACGTGAATGCAAGCCACGAATAATGTGATTGCCTCGATATACTATAGCCAAAAACAAAAGACTAAACAACTGAAGCAATCACTTAGACAGAAGCTGATTACACTGCTCTGGGAAACTCCAGGTAGAAGAACATGCGCCTTAGGGTTCTTAAAGCCAAAAATTGGCTATTTGAGCCTTACGGCGCCTGCTCTCTCCTCGTGCTAACATGAATGCACCAATTAGATACGCTTTTGATTGTTGTTCCCCGGAGCTCTTCTCTCCCTCAGGCAAAAGAAGAGCTCTGGGATCGAGATTGAGGACACAACTAAAAAAATTGTCTATTACTAAGAGGACACAGACGTGGGTGCCTTTTCTTTGAAAGGAACACAAACATGGAAGACTTAAGTCTTCCAGGTTTTTTTAGTTCAAAACTAATTCTTCGTTTGTTACCTCTTTTTGCACTGAATTACCTCTGCTGCACTGTTACCAGAAAATTGCATCCCTCTTAGCCAATAAGAATGCACGGAAATGCATGAGCTCGTGTTCGTCTTTGAAAAAATAATATTCTTTCTTAGCTATTCCAAATTGCATTCAATATCATATGATTACCTATAGGAATGTCTGTGTAAACATTATTATTTCTTCTTTATTTATTCCAAATTGCATTCGATATCATATGATTACCAATAGGAATTTCGTATAAACATAACAACTTTCTTTAATTTTCCAGACATGTTTCGACGGTACATCCGTCATCTTCAGTGTTACATATTTTGAAATCGCCGTTGAATTTAAAGCGCGCGCGATCTTACAAACTTCGTTACATTGCGTTGTCAATATTGCGTATTAAATCAAAACAGAACAAAACAAAAATTTAAATGAGTGACGCTTAGTTCCTTACAGGGAGAGAGTTTTGTAAGGCATCCTGCACACAGGATTGCTTCGAGATCCTGGACTCTGCAGCCACTAAGTACCAAGTGAAGCTTAAGGAATCCATGTATATAAAATGGGAGAAGCCCGATCTCAAGCAGCAGGTGAAACACATTAACCTGACTCTCTCCCTGTAAGGAACTAAGCGTCACTCATTTAAATTTTTGTTTTGTTCTGTTTTGATTTAATACGCAATATTGACAACGCAATGTAACGAAGTTTGTAAGATCGCGCGCGCTTTAAATTCAACGGCGATTTCAAAATATGTAACACTGAAGATGACGGATGTACCGTCGAAACATGTCTGGAAAATTAAAGAAAGTTATGTTTATACGACTATCTATATTGTTGCTGCTATCTAGACCAATAGGAATTTCTGTGTAAACATTATTATTTCTGTAATTTATTGCTTTATTTTCCATTTTACTCAGCTTCAAGAAGTTTCCCAAAAATTGTTCAAGAAGAAGCAAATTTTGCCAGGACCGATATTGCGAATAACGAGTCCAAGAGCAGTTGACTTTCTGAAGCCTGTAACCATCCAGCTTCCATTGTCTTTGGGAGAACGTTGCAGGAGAGAAGACATCGATATGTCAATAGTCCGTGTTCGTGTCCTCTTCAAAGAATCAAGCTCTGAGGAGCAAGAGTGGATTGAGATAACAGACAAACTTGAGACGCCTCCTATATTTGACGGAGATATCATCACATTTGAACTCAGGCACTTTTCAGTGTAAGTGTCAAAGCAAAGTTGAGATGACTTTTTTGCTCTTGTGTATTCTTTTTTCTCGAAGGTCCCCGGAACCTTTCCAGTTTTGGGCCTGAAAAGCCAGTTAAGAAACTTTAATCCGCTTGTTTCGATTTTAGCTGGTCTTTTTTAACACGTTGTCGAAAGTTCATTAATAATTCATGAGTGGAGTAGCCAATCAGGTCACCGATAAATCGTCACGTGCACAAGCCTTATAAGTAATAAAGCACTCCTCATTAGAATTCCTTATATAAAGGGTATTAATAATCCATAGCTTGTTTTTCTTGTATGCTGATGTTCTCCTCTCACAATTTTGTCCGGACTCCAGAGGGACACGCTTTTTGTGAAGTGTTTTTGAAACTGTTCAAAAACTTCGCAACTACGCCTCGTGTTTTAGACCCGATAAAACACTGCTGCTCGTTTTTTAAACATTACTTCAAGATAGTCCGTGTCTTACAACAACTCCCTCTTGTTGCAGTTTGTGGACTTTGGTTGATTGGTGTTGGAACAAACTCCCGTTGGGTGGAGGCGCTGGCGCTGTTATTGATCAAGCTGTGGAACCAGAAGTCAAGAAGTTGGATTCTGTACCAAAAGCAGCATCTTTTCTAGCGTTTGTTCCCGGAGACACTCGTTTGCACCAAAGATCGCAGTTAAGGCTGTACTGCGTTCCAACGTGTAAAAAACCAGAGGTAGAAGAGTTCGAGGGCAAGAAAGATAATGTTGTGATAGGAGATGGAAGCTCAGATGAACTCATGTATTTTAACGACAAAGCTTTCATGTTCCTATCCGAAGGTATTGTCGCTGCTATAAGACCTGAACGCTTACGGAAATTTCACGTCAGGTGAGATAAAATTTCTCGGCTCCAAGGTTTGATGAAGAAACGTAGAATAAAAGCTGTTAAAAACCTCTTTATTTACTCAAAAACCGTGTGCCCTTTAACCCATTGTCTTCTATGAGTGAGATTTAGATTTTATTCTGTCTAACGCCAGACGATTTTACTCGTCAATGGGCGGCGGTTTAGGAGTCAATGTATTAACAACCTCTATATCCCCTTCAATTAACCCATTGACTCCTATATAGGAGTGAGACTTAACAGATTTTACTGTACATATTCCCTTTAAAAATTTTACTATACATATTCCCTTTAAAAATGTCCTTGTGATTATATTAGAGTCAGTAATAACTGAGGAAATACACACTGTCTTTGAGGGGAAGAGGAGATTGGTGTTTTAATTGTAATCCTACTTAAGCCATTCTTTGTGTGACCACGTCACGTTCGCTTCGTTTCCGAACTTAATCTTACGTAATTTTGTTCTTTAAAGGAAACCTCCACTAATACAAGAAAATAACTTGAAACCACAGAACATGATGTTTGCAATAAAAAATGATCAAACTTTTTCTAATGGGAGTGTTTGTATCGAAAACAAATGAATTTCAAAAACGCTTGTTTTGGTTTTCAAATTTCGCGTAAGCCGCCATCTTGAATAATTGTGACGTGTCGTGGTTGCCCTATTAGGGATCTTAAGCATGCTCGACGATTACGAGAACGACTACGACAAAATGACGTAGAAGTGTCAAAGAGACTAGAGCGAGAAAGTCGTTGTTGGCGGGAAAAATAAGACTTAAGCATCCTGACCGAAGACGACAAAAATTTATCTCCATAAATTTTTTTAAAAGCATTTACAGATTTAAAGGGAAAAGGAAATTTCGGACTATAGGAATTCCACGACAGAAAGGAATTCATTGACTTAAATAAAAACTGAGGACTCACTGAACTGTGCGATAACTACATTCTGCTGCAGATAGAGACGTAGCGTTTCCAAAATAGTCTCTTTTAATAGTCTGTGGCTCAACTATTAAAATCCGATAGAACATATGACTGTGAGTAAACGAAATCATTCACTAAAAGAGCAATAAGAAAATCACCGACTAAACTATGCAATTTCACTAAGGACACAAGTAACAAATGCTTGATTTACTCATGGTTTTCCCGCTCCTTCGCCTGCCTTCACCTCTTCAGAAGTGGAAACAAAAAAGCTTGTATTTAATGATAATTTCGACTCAAAGCGCTTAAATTTACACATATGCTTCTACGAATATTTAATGATACATTTAGCAATTAAATGCTTTGGAAGAATACGCTATTTGGCTATAAATTCAAAGGAAAAACTTACGTTCTCACAACAACGACTTCGCTGCACTTTTCTCGTCGTCGACGAGGACGAAAACAAACTTACGAGCATGCGCAGTTTGTCCTTAATCGAAAATTTCGCTTCCGGTCGTCCTCGTTCTGGTAATCGTCGAGCATGCTTAAGGTCGCTATTGTTTCAAAACAAAAACTCATTGTGTGAAAAAACAATAAAGGCAAACCGTTACACGTCACAATTGTTCAAATGGCGGCGCCCGGAAAATTTGAAAGTGAACTGAAACAAGCGATTCCCATCACCCGGAACGTGCAACTTAACTACACTTGTGCAACGGCGTTTTCACAAGTAAGGTTATTTTTAGATTGAATTTCCCGCTAATGACACTCCCACAGGAGCCCGATGACCAATTAAAAGAAATTAAGCTGACGTCATAGGGTCACCGAACCGTAAGTGACTTTGTTTTTTGACCTAATTCGCGGGAAGGGCTAGTCTAAAAATAAACCTACTTGTGAAAACGTCGTTTCACAGACGCTGTATGGAAGTTGCACGCTCCAGGATGGGCTCCAGGCGATTCTTAGGTTCATTTTTTTTCGATCCAAACACTTGTTGGAGAAAATTGTCGAGCAAATTTGATTGGAAAAACTATTTTGTTAGGTTTAAAATTATTCATTTGTCGGAGTGGATGTTCCCTTTAAATTCGTGAAATATTTTAACTATTAGCTGCTGTGAACTTTCCTTAGGGTATATAATAGGCCTTTTCCGAGTTCATGTCTGCCTCCTCTTCAAAGCGAGTCTAAGTGCGAAGTTGTTATGTTTGTTATGAAAAATAGTTTTCATCCATATGTAAAGTAGAACAAAAACTTCGCACTTAGACTCGTGAACTCGGAAATGGCCTATTGAACGGCTAGTTTTCACACCGTTCTTTTTTTACGCAGACTCAAAGGATGATATGCAGTACCCTTTTCGGTAGTCGTTTTTTTTTAGCAGAACGGATCTTATTCTTTGATTGCACTCACGTGATAAGACGGCCATGTTTGTGCGAAAACAAGAGAAAAATGTAGCTCAGGTTTTGCATAATAATAGAGTCAAATTCCCAAAAGAATTTTTCGTTATTGTTCTGTCTACCAACATGGCCGCCGTGACGTCAGGTGAAACCAAAGAATTGTTGAATGGAGAATTTAAAGGGGCTAGGTCACCCTATTTTAGGTAATTTTGTTTAATTTTGTTAATTATGAGCTCTAAACGTCAAATTGGCAGAGCAAGAGTCTTTCATTTGCAAAATCACGGCCACATAACAACTGAGAATGATTTTCCAGCTGTGTAAATGACATTTTGATATAGACTGATATAAATTAGAAAAAAGGTGGGCCGACGTTTTTCAAATTTACCCAAATTCAATCCATTTCAATCCTCTCCAGTTTTGTCCATCCGTGTCCCTTCTTGGCTTCCCTGTGTTTTGTTAGAGTTCTTCTATAGTTTTGAACAGTTATTTTGATATTTTAGTTAATTCTATGACCACTCGATCAGTGCTGAAATTGCCTAAAATTGCGTGACCTAGCCCCTTTAAGTGAGGACAATGCAGCGTCAACGAAAGTCACTCTAAGATACATCTTGGCGCTATCGTAAGTATTTCGCAATTATTCCATCTTGTTTAGGACGTACAATACGGGCCAAGATGGGTACGAACGATTTTAAGGCAAAGATAGAAAATGAGTGGCTCTTTGTTGTACCCTTACGTTGTCGTCAAAACCTGGAAATGGCGATATTTCTTGTTTACAAACATGGGCGTCACATTTCTTTCGATATTCAAATTTGCCAACCACAGAACAAAATAAGTCATTGTTCCAACAGCCAATTAAGTTCTGGTTGGCATCATTAATAACAATGGGTGACGTCACGAGAAACATTGCTATTGATGATTTGAAGAGTACGGCGAAGAAATGCACTGAAATAAGTGTCGCATGTGCAGCACGACTATTTTTCCCGGTTTAAATCAACCAATAACATTCTTGTTTTGTGGCGTTGTCGTTGCCGTACCCTTGGTCGTTTCCTGGTAGCAGAGGTCTCTTTTCAGTTGCGTTCGTGGGTCAAAACCCACTCTGTTGAGCATGCGCGACGGTTACTTCGCCGCAGAATCCTCACGTGATACTTCACATCTTGTGCGGGCTCAGTTAACAACAGGGAAATTACTGTAAAGGAATGCGCGAGACACCTTGGGCTCGAGTGACAGTCAGCTAACATACCGTCCAAGGTTGTGGACGGCGGTTGGATCAAAGTGAGTGTCGAACCATGGCTGAGGTATCTTTTCCCGCACTCGTCAGCCCAGCGAACGCATCTAATTTCTGTCAGAATACACTTTGCACCAGATTGTCTCATTGAATGCAATCTTCGTTGAAAGCATGCCTTTTAAAATGCTGCAACATTACTCAGAATTAACGATGTATAAAAGGGTTTTGTAGCATGTTTTAAACCGTGACGACTGACACTTCATTTATTTTTAGCCTTCAAGACGAACCCTTTCTGAAGAGTCTTAAAATTCGTGTTGAGAATCGAGGAGACCTGATAGTTTCATTCTTCAAGAGCCAAGAAAAAGATGAAGACAATATGTTGTGTGAACTGGAGGTGACACTACCTCCCCAAAGAGCTGATCCTGACGTAAGTGTGTAAAAAATATTCTTTGACGAGAACGAAAGAAGAAAACTCTTCACCTTATAGAGTGTTTTCACAGTACGTCACGGCAGCCATGTCGGAGAAGCGAAATATTTTTTTCGCGAATTGAACTCGACTCTTAAAATTCTGGTCATCTGGACGAAAACTATTTATTTTCAGTATAGTAGAATATGATATTTATTCACATGTACACCTGTACATGGAAGGGCGCGTTTAAGTGTAGGTGGTTTTCATGTTACGTCATCGCCGCCATGCTGGTGGACGAAAACAAAAAATCTCTCATTAGCTTCCTTTTTTCGTCCACCAGCAATTGTACATTGCAGCATTGGTGGGTGGTATGTCGGCTGATAATGTGCGCGGCTGAGAAATGTCCGAATAAGGAGGCAGGGCTCAACTTTCCTTTAGTCTTCTACGCAGCCGTTCTTTGTGTCCGGCGTCACGCAACGCTCCTCCCCACACAAAAATAAAACGGCGTGACTACACAAAGAACGGCTGTGTAGGAGACTAGACTTTCCTCAATGGACAATTTTATTGAATGTGTTTTATTAATTTTCGGCAGAAAACACCTGTGGAATTCTTTGGTTTGCGTCTTCGTGATACCACATTTGATGAGGCTCCTTTTGATGATTCGTATGGCATCCTCACTGCGTGCCGTGGAGTGCTAAACGAGATCAATAAAAGACAAATTTACGAGGATCACCTGGAATTGTCGAGGAGGTCGATAATGGGTTTAAGAGATGTAAAGGAAAAATTTCTAGCGGAACTTTCGAAGCTGCCTCAGGAACACAAGGAAAGGTGCTTTGACAAGATCGTCAGTGGGCTAGAAGAAGGTGGTGAGGGCCTGAAGCATATAAGAGATCGTCTTCTTGAAGGTGCGTAGGGTTTCGTAAAGACAGACGACTAGTAAGATTATTAGTGTTCTTTGCATTCTGTACGTTGATGGAGGACGATTTCCGAAACGACTTGTTTCCATACTTGCGATGGGTTTTCCTCCATTCCGTTGTCGTCTGTAGGGAGTAGGGGGTTTTTAAACTCCCTTCTCCCTACTGACGACAGCGGAATGGAGAAGCAAAGACTACGGCTACGGCAACGAAAACGTCAGTCCAAAATATAACTTAAGTATTTCGCGATTATTCCGTCTTGATCACATTGTACAATACGTGCGAACTGTCCTATAACTGGACTGGGTACGAACGGTTTTAAAATAAATGAATGGTTCATTGTTATATGCTCACGTTTTCATCATAAAATTTGGTGATTTCAAGCTGTTGTTTTGGTGGAGTACGGCAAAGAAATGCACGGAAAATCGTGCTGCACGTGCAGCACGAGTATTTTTGCTCTTTTAACCAATCACATTCTTGCTTAGAAGATTCCTAAAGTAATAACACGATCATCAGAGGATAATATAGCGATAAAAATAAATTCAGATTCAGTCTGAAGAGACTCTCGAGAAGTGGCTGTAATGTGGTCTCGCACAGCAATCAGCAGCCTCTTCCATTGCGTCCATTAGATTTACGATCTCGTCTAAATACCAAATAATTGTTAGGGAGGCCTTCGCTGTCAGAGATAGAATTGTTCAAATGTGTTTCGGTTAGAACGATAATGTCGTGGAACCTACCACCTTCCGATTACTAGTTCGGATGCTCTATCACTGAGCTATGGCAAACTCGTGGAAGCCATGCCATTAAACTAGGGTCATATGACATCTGTATATCAGGATACATTGTGAAATGTGGGGAGGGGAGAAATGGGAGACCTCGTGACACTAAAAGTGCACTTAAACTCAAATATTTTTGTTCCTAATATAAGTGTCCCCATCCGAAGCAAATTGTTACCCAGAAATTCTCGTTTTTTCTGTACAATGATGCAATACATACTTAATTGACCGCTCCCCATAGGGGCTTTTCAGGGCCAATGAAACACAACGAAACGACGGAACAGAACAACAACAACTGTTAAGAATCCCAACTGGCCGAAGGCAAACTAGTTGCCTATTTACAAGTGCAGCTGGGAAGTTGAACCAGGATCAAATTCAACCAGTGGTCAGAACGTGTCTTGAACTTGGGATCCCCGGATCTCAAGACAAGCGTCCCAACCACTGGGCCACACTGCCTCCTTCTGTGCTGTGCGAGCCACGTGAACTTGGCAGAATTTGCAGAAATTTGGACCCATGACCGTGATGTGAGAGGCATGGGTCTATTCTCGATTTTACGTCACAATCTGAAAATGAAGGCGCGTCGCCAGCTTCTGAAGTCATGCGTCAGGTCCAGGCTAATCTACTCGACACAAGCGATACTACCAAAATCTTTTAAAATGACCAAACTAGAATCATGCTGGTATAAATTCCTACGGAGGATGATACGGGGTCGATTCAATACCAAAACTCAAAAAACCAAGGCGATTTCAGGTTCAAATGTTTACGTCCAGACTGTGAGAGGATAGTCGGTACACCCACCACTACGCGATTTTATCGAGGCGCAGTACCTAAAATATAAGGCGCACACCTGCAGGCACCCGAATGACGCACTTACCAAGCGCGTTCTATTTGCAAGACCTCAATGCAAGTATTACAGACCCCCGTTGTGTAAAATTTCTGAAATCCTGAATGTGTCCAAGTTCAGAGCCTAAAAGGCAACGTAGAATAAAGCAGAGCACACCAGCCTCATGAAGAAGAATCTCAACTTCAAAAGTGGAGCTGGACGTCAAAGCGTCAGATACGCATCATGGAGGACAATAACTGAACTGAACTGAACACCTTTGCATTGCTGTTTAGAAGGCAACGCAGAATAAAGCAGAGCTCACCAGCCTCGTGAAGAAGAAGCTCAACTTCAAAGTGGAGCTGGACGTCAAAGCGTCAGATACGCATCATGGAGGACAATAACTGAACTGAACTGAACTGAACAGCTTTGCGTTGCTGTTTAGGAAGAAATTTTGCATTGGTAAGCAGTTTGTGACGTGGGTCCAAATTACTGCTAGTTTTGATAACTTAACGCGTCTTCCGGCAGATAAAAAGCGAAAATTTGAATCGTCAAATTTGTTTGCTTTCGGTGGGGAGATCAACATTGTAGACCAACAATATTTGAGTTTTTGTGCACTTAAACAAAATCCCGCTTACATCTCATTCCTTTCATTTCTTGACGTATCTAAACCATTAACTTATATGAATTTGCCCTGCATTAGCTCGAGCCAAGATCAACGAACAAATCAGTTATCGCATTTGTGATGTGGTTGCCGAGAAAATGCAAAAAGGAACTTCTTGGATAACTCTGGCAAGAGATCTCGAACCAAAGATTCCAGAATCTGATATTGACGAATTACAGGATAACGGAGTCTCTCCAAAGGAATGCTGTCGAATTGCGCTCAGAAAATGGTACCAAAGATTTACGTCCCAAGCAACAAGCCAAGAGCTCATGCGGTGTCTCACAAATATGGGTTTCGCAAACCTTAATTGGCATATAATGAAAGAACTCGGCCTTGTATCATACGAACATATCCCAGAGTCGGAGAGGTGACAAGTCATGCATCAGTTCACTTGCTAACTGCGGAAAGTGGAGGTGGCCATCGATGATCAGTAACGTGATCAACTTAACTAGATTTAACACCCGGTCTCAGTTGCTTAAAGGCAAGATAACTTTATCTGGTGGATAAGTCACTACCCGACAGTTTCAATCTGTGCATAGATATTTGAAGTGGGGCACGTAAGCATTAATATGCACACCCTAAGCACATGTAAGTAAAGGTGTGTACAAAACGTTTGGAGTATCCACCGGATAAAGTTATCCGGCCTTTCAACAACTGGGGCCTGGTTAATACTGCAACCGTTACTTATTTTTGGAGTCCTCTAACCATAAGATCTGCTCTGTCTTTACATTTGAGGTAACAAAATTCGAATAACTGGAATCTGTGCACTGGCGCATGTGCACTGCCTCAGTTACTGGGCAGGTATGCTTTATTTCCGATTCAATAGAGTATTTTTGTCGTCCTTTATTGTCCCCCGTTCGTTCTGAACATGCCAACAGAGGGAAAAAGTGCTCCAATATTCTTACACGGTGACCTAGTGGCAAGCGCTGTACCCATTAGAAAGTAAAATGTAGTCGCAGTCAAAACGATTAATTCAAGTTTTGTCTCACTTGAAATGACATTAGCCACCATCTTTATGTCGGGGTACCATTGTGTCCGTGTCTTTAGTTCTGAGCACCCTCATCAAGTTTGAAGAGATTTTTTTCCTCATGCGCATGCTCAGAATCAATGGTCAGTTTATTTAATCAAGGATATATCCAAGAGCGGATGAGGTAAGAGAGCGGATTCCCCATACATGGAACCCTTCCATTGATAGTTTTTTTTTTAAATCTAATATTAGCGCATGGTTCACCTACTCAGCTACGCAGCTGATTGGCCAGTTGTAATGACGGAGTGATATTTTTAAATATGCACGTCATTGGGAACGAGATCTTAAAATAGCTGTGCGAAACTAAAAATAGATTAAAAAAAACGATAATGGGCGAATACGGATCGGTTCTAAGTCTTACCTCATCCTCTCTTGAGATCTCCCATCGCATTTGAAAATGCACTGATGGGTATAGGAAGCTAGAGGATATCCTCTACAGATAAATTTTTCGTTTAAACAATAAACGACATCGAAGATGAACGCTTTAGCCAGAACAACAATTCCCGCTTAAATATATTGATAGATTTTTATTTATAAATGTACTTGACACAGATTATGCGGGGGCAAAATTCGAGTCAAACGTTGGTGCCGAATGTAAAAATGTAAGATAATCGTTTCAAAATCTTCGAAGAAGTTCATCCTCCTAGTGCATGATTGTTCGTGAGAACAAATAGAGTAACCTCTAGATGTAAATTTTACGAAACAAACAATATTTAAGATCAAGGCTGCAGTCTGGACCATAATTTTACCTCTTAAATATTTATAGATTTTTATCGAAAAACGTATTTGACAGATATAATGAGCTAAAAACATACTCGGTGTTTTCCCGTCAAACGTTGGTGCCGATATAATCACTGCCCATCTTTTGTTTTGTTTAAAGGGGCTATGACATAGCAATTTTTACAAAGTTGGTGTATGCTCGTAGGAGTATGTAAAATGTAACATAGTCGTTTCAAAATCTTCGAAGAAGATCCATCCTTCAAGTGCATGATTGTTCGTGAGAAGAAATAAAATAACCTCTACAATCTTAAGTAAATTTTAACTTTAAGAAACAAACAACATAGAATCACTGCCCATCTTTCCTTTCATTTAAAGGGGCTATAAAATAGCATTTTACCTTATTACAAAGTTGGTGTGTGCTTTTAGGAGTAACAGAATTTATACAAAGTGCCTTTATTTAGTCATGTGAAAATCTTTGACGTTCATGTGCTTGTGCATGATTATTGGTGAGACCAAAGTTTATAACGGGAAATGCTTCTGAAACCCGACAAATTTCTTTGTTGTAGGTTTTTGTTCTCTTTTTTGGCCTTGACGGTGCACAAAACCCAATAGTTGTTTACTGCGTACTGAGGAAGTAACCTATAGAAACGTGTTGGTTACGTAATTCATGCATAGTGTGTGAGCGCAAAACAAAAGATTGTGCACGGTCGTGGACTTTCCAACCTAAATCTTGGCATCTTTGTTTGCTCCTTTGGTGTTTGCCGAGCTTCAAAACCAGTCCCCTCTATTAACTATGGTGAGACGAAATAAAATAAAAAGTAACAGTAGAAAGGTTGGCAAGAAAGCGAATTAAGCTTATGTATTTTATACACAGTTTACAACTACTTGTCTTGGCATTGCAATTTCTTAGGCCCGTCTTAAAGGTCGCATTTTACATGTGCCGAATCTAATGCAAATGAGAAAAATCTATTGTTTTCGCTCATTTGCATTAGATTTGGCACATGTAAAATGCGACGTTTGAAACAGGCCTTAATTGCCCCTTTCATGAGCATGCGGAACCACGGACTTCATTATTCAATCTCATTATTTCATTCGTTGCTTTCATATTACCAATTTCTCACGCTGAAAACCTTTTTCGTCCATAACAAAATATTTTCAACATGTTGACTTTGTTTCAGGGTTCCCCAGAGTTCTTCTCTTCCTCAGTCATGCGCAAAAGAGAAAGAGAAGAGCTCTGGGGTCGAGATTGAGATTGGGAAAGCGGCTTCAGCTTCATTCAACATTCGCGATAACTTGAAAGAAATGTTGAATGGTTGTTGAAGCAAAGTTTAAACGCTTTTAAACTCATTCAACTTCGATTCAACCAGGTTTAACACGATTGAAAGAGGTAGGCAAACCGCTTCAACATCGCTGTTCAACAAAATCGAACGGATGCTGAAGGAAATGTTAAAGCAAAGCAATTTGCCTGGCCTTGAGGAATATCTTGGAACAGCTTCGTACCCTGTGAGCAAGTTTTATTGGTGCTCCCAGGGGAGCAATCTACACAGAGCCAATTGGTTCCTCTATAACTCGCACGTGGTCTCTAGATGACACTTACTTAACAAAAGGAAAGGAATGTGCCTCGTCACAGTTTCAGCAGAGGTTCGCTGGGGAGGAAGGACTCCGTGACGAACCAAAAGAATGCGCGGGAGGCTAAAGGAACGAATACTTGAGTCACGAAGCAAATTCAAATCAGGAGGGGAAAGTCACGCGAGCAATAGTGCCACATAATATATAAGTACGTCATGTTTAAAATATTGTGTTATGAACAAAAAAGGTTTTTAGCTTGAAAAATGGGTAATATGAAAGCAAAGAATGATAATGAGATTGAATAATGGAGTCCGCGACTCTCAATCTCGACCCCAGAGCTCTTCTCTCTTGCGCATGACTGAGGAAGAGAAGAGCTCTGGGGAACCCTGAAACAAAGGGTTAGCATTAGATTCCATCCACCAAAACCACCCTGGCACATTTCCTTAGAATTACACGACGTAATATGCCGTCTTATATGACAAGCTTACCGCTGTAAAAAGAATGAAAACAGGCAGAATTAGAGCTTTAATTCAACAAGAAATATCGTTTCTAAGCAAAGCCGCGCTGATCTACAGTATTTAGGTCTAAAAACCACTTTTAAGACGGTTAGCCTTTACTTGTTTTGCTGGGCACTAGTATGTCAATACTCTGAAAAAATTCGATTTTTCAAGAGCTTGTCTCGTTAGTCTAGTGGATATTGGAATATGCAAGGGAACCCATCGATCCGGATTCAACTCTTTGGCTCGCTTAATCTGAATGTTCTCTGCACATTGAAATGTTTGTTTCTTTGAGGTAGATTTGAAGTCTGAAGTAGATTGTACGTCGTGTAAGTTAAATAAGAAGGGAAATGTGGGTTTGAGGGATGGAATCTAATGCTAACGAAACAAAGTCAGCACGTTCTCGCCCATGAATTTGCGATTAACCTGAATTGTTAATTTGCTTTGAATTCACTATTATCGTGAATTTTGTGCCTGCAGCCTGGGACTAAATACCGGGCCTCTCTTGAAGATGTTGATGATGTGT
>BLFO01004847.1:403004-415023 GCA_014634245.1 Montipora cactus
ATCGCCTTTGATGCGATTTTAACATCGACATTAATCAGTGAGATCGGTCTCCAATTTTTGATAAAACGTCTGTCTTTGTCTTTCTTCTCCAACAACGTAATCATAGCTTGTTTTTGCGAATTTGACAGTTGTCCGTGTTCGTGAGCGAAATTCAAGGAATTGAATTGAAAGATTTTAACTCATGCGTATCAATGATGTCCGGCCATTGTGCGCCATGAGATGAATGCTTAACGCTTGTAAGATGTGTAAGCTTAAAAGAAATTTGCAGTTTGCTTTATTTCCTACTTAAAATAGGCGGTTTTCATGCTAACTGGTTCAAATTTTAAAAGAAAAAGCAGTGAAATCTGTATAAAAACAAGGTCGACTTTATCGTCTCCTTGATACGAAGGCCAAGTAACTATGAGCATTCAACTCAGTGTAAAATGGCCAATTCGTCGTTCTTGATTGGTTATTCATATTTCACAATTTTGTAACCTTCCTATCGTTCATGTTATAAATCCCAAGCGCCCTTATTTAAAGAAGCCGCCTTGGCACAAGGGAGTGTCAGTGGAGAGGAAGAAGAAGAAGAAGGAAACCAAACCTTGTCGGAAGAAGAGGACGAAGAGATAGAAGTATCCTCTGAAAAATCTGAGGAAGACGAAGAGGTCGATTTAACTTCTGACGAGGAAATCGAGGTTTCATCTCAGGATGACGTTTCATTTCAGGATGAAAATGAATTCTCGAGACCCTTTCGTGACACGAATGAGGATAGCATTGTTATATGCAGGTAAACAGTGTTTGGAATTTGAAATTACGGTTTGTCCTATGCCATTAAAAATCATGGGAATCGCAGTGTTCTCGCCAGGCCGCGCACTTGCGAGAAAAATAGAAATGGCACATTAAAAGCCGTGCAAATGCGCTCACTTGTGTGCACAAGGATGCTACAAGCCAAACAGACTTTTAGAAGTAAGTTAGCAGTCTTTTAATGGTTCCAGCGAATATTCCAGATCTTTGCTTCTTCAACTGAATGAAACAGTTTGTCAAAGCCTTCAATTTTGTTAACTTTTGTCTTCGTCAGTCACGCGAGTGTTGCGCAGCTTTGACATCTTGGCCGCCATTTTGGATCAGGTAGTGTGTAACAGATATTTTAGAGTGCGGGCTCATGTCATTCTTCGTGGTACGGAGAAAATTAGATTTTTTCCTTCGCCCTAAAGTACCAGGGATTTAAGAAAGTGTCGGAGATCATTGAAACGCTCGCTGGTAAAAAGGACAATAAAGAGGGCAGCTTAGCAAGCAAGGCAAAGAAGCTATTTCATTGAAGAAAGACCGTGTTTTTCAGAGTGGATTGCGATACACATGGCTTGCCTATGATGCCGACAAAAAGATCACGACCTGTAAGATCTGTCTCGAGGCAAACAAATCAAATGCGTTTACAATATTGTCGAAGGGCCTCCCTTTCATGAGTTCCAGTTTGAACGTGCCTTGATGAAATGGACAGAGAAATCACGAAGTATGTTTTCCACTCTAGTCATGGAGCGCAAGTGACTTTGTCCCACCTAGGCTCCTACAGGGCCCGTATTTTTCAGGAAAGGGGGCCCTTGGACTCCTTAAGACAAAATCCTGGTGAGAACACTGCAATTGCAATGCTTCACCGTTTTCTTTTGAGGGTGGTCGTGAAGATAGGAATAATATATATATACTCGCAATTTCGTTTAAATATCGTCCCTATCAATCAACAAGAGCAGGGCTGGCGCCATGGTGACAGCTCTCGCCTTCTACCAATGTGGTACGGGATCGATTCCCGGATACGAAGCGATATGTGGGTTGAGTTTGGTTGTTCTTTACTCTGCTCCGAGAGGTTTTTCATGGGTACTCTGGTTTTCCTCAAAAACCAACATTTGATTTGATTTATTCTGATTTCAGTTGGTTTGTAGTAGCCTCTATTAGTAGGGTACTCCTGCTCGGCTAAATAATCTTGATACAAAAAGAAAGTTGTTGTTGTTATTATTATCATTATTATTATTATTATTATTATTATTATTATTATTATTATTATTATTATTATTATTATTATTATTATTATTCGATTCTGTCAAGTTGTTGGGTGTTCTACTGGGTAATGTTTATGGTTGATGGTCATACCACTTGTCATTACACTCTATTCCATACTTCCTGCACATCTCCCAGTGTACCTGCAGGGCCACCTTGTCACGGCGCTTTCTATACTCTCTTTGGGCAAACTGCTTACGTCCACTGACAATGTGTCGTACTGTTTCAGTGGCATCTCCACACAATCTACATCTTGGTGACTCTGAGGTCGTATCTATGCTGTGCTTGATTGAGTTTGTTCTTAAAGCTTTGTTATTATTATTATTATTATTATTATTATTATTGTTGTTGTTGTTATTTTTATTATTATTATTATATTTCATATTTGAGAAAAATACAAGGTCGACAGCTTTCAAAACTGCATCATCAGTAGGTAAAACTTTAATTTAGCGAAGTTTGAATAATTTCAAAATTCGACGAACACTATTTTAATGCTAACCCCGTTGAATGAAATGAAGAGACTTATTTATCGATGATGACTTGGGGATACTCAGAAAAAAACCCGAGTGCTCCTTTACAGGAGTGGAACCTGCGACCACTGAGCCACTGAGCTATAGAGGACTCCTATAGCTCGGTGGAAGAGCATCCGAAGTCACGCCGGAGGTAATCGGAAGATCGTAGGTTCGGCTCTTACGAAGGAGCACTCAGATTTTTTCCTAATATCCCCGAGTCATCATCCGGCGATATCTCTTAACTCCCAGTTGTATTTTTCTTTAAAAAAATGCATGACAATGCATAGTTAATATATGGGGATGGTTTTGAAAATTGACGAGTTTCTGTGTTACCCAGTGTTTTTTCGGTGATTTGGATGATCCCTGGCGTGTTTGTAATTTGTTAGAAGATGGATAATTTTAGGCCTGACTAACGAGGTAGGCTCGCTGCCCATAGATCGGTACGAATGCGCATAGTTGGTCAACTCTTTTGTTTGACATTTTCAGTGGAGAAGTTGTTAAAGAAGGGACACGGTGGGACCCCAAGCAAGTTGCCGTACATGTAATCTTCCCTTCTGGCGCAGTGTCTGAAGACAGAATATTAAAACTTGTCAGATGGAATCCTCGTGCTCGTGCTCCTCGTCAGGAGGACATTGTCAGTGATGTCATTGAGCTATCAGCAGTGGACAGTCCGGGGATTCTACATTTTAATGAAGCTGTCACAATAGTCATTTCACACTGTGCCTCAGATCTTAAGGGTTATGAAGTGGTGATTAAAACTTTGATCAACAGTGAAACCAATGAGTGGGACGATATTTTTGAAACGGAGGATTTGCGCACAAAGCATGGTGAGAATTGATTGATTGAGTTTTTTTGTGATTATAGTAAAGTGGGTTTTGTTACCTGACCCAAGTAACAGCAGACGACGAATGCAACTCTTGTCTAGAAAGGGACCGTGTGTATTAGGCAGCGTTTACACGAACGCGTTTTCATTTATAACCGCATCGTTTTCGATGCGGTTACGCTTTCTGTTTACACGACACCCATCAAGACTGTTGGCCAAACTGGGTCGATTTGAAATCGCTGCCAGAAGTGTAGCGCTTTCAAAACGATTCGGTTTCATCTGTCGTTTAAACGGCGAAACCGCATCGATTTGAATACGGTTACTATTTTAGCGCGAAATTTCTATTGTAAGATTCAAATGGTGAATTAAGCACGTAGTGCAGCGTTCGCTTATACCATCAAGGCTTTGATTTTCTGGCGAAAACGGTTCCGTGTAAACACTTCCAAACCTCATCGATTTTGACGCGGTTTCAAAGTCGTTAAACCGTGTCTGTGCGAAACCGCGTTCGTGTAAACGCTGCCTTACTTTCACAGTATAAATTGGTAATGGTAGTGGTTTGTTTGTTTTGGGGAACAGGCCTGGCGCAGTGGTAAGAGCACTTACCTTCCACCAATGTGGCCCGGGGATCAATTCCCATATTCGTTGCTGTATTTGGGTTGAGTTTGTTGGTTATCTACCCTGCTCCGAGAGGTTTTTCCCCAAGTACTCCGGTTTTCCTCTCTCCTCACAGCATTTGATTTGATTTGTTTTGGTTTCCGTTGATTTGTAGTCTCCCCAATTAGCAGAGCACTCGTGCTCGGCTAAATAACCTTGAGACGTCAATAAAGTGATTATAATTGTATACCGCAAATATCAAATAAAGTCTCATTGCGGTCGACAATTCTGTGAGATATAGACCACCAACACCGGGGTCTCCCCCCTGGTGGGTGGGTTCTTAAACGGCCCACAGTGTGGATTAACAGGAAGGATTGAGAGACGGGGCCTATGGTTTATAGTCCCTATGCGAGAAGACTGAGAAGAATGTGCTGCCTTTGTAATTACATCTGCAAATGGTAAGACTTTCAAGTCTTCTCGGATAAGGACTGTAAACCGGAGGTCCCGTCTCATAACCCTTGTTGGAAATTAAATAGTATGGAACGTTAAAGAACCCACTCACTATTCGATAAGAGTAGGGGACGTAGTTCCCGGTGTTGTGGTCTGACCTTATCTGGACGGGGGCATCTTTCACTTCCTAAAATAAAATTGTAAACTGTGTAATAAGCAGTCTGGCTAAAGTCCCCCGAAACACATTGTAAATTAGTCCTGAAAAGCCCCGAGGGGAGAGACTAATAGCTTAACTCACTCACTCACTCACTTGAAAGTCTAACCATTTGCAGGTGAAATTACAAGGGCAGCACTTTCTCCTCAGTAATTTTTCAGACCCTGAGTGTTGTGAATCCGCAATCTCTCACAGAAAGTCCGATGCTCCACCAACTGGGCCAGCTGTCGTCGGCTTTAAAATCTGCTTAGAACTTGTTCCGCCTGAAATGTAGCTTGTTTGCACAAAAATGTTAATAATGCTGATTAAGATTAGTGGAGCGAATTTCAATGGAGTGTAGTAAAACCAAAATCAAAGTAATTGCTTTGGCCAATCAAAAAAAACGGAGACAATCCAATAAACCAATCAAAACTTGAAGTAATTATACGTAGCCGACACAAAGCGCGGGAAAGTGTGCACGCGCGAGCCACGATTGGTTTCGGTTTCACTTCTGATTGGTTGAAAAAATTGCGCGATTACGTTTAAGCAATTACTGAGTGAAGTAATGCAAAACCAAAGCAATTCGCTATTTACTTTTGACACTCAATTGAAAACCGCTTTAAGGTAATCGCCCCTGATTCCGCGCATGACTGCTATGAAAACCAACTCAGCTATACACTACTGATAGCATTGTCCATCTTTTGATCAATCTAAGCCAGTTTGACCAAATATGCACACTAAGGCTCAGTGGAACATGTCTTCATTCTCCGTGGTTAGCACAAGTCAATAACTCGAAGCTTTTTTTCAGACATTAAGGGAGACCACGCTGGCTCTGGTGACGTTCCAGACTTCCTCTTTCCCGTGGCTATCAGTAAGATAACACAATGCTCGACGTTCGTAGTGGTGTGTCGTCTAAGGTCGCATGAACATACCATCACAAGTCAGGAAAGCGAACTGGTGTGGCCTGAATTTCCACTTGCCAGAATATCTTTTCCGCAAAATGCAGTTCCACGAGTTGAATCATTTGAAGTCATTGTCAAGGTTAGCCTGTCACATGTGTCAATTACCCGTGTTTAGAGGGACCGTGCTATCCAACGCGCATGTTCGAGTTGGTCAGAAAGAATTTGAAACGTCGGCTCGATTTTTCGAGTCATTTAACAGCCCTCGTAACTCAATGTATCCTTGGCTTGCAACTGACATCATCGCTGCTATGTTGGTGTACTGAACAATAGCGAAAAAGTCTTTTGGGAATTGGGTAAGGTAAAGTGTGCTACGAGCCTAGCCTAGAAGACCCATCAGGCTGGCGCTTATCTCCGGTTTCCGTAGCATGAAGCGACTAGGAGTATTTCTACTCCCCTCTGGATGGGATGCTAGTCCATCGCAGGGTTACCCCCAGCAATAGATTCGCCGGTACACATTTATACACCTGGGTGGAGAGAGGCACCGTGAGAGTAAAGTGTCTTGCCCAAGAACACAACACAATGTCCCGAACCCGAACCCGAACCCGGACCACTCGATCCGGAGTCGAGCACACTAACCATGAGGCCCACCGCACGGGAATTTGGCTCAAACGCGAGGGACATTTTGCTTTTGTTTTGTACGCCACCATGGCCGTCTAATCACGTGAATGCAAGCCATGAATAATGTGATTGCCTCGATATACTCAAGCCAAAAACAAAAGACTAAACAACTGAAGTAATCACTTAGACAGAAGCTGCTTACACTGCTCTGGGAAACTCTAGGTAAAAATTGGCTATTTGAGCCTTACGGCGCCTGCTCACTCCTCGTGCTAACATGAATGCACCAATTAGATACGCTTTTGATTGTTGTTCAAGAAAACCAATGAGAAGACACTTTGTTTTAAGGTTCCCCGGAGCTCTTCTCTCCCTCAGGTAAAAGAAGAGCTCTGGAGTCGAGATTGTGGCCAGGTTACTAAGGACACAACTGTAAAATTGTCTATTACCAAGGGGACACAGACGTGAATGCCGTTTCTTTGAAAGGAACACAGACATGGAAGACTTAAGTCCTCCAGGGTTTTTTAGTACGAAAGTAATTCTTCGTTTGTTACCTCTTTTTGCACTGAATACCTTTGCTGCGCTGTTACCAGAAAATTGCATTTCTCTTAGCCAATAAGAATGCACGGAAATGCATAAGCTCGTGTTCGTCTTTGAAAAAATAACATTCTTGCTTATTTATTTCAAATTGCATTCGACATCATATGATTACCTATAGAAATTTCTGTGTAAACATTTTTATTTCTGTAATTTATTGCTTTGTTTTCCATTCTACTCAGCTTCAGGAAGTTTCCCAAAAATTGTTCAAGAAGAGGGAAATTTTGCCAGGACCGATATTGCGAATAACGAGTCCAAGAGCAGTTGAGTTTCTGAAGCCTGTAACCATCCAGCTTCCATTGTCTTTGGGAAAACGTTACAGGAGAAGAGACATCGATATGTCAATAGTCCGTGTTCGTGTCCTCTTCAAAGAATCAAGCGCTGAGGAGCAAGAGTGGATTGAGATAACAGACAAACTTAAGACGCCTCCGAGATTTGACGGAAATATCATCACATTTGAAGTCAGGCACTTTTCAGTGTAAGTGTCAAAGCAAAGTTGAGATGACTTTTTTGCTCTTGAGTATTCTTTTTTCTCGAAGGTCCCCGGAACCTTTCCAGTTTTGGCCTGAAAAGCCAGTTAAGAAACTTCAATCCGCTTGTTTCGATTTTAGCTGGTCTTTTTTAACACGTTTTCTAAAGTTCATTAATAATTCATGAGTTAAGTAGCCAATCAGGTCACCGATAAATCGTCACGTGCACGAGCTTTACAACTAATGAAACACTCTTCATTAGAATTCCTTATATAAAACATACTAATAAGACATAGCTTGTTTTTCTTGTATGCTGATGTTCTCCTCTCACAATTTAACCTTTGTCCGGACTCCAGAGGGACACGCTTTTTGTGGAATGCTTTTGAAACTGTTCAAAAACTTGGCAGCACGTGTTTTATTGGGTCTAAAAACACGAGGCGTAGCGTAGTGTTTTTAGACCCGCCCTGCTTTTCTTGTACGACAAGAATTTATTCATACTTTTGTTTGCCATCTTTGTAAAGAAGACTTTTAGGTGATACCAATTAGTTTTATCTACTGAAAAATCAGAACTCCTGCCGAGCTACGTCGTTTCTCTAGGTCCTAATTGGACAATGTGTCCCGCTGGTCGGTGGGCTTTACAAAGTCATGCGCCCCTAAAATTTTCAAAGGTAACCATTGATGTTTAAGTATGTCCTTTAGGAAGGATGTGAAACTATTGTAGTTGCCTAGGACTTTTAATTGTCCTTTCGTCCGTCGCCTAGCAACTAGTTTCTCATCCTTCCCACGGGTGCATTCCACCTTAAGCGGGTATAGTTGCATTTGAAAATTTGTAGGCGCATGACTTGTGTCTGGGATTCGAACCCGGTGACATGTCACATTGGCATCCCAGCTCCCCCGGAAACGTACAGAAGGACTCTTACGTTTTCAGATCACCCCTAAATGACGGAGATATAAGCAGGAGTGTCGAATTCTTGACCACGTCCATTCCTTACAACAACTCCCTCTAGTTGCAGTTTGTGGACTTTGGTTGATTGGTGTTGGAACAAACTACCGTTGGGTGGAGGCGCTGGCGCTGTTATTGATCAAACTGTGGAACCAGAAGTCAAGAAGTTGGATTCTGTACCAAAAGCAGCATCTTTTCTAGCGTTTGTTCCCAGAGACACTCGTTTGCACTATCCATCGGAGTTAAGGCTGTACTGCTCGCCAACGTGTAAAAAACCAGAGGTAGAAGAGAGCGAGAGCAAGAAAGATAATGTTATGATAGGAGATGGAAGCTCAGATGAGCCCATGTATTTTAACAACAAAGCTTTCATGTTCCTATCCGATCCCGAAAATGTTGTCGCCGCTAGATTTCCTGAACGCTTACGGAAATTTCACGTCAGGTGAGATAATTTTCTCGGCTCCAAGGTTTGCTGAAGAAACGTAGAATGAAAGATGTTAAAAACTGTGCCCCCTTTAACAAATTGGCTCCTAGGAGTGAGACTTCATAGAGTTTACTCTGTCTAATGTCAACAACCGCCACATCAACTCAAAAACTATGTTCTCTTTAACCCATTGACTCCTAGGAGCGAGACTCAAAAACACTTGTTTTGTTTTTCAAATTTCGCGCCATCTTGAATAATTGTGACGCGTCGTGGTTGCCCTATTGTTTCAAAACAAAAACTATTTGCGTGAAAACAATAAAGGCAAACCGTAACACGTCACAATCGTTCAAATGGCGGCGCCCGGCAAATTTGAAAGTGAACTGAAAAAAGTGATTCTTAGGCCAAGATTGGTACGAACGATTTGAAGGTAAAGATAGAAAGTAAGTGGCCTTTGTTGTATGCTTGCGTTGTCGTCAAAACCTGGAAATAGCGATATTTCTTGTTTACAAACATTGACGTCACATTTCTTGATATTTAAAATTTGCCAATCATGGAACAAAAGAAGTCTTTGTTTCAAAAGCCAATTAGGGTTTGGCATCATTAATAATAATGGGTGACGTCACGAAAAAACATTGCTATTGTTGATTTGAGGAGTACGGCGATGAAATGCACCGAAATGCTTGTCGCACGTGCTGCACGACTATTTTGCTCTTTTTAATTAACCAATAACGTTGTTTTGTGGCGTTGTCGTTACCGTACCCTTGGTCGTTTCCTGGTAGAAGAGGTCTCTTTTCTTTCGCGCTCGCTGGGCTTACGAGTACGGGAAAACAGACCTCTATCATGGGTTGAAACCTACTCTGTTGAGCATGCGCTACGGTTACCTAGCGACCGAATCCTCACGTGATACTTCACATCTTGTGCGGGCTCAATTAACAACAGGGGAATTACTGTAAAGGAATGCGCGAGACAGAGTGGGCTCAAGTGAAGGTCGTGGACAGCGGTTGGATCATAGGGAGTGTCGATCCATGGCAGAGGTCTCTTTTCCCACACTCGTCAGCCCAGCGAACGTATCTAATATCTGTCAGAATACACTTTGCACCAGATTGTCTCATTGAATGCAATTTTCGTTGAGAGCATGCCTTTTAAAATGCTGCAACATTACTCAAAATTAACGATGTATAAAAGGGTTTTGTAGCATGTTTTGGACCGTGACGACTGACACTTTATTTATTTTTAGCCTTCAAGACAAACCCTTTCTGAAGAGTCTTAAAATTCGTGTTGAGAATCGAGGAGACCTGATAGTTTCATTCTTCAAGAGCCAAGAAAGAGATGAAGACGATATGTTGTGTGAACTGGAGGTGACACTACCTCCCCAAAGAGCTGATCCTGACGTAAGTGTGTAAAAAATGCTCTTTGACGTGAACGAAAGAAGAAAACCCTTCACCTTGTAATTATAGAGTGTTTCCACATTATGTCACAGGAGCCATGTTGGAGGAGCGAAATATTTTTTTCGCGAATTGAATTCGACTCTGAAAATTCTGGTCATCTGGACGAAAACTCTCTATTTTCAGTACAGTAGAATATGATATTTATTCACATGTACACCTGTACATGGAAGGGCGCGTTAAAGTGTAGGTGGTTTTCATGTTACGTCATCGCCGCCATGCTGGTGGACAAAAACAAAAAATCTCTCATTAGCTTCCTTTTTTCGTCCACCAGCAATTGTACATTGCAGGATTGTTTTCTGTGTCTCAAGATAGTGGTTGCAAACCATCTATTTAGTAAATAAACCCCTTCAGGTGGGTGGTATGTCGGCTGATAATGTGCGCGGCTGAGAACTATCGGAATAAGGAGGCAGGGCTCAACTTTCCTTAGTTTCCTACACAGCCGTTCTTTGTGTCCGGCGTCACGCAACGCTCCTCCCCACACAAAAAACGGCGTGACGACACAAAGAACGGCTGTGTAGGAGACTAAACTTTCCTCAACGGACAATTATATTAAATGTGTTTGATATTTTCTCGTCAGAAAACACCTGTGGAATTCTTTGGTTTGCCTTTTTGTGATACCACATTTGATGACATTCCTTTTGATGATGCGTATGGAATCCTTACTGTGTGCCGCGGTGTGCTAAGCGAGATCAAGAGAAAGCAAATTTACGATGATCACCTGAGCATGAAGAAAGTAAGGCTTTTAAGCGAAGTAAAACAGAGCTTTCTAGTGGAACTTTCGAAGCTACCTCAGGAACACAAGGAAAGGTGCTTTGACAAGATCGTCAGTGCGCTGGAAGCAGGTGGTGATGGCCTGAAGCATATAAGAGATCGTCTTCATCGAGGTGCGTAGGTTTTCGTAACGAAAGAAATTTATTTTGGTGATTAGTGTTTTGAACATAACTCTGTGCGTTTGGTACGTTGACGGCGGACACAAAGGAAAGTTTCCTTTTCTTGTGCTTGTGCTTATGCTCGTGTTTATGCATATTTTACTCCCGTTCCCATACAATTTTCCTTATGCTCATGCTTGTGCTTATCGCTCAAGAGGGAACCAGGATGTAAGCTCCCAAAGAAACGAAAAATGGTCGTGCTGCACAACTTCGACACGCATTTTAGCACATATTTTTGCAGTACTTTTCATAACAACGATGTGAAATCACCAACTTTGAGGTTTTGATGACAACGTGGGCATAAAAATGTGAATCTTTCATAGTTTCTGCGATTTCCAAGTCGTCAGTCAGAGTAACTTCTTCCACTTTCATTGTTTTAAGTTTGTTCGATCCTTTGCGTACTGTCGAAACAAAGCTCCAGAATGGTTTTGGGTTTCCCAAAGATATTAAATCTTCAGATATTTTGTTGATGTTTTCTCTCCAAATAGAATTACAAGCTTTCTTTCAAAAAATTGTCGAGATTACGATATACTATCCAATCTTTTTGTAATCCAGATCTTTTGGCTCTCTTTTAAAGCTTCTTTTTCTTCTTGCATAACTTAATTAGTTCGCAGGTGATCCGAGGAGTGTTTTTCCGTGCTTTTATTTGCCGTTTTGGAATACACTCGTCGATTGCAGTAAATAGCATGTCAGACCATACATACGAGATAATATCAATGTTATCCCCTAAAAATGCACATTGTCAGTGTATGTAAGTGAGCAGCTCTCGTAGATAAGCTCAGTCTGCCTTCGAATAAGAGTAGGTCACCTTATTTGATTTGCGGCGTTCGTAAGGTCGACATGGAATTGAGAAGGTGATAGCGTTATGATCGGAAAAGGGTCTCCTACAATCAAATTGTCAACAATGTCAGTATTCGCTACCAAGACTAAATTCAAAGTATTCGCCTCTCGCGTAGGGATATCTACTAACTGGGTCAAGAAATTGTCCTGAACAATGTCAAATAGCAGTGTAATTTGCTGATTTTATTAGCGCACAAGTACTTCGCCAATCAACCGTACTGAAGGGCAGTTTGCAAATTCTCAAGAGGCTTCGTTTC
>BLFO01004847.1:424817-437317 GCA_014634245.1 Montipora cactus
ATTTTCATACTTTTTGTAAATAATTTGCTACTTTCTTGTGGATGCTGTATTTCTTTAGCAATGTTTTAAATTAAAGTTTATTATTATTATTATTATTATTATTATTATTATTAAAACTTCTTAGCAGCACGAAGTAAGATATCGCTTTGATGATCCATACGATGTTTTTGAAATTCATATTTAATCAATACATGTTTCGGATGAAACATCATCCATCGTCAGTTGACAAATGAGAAATAAACTAAAGTTGAGCAATAAATAGTATAACAAAGTGAGATATAACATGAATAATTAAGGATGAAGGCGAGAACAGAATAAAAACACCCAACCACGAAACAAAACAGAAAAAACCAAACTGTTTAGGCTAAGAAAAGAAACTAATTAGTATGAAAGGGATGTATTGATTAAATATGAATTTCAAAAACATCGTATGGATCATCAAAGCGATATCTTACTTCGTGCTGCTAAGAAGTTTTAATAATAATAATAATAATAATAATAATAATAATAAACTTTAATTTAAAACATTGCTAAAGAAATACAGCATCCACAAGAAAGTAGCAAATTATTTACAAAAAGTATGAAAATTTAATCTGAAATAGTTTCATGGAAATAAAGTTGGAATTCAAGGTGTTTAATATAAAATTTGGTTCATCAATTTTCCATGTAAAGAGATTGAAAAGATGACGCTTTGAGTCAACGTCATAGTGTATTGAGGGAATGTGAGTTGTACATGTATGTTGTTTATGTATCAAGTGGGGGAGCTATGCCATATTGGTGGAAACACCTAACCAAAGTAGGGATTTACTGCTTTTATCAATTTTCCTTTCTAATAACGTCGGTTATATTAGATGAGTTTTACTTAAAGGGGCTATTGTTTGTTTGTTTGTTATTTTATTTGTTTGAGCAGGTTGAAATTATGGCAGCTATTCAGCTGATGTGGACCTGCTATACCCACCCACTCATATGAACACATAGGACAGCCACAACACCGGGAATTTCATCCCCTTCACTTATCGAATAGTGTGTGGGTTCTTTAACGTCCCACAGGGAACTAATGAACATGGAAGTTATTTGTGAGACGGGACCTCCGGCTTATCGTCCTTATGCGAGAAGACTTGAAAGTCTAACCATTTGCGGATGTAATTACAAAGGCAGCACTTTCCCCTCAGTTCTTTAAAGACCCTGAGTGTTGGTCCGGGCGGAGTCGAACTCACGACCTCCCGCATGGCAGTCCAGTGCTCAACCAACTGAGCCACATGTTTTGGGGAGATCTTTAGTTAATCGCAAGTTCAAAACTTGAAAATGGTAATGTGGAATTCATTCTGAGAAGAAACGACATTTATCCAAGCGATTTGCCATAAACTTGAAAAACGTTGTGCCGACTTTTTTTGCAAGATTACCCAAGTGCATCTGTGTCAATCTTGTTCATTTGTGTCCATCCATGCTTCTCTTTCCTATTGCTGTATTTGTTTTATGTTGTTCAACAGTTTTAAGTGGTTATTGCAATCTCTCATTCTACTTTTTGGGCAACTTTGGTGTCACGAAATTACATCATTTTGCGTGACATAGCCGCTTTTAACATTGGATAAACTGATTGTTCAAAGAAAAGAAGAAAAGGGTTAATTCAATATCAACATACATTATCAACAAGCTATAACAAAGCCCACAGCCCACATCCCACATCCTATGCTCCCTGCTACTACCCTGGCAGAAACCCATTCCCACTCATCCCTCCCCCACCCTCCCTTCTTAGGAATCCAATTAATCCATGAGCTGGCTTACAGGAGCCGTTTATTTTATATTTTATCCTCTTTTAGAGCGTTGTTTGTCATTTACGGGGATGGCATTTTTTTTTCTTGGCGTAGTCCCTGTGGGACTTTCCGCCATCCCTCTGCTCTTGTTTACTTCCGGTCACGTTGATGCTTTTTTAAATAACCAATCAAACTTGCTTTCTCGCCTTTTGAGACTGCATGCGCATTAAGAAAGGAAGACTCGAGGGGCGACAACATTCGCGTTGTGCAGCTCCTAATTTAAATATGGCGTCCACAGTTGTTCATTCCTTCACGTTAAACCAACTCTTTCGAGACATCTCCAATAAGTTTTCTCCTCTAGAATCAGCGGAGGTTGTGAAGTTGTCGAAGAGCATTTTTGGGAAACACTTTTACTCTCTTCAAAACGAAGATCTTTTGTCATGTCTCAGACGTCTACAAGAGCTTGGTTATGTCTCGAATAGAAAACTCGCTCTCGTCAAAGATTTTGTCGCTTCAAAATCCAGCAACAAGGAGGAAATCAGTGAGACTATTGAAAACTTTATAGCTTCACATCCGCTTCTGTATGATCCGGAGAAACAATTACAAGGAAGGAACGACGATCTCAAGAGGATCACAGCAACACTTGAAGCAGGGCAATCATCCGTTGTTAATTTGCACGGCCCGGGAGGAGTTGGAAAGACAACCCTTGCTCAAGAGATTTCCTCAAAATGGCGTGGAGGGAAGTCTTATATTTTCGATCTAAGAGAGGCAAAAGATATGAGAGCTCTATATTTTAGCCTCATGAACAAGCTAACCCTTACTGTGCGTGTTGGATACGTAGATATGAGTTTTGTAGTGGGAAAAGTCTTGGAGAAAGCTTTTGAAGAAAGCGAGGGGTTGCCTGTGCTTTTTCTTTTTGACAACGTTGAAGAGTTTACCTCGGGACAGGGGAAGGAAGGCACGAACTTAAAAAAATCGTTTATGGAGTTCTTAGAAAAGCTTATAGGATATTATAAAGACAGGCAGACGAGAGCTTTAAGGATACTTTTGACGTCAAGGACGCCATTGAATGAGGTCAACAAAGTGGTGGATTATGAACTGAAACCACTTGGAGATAATTTTTCGGAAAAAATCCTTCTTTCTGACGAGCCTACTGACATTAACATGGTGCAAAAAGAGAAGTTACTTAGTGTCTGCAATGGGAAACCTCTTCTCTTGAAAGGGTTAGCAGCAATTTTGAAACAGGAAAGGAAACGTCCCAGCGACCTGATCAATGAAATTGAGAAATTTGTCCGGGATTTTGAAGAGAAAGGGGACACACCGAAGTCCAAGCATGAAGAACTTCAAGATGCCAAAGAAAAAGCTTATGGTTATGAGGAAGGAGTTGGTCATGGTGAAAAATCTGTGATCCATGAAATGTTCAACACACTACCATCTGACTGCCTGAAAGCATCAGCAGTTTCATTTTCTTTGTTTTGTGGCCCATTCTCTGTCTCCACAGCAGCACAGGTTCTTGGCATTAGTGTGCCAGAAACTGTGGCTCAGCTTGAGGGGCTAGAAACCAGTGCCATCATTTCCGTTGTGAACAGAGAAGAAAAGGAATTGATGTATGACATTCATCCACTGTTGAAAAAGTATGCAGATAGCATAAAGGACGATGAACTTTTCGTTGAATCGTACACCAAATCAAAGGGGCACTTTTATGAGATTTTTATGTCTAAACTGAAAGACATAGCAGGATTTGTAGATGCTGACTATGTTAAAGCGTTTAAGATGTTTACCACTGACAGTGCGAACTACGAGTTTGCTATAGACATTTCCTTGGAGTCAGGGTTTTTCAGCATACCTGGTGAATTTCGTGACAATGCCTTGATTGTGTCACTAGTCAATGCCTTGCTGCCAAATGAAAAGAAATGCGAGCTTTTCAAATCATGGGCGAAAATGTGCAGTGATGACGGAAAGTCAGGTGAGACAAAGATCATACAAAATAATCGGAATTTCAAACAAATACATTACACTGGCTTTGCTTGCTTTTTTCACCATAATCCATCGCGCTTTCGGCGAGAATGTTCTGCACAGCAACCAGAAGGCAGAACTCTAACATAATCTAAAAAACTTAACAACTCTTAATTAGAACATTTATATTGCATTCTGATACATTTTTTTACTACTTAACATTTAACAGTTGGTTCATGCGTCTAGCTACCTGCGTTCCTCGAGATTCAAAGCACAGGGGAAGTTTGTACTGCTTGAAAGATAATTTCTAAGTGCTCTTCAAACTTCGTAATTGCTTCAAATCACGATGAACGGACGCTTGCCACATTTTCAATGTGGTAGTTTAAATGTTAAATTTCAGTTCAGTAACACAAAGCAAGGTTGTGGCCTGTTGTAAATTAGCCAATCAAACAGAAAATAATGTATTCAGAAAATAAAACTAAGTTGCACGGATGAATTCACCTGTCAGTTTTCTGACCAATAGAACACGAGATGGCTGAAGCGTGGCAGAATATTTTTAGGAATGAATAAACAACGCTTTAAAGAGTAGTGAAGGGAATTTCCCTTTACGTAACATTGAAAAGAAACTACATTGTTGATAATGTTATAAATTTTGAGGAAGTTTTTGCCAATTTGTGAAATGAAACCGCTGAAGTCGCTCGTAGGAAAATCTTTTTTTTGGAAGGCCTTTGATTGCTGACGTCATCAGCGTGCACAATGGGAATATGAAGCTCAATTACCCAATTGAATTTGATTACACGAATTCTCAAGCTAGTTCTTTTGACAACCCAGAACTCCATTTCAATTTTCAGTTTCAAGTGGACTTTGTATAGTACGTCTTTTGAATGTCGAAAGCGAAGATCACTACTATTTAATAGGTGCATTGTAAGCTTAAACTCTAAATGTTCTGTTACGGACTGGTAAACAACAAATTATCCGTAGTAGTTTACTATCCTTGGGATATACTAGTACTTTTTTTTTTAACTACCATAGTTCATTGGATAATGCATTTGTTGCGTTTTGATTGGCTTTAGCCATCATGGTATTTGAGATATTATTCCATGCTCCACAGTATCAGTTACTGAAGTAGGGAAGATTTATCCATAATTTTTGGGCGTTTTTGATAAAACAATTATTTCACTCGCGTTTGTTGGATATGAGATTATTATAGCCAACTAAGCACTACGCGCCTCTTGGAATATTAATAATGTTAATTACTGAATTTGGAAAGTGGCAAACCAGTTGAATTTTTTTACTTCTTTGTATTCACTGTAAAGCAGACATAGAGGAAAATGGGATTTTCCTACAATGTCATCATACATGTAATGGTGTTTAGGCGCTAGGGATAAAAGGCACACGTTGGCCTTTACGACATTTTCAATCGATTTGAATAATTGTTTTTGGCTTAAAAAATAATTTAATGAAAATAATAAAATGGATAGGGTTTGTTCGACAAATTATAGTGTGTTTTCCACAAAAGGAACTGCTTATTAATAATGTAACACAGATCCATGATCCCAGATAAAGTGTGTTTTTCAAGTAATTTTTAAAATTTTGTGGGAATGTAGTTCAGAAATATCATTACAGAGTTAAATCGTTTTATTGTCTTAAAAAGAAATCATTAACACTGAGTCCAAAATTCATGTGTCTTAGTAGTCCATGCATGCTTAAAGGAAATATGCTTTAATTGCACATTTCAAATGAATGTAGAATACCCATTTGAATTTTGATTTTAAGAGCGAGGTAAAACAGATATTTCCAGAAATACACGTAATTAAATGCAAGCCGAACTTGATAATCATCATCAAGTGTTCCCTTGTTCTTCTCTCCGATTTTAACATCACTCGTGTCTTGGAATACAGACAATTAACGGCTGAAAGTGACTCCCAAATGCTGATCATCATCTGAAATCACTAGCACTTCTCTTATTGTGAGAAACCGGTGGCAAAGTGCTTAAATCGAACGGGACACTTTGTGTTAGATATCGAAACTGGGTGTCCATTTCTGGACATATAAGTGAGGCAACTTGGTTGCGGTGTTGATAAGGTTTCAGTGATTGTCACCACCGACCATATCTTGAAAGAAATGCTATGTTCATTTATCAGTGTGTCAATGGACATATATTTTTTTTCTTACTGGACAACTATCGTTCCCTTATCGATGCGCAATGGGTAATTTCAAAGGTGATTTCCTTGAATCTTTTATGTGATGTTTGTACGATTCTTTGCCTCTCCAATCCAGGCTCACTCTTTCGTGCTCATTTAAAGTGTTGGGAATCCTTGTATGTCCGGGACCAAGACGGGCCTAGTGAGGCTTTTAGAGTGTTGGAACAAGCAGCTAATTCTCTTGGGAAAGTTCAAGATACAACTACGGAGAATTTCACTCTGACCCAAGGGTTGTACTCGTATTTCGAAGGCGAAATCTATTGTAAGAAAGCTGATTTCAAGAAGGCACTAGAGTGCTTACAGTCATCCTTAGACCTTACGGAAAAGCTGCTGCAAGTTGATGACATTCTTCCCAGGTGTTATAACGCAATGGGTAACTGCTATTACGGCCTCAAAGTTTTCACCAAAGCCCTTGAGTTTTACACCAAGGCTCTAAACATGACAGAGAAAATGTTGAAGGGTGGTGAGTATCATTATAGATTGCCGGTTTACAAAAATGAAATAGGCACTGTTTATCATGGTCAAGGCAATTACGAGAAGGCCGTTGAATACTACAAAGAGGCAATCAGGCTTTTAGAAGTTCTTAAGATGTCAGATTGTGAGGACGAGGCCGATTTTTGCAGGAATCTTGCAAATGCTTATCTCTTTCAAGGAAAATTCGAGGAAGCGATGAAACCAGCTGACAAGGCCTTTGAAATACGAAGAAAACGTCTTGGAGATCATCCAGATACAGTGCGAAGCATTTTCCAGCAAGGCGTTATTCAGGCAAACCTACAAGAACCTGAAGAAGCGTTAAATTTGTTCCGGAATGCTTGGGAAATGGAGAAATCACTGAAACCGGGGAACCAAAGCAAGGTTTGGAAAATGCTTATTGACAGTATCATTTATTTGATGGAGGATGATGGTCAGAAGACGGAGTTTAAGAAGGAGGCTTTGGCGTTTTGTCAGCGTTTCTGGAAAGAGGAGAGGGAGGGCTCCCGCTTTGGCTTTACTGAGCAGAACAGAGTCATCATTGACACTGTATTGGAGCTTTTGAGAGATATGGAAGGAGAGGAAAATGTAAAGCATGAGTATGAAAAACAGGAATTGTGGTTTTATGATGGATTCCTGGGTGAAGGCGAAACAGATTTTTATACAACGTTCGATGAGGCAACGGACAATGGAGAGCTCAACGAAATGTTGAATAACAGAGTTAAGCTCTTGGACAAGATTCTTAACCTCTGCATTCGACTTGACATGCACGAGAGTCGTTTAAGGCACACCAGACTCAAGTTAAATTTGTACAGGAAAGTTCTTTTCAAGGCAAACTTTGTAGGTGTGAAAGAAAACAAGAAAGAAACCCTCAGAAGAAAAGTAGAACAACTGTATGGAGATGAAAGAGAACTCCGAAAAACCCTTCTGACTTCCTGGCGAGCGCAATGGGAAAAAAGGGAAGGCATTGAAGAGACAACGGAGACGAGCTTATTGGCCAGAGAAAGAGCAATAAGAGGTATCCTTCAACTGTGCTTAGACCTTAACGAAAAGAAGCTTCACAGATGGTACGGAGAGCAAGCCTTATTATTCTATGAAGAACTGTGGAGGAGGAAAGGGGAAGTAATGGACACACGGACGACGAAGAACTTTCTTCGTGACATCAAAGATCTGGCCTCATCGGTAGGAGATTATGAGAGAAAAAAACTGTGTCAAGACGTCTTGCAGGTTAGTTAGTTGTCTATTGGTAAAAGACAATGAATTTGAAGCCTACCGAGAATGTATGGTAAATGTTTTTGTCACCCCCAAACGAAGCATCGTTTAAATTAAATTCATTTCAGGAATGCATTAAAACGTAATTGGGTCATACCATGCTATATTCCCTCGTATAAGTAACGCTTTAGTGGTCTTCGTTTTTATGTCGGTGTAAGTTTATATTTGATAGTTTTATTCTGTATTATACTGGCCACGTATTATTAGTCTTAAAATTTGTAGCCTTGCCTAGTTTTTGTTTATTTAGACAGCCCTTTCATGGGAATCATCCTACTGAACCTTAACCTAACCTAAATGTATGATTTTTGGTGCAGATATCTATTCCTAGGCCATTTTTTTCGAAGCAGGGAAAGTGATAAACCAAGGGTGAGCACTATGATAAGCAATGTTTATCGGAAAACCCTGATCGAACTGGATCGAGCAGAAAGTGACGCCAAAGACTCACCAGTTTTAGAATGTGCAATGCGTGAGTACGCGGCTGAATTAATATGCAGCAAGGGGGTTTCGCTCTTTCAGACTGTTAAACTCGTGGTTTGCATGTACAATAAGCTGCATTTACACGCTTTGATTTTATTAAGCCAGTGAGTAAACGACGCCACTATCCCCTAGGTCCAACCCTTTGAGGTCCAAGTGGTCAGTTTTGAACGTGGGTAATCGCGCACCGCGAAATTCAGAACTTACACTCGAAGTAAACAGCCTTTAGATAAAAATCAAGCTCAACGTTTTGCCAGTAAGGCGTTAAGCAAACACTTTCAAAATCTGAAGAAAAAAGGAGGCGATATTTTCGTCATAGTAGCACTTTAACGATGAAGGCTTGATTGTTAATGTTTTGATACCACGAAAAATGCGTGGGAAGTTTTTTTTTAACCCTGTCCAAACGGGAAATGTTTGGCGACCAAACACCACCAAACAATGTTTGGTGACCAAACATTTTACGGTTTAGCCACCTTGTTTGTTGCTGTTTGATCGTGGTTGGTCGTGTTTGATAAAATTTCAAAGCCGTGAAACATTCGATCGAACAACTTAAATCATTTCTTTTGTTCTCGAAGTTTTGTTCGTTTGGACAGCCGTATCAAACCTGTTTGTCGTGCGCATGCGTACCACGCTTGTGCAACCGCTTGTATCCACGTGTTGTTTACGTATTTGTGACCCATAGTTCTTTGCTTGTGGAGTTTGATCTGAGTTAGATCAAACGTGTTTTAACCGTTTGGCCAGTCACTTCAACATCATGTTTGGTCACCATACAATGTTTGATATTGTTTGGTCGCCAAACATTTCCCATTTGGATAGGCATTTAAGATACATTGGTTGTAATAAACAATACTTCAAGAAAACAATGAGGAAAAACCGACCAGCATGCACTGCTGTTGAACATCATTCAATGCGCACGCACCTTGCACATTAATGTCCATAAACACGTTCTAGATTGCACTGATTCCCAGGATTATCTGTAGGCTCTTAGCTAATCAGATTCATCTTAGAGAGTATATTGTACAATAATGTAAGTAATTTGTTGCCTACATCTCATGTTCACCCATATATTCTTCATCTTAACAGAGGTTCATCAACACTGGAGACAAACCAGCCACCTTGGGACCCAAAGGTACCGTTGCATTTTGGATTCCTTTCTTCCTGGCAACAATATGTTTTACGTAAAAGGCGGAAAAGACGTTGATAGGTTTTTTGGGTGTCTTTGTTACATGGGAGAGCACTTACTTAAGGTCATTTTGACCTCCGTGAAAACTACCAGAAAGATAATTCCACATTACACATGTATGAATAGGTTGCCCACTGATTGCCTTAGCAAGAAAGTATGCCATTATAGCTTATATTTATAAATAGTGTGCCTGTGAATTATCGCGGCTTTTAAGTGTAATTGTGTTCAGTGATCTGGGTTTTGCAGGCATTTGGTATTACTGATGAATGCGCATAATTATCTCTTAGTGCAAGGGCTTTTTGGCATTCACATATCTAAGACAAAAGGTTTCGGAAGAGCAGTGGGATGTGTGTGAAAACGAGGTCGACTCCATCCTCGCCTTTATAAAAAGGCCAAGTAACTATAAGCATTAAACTCAGTGTGAAATGGCCAATTAGTCGTTCTTGATTGTTATAATCTTTCACAATCCTTTAACCTTCTTTTCGTTTATGTTATAACCCCAAGCGCCCTTATTGAACGAAGCCACCTCGACACAAGGGATTGTCAGTGGAGACGAAGAAGAAAAAAGCAAATCCGTATCGGAAGACCAAGAGATAGAAGTAGCCTCAGAAGAATCTGAGGAGGACAAAGAGGTCGATATGACTTCTGAAGAGGAAATCGAGATTTCATCTAAGGATGAAAATGACGAAAATGAAAATGAAAATGGTAAGGTAATTCAACGTTTATTTATCATTGATTTACATACATAGTTAACGATATATCGCTATAGGTGAAGCAAACGGTAAATCCAGTACATTTCCTATAAAATAACAATCGGCTACACATCCGATTGTGTGGGCCCCTGTGACCTACTGTACAGGCTTTGTGCTTTTCTGGTCCTTTGGGTTAAAGAGGAAAAAGAGTAGGTGCAACAATAAAAATGATTGTGACAATAATAACATTTGTTGTTAGTATTGTACCACACAGGTGAATAGTGCTTTCCACGTGTTCTGATTGCTTACAATCCTGGACAAAAGTCGTTGAGACTTTTCTCAAGTTTCGTCTTGCCTGTTTTTAATGTCTGAGTGTTAGTGTGAAGTTAACAATAATTAATTTGAGCATTTTCCCAAGACTACTACTTTTGCACTGAAAAAATGGTCAGATAGGAAAATTCACATGTAGCTGGGGATAGAGATAGAAGACTCTATTTGCGTCTCTTTCTTGCTTGAATTGATATATTCGCGATATTTGTTATTGTCGTTGTTTTCGTTGTAAACATTTTTGGGCCTCCCTTCCTTTGTACGTCTTAAACAATCGTTATTTTTGCAGCTGTTGCAAAATCAGTCGAGGAAGTCCCAGTCAGGAAACGAATATACGAGTGAGTAGTCACGTTGCTGAATCGATATACCTCGATGCATTCCTAGGGCTAATTTTTCCTAGCGACGCAAGCATGCAGTGTAAGCTCAAGAAACACACGGAGACTCGTTCATAATTTGTAGTTAATTAGGGTCTTTTGTTCTAACGAAAGCTACAGATTGATCTAAACGCTTGTCAGACTTTGTGTAAGTTGCTTGAATTTATGCTTGCGTCAACAGTGAAAACAAAGCTGTAAAGAATTTCTCTTTTGCCACCGTTGCCTCAATCCTAGGATCCCGGGATCCAAGAGTCCCGGCCAGGGATCTAATGATCTTTATCTTACCTATTTCAAAGAAAGGCGCAGTGTTCTGGCTTCGTAGAGCTGCATTCTGTATTCCAAGGCTTGGGAGTCCAGATACCGTAACCAAAAGTTGGAGCATTCAAGGGATTCGTATTATTTTACCGACGACAACATGATTAAGGGGAGGAAGAAAGCAAATAGATTACTTCGACGATACGGCGACCATTCTATCGTTCCAATAGCTATTATGCATATTAGTTTGCCCTCTGAGCATCCCATAATATCTTTTTAAACAATAAAAATCAAAATGGCTGCCGAATCGTCAAGGTATCGAGAAGTACTAGTCTATTGAAGACTGTCTTCGACGGGTCAGGGACAAATAGAGATGGCATGATAGTATCCCTGTGCAGGACATGTACGTTGACAAAAAGGAAAACAGTACCATGAATTACTTAATTAATGCTGTGTGTATTTATAACATACATGTCCAATACACTCGACCTGAGTCGGGTTGTCTTCACTCGCAGGCGGATTGAGTCCGATCGCGACCGGAACCGGAAATGGGTGCATGGCGCTTGATCAGTGGTACCGGAAGTGAGGGTTAACAGGAGCGAGGGGGGTTGAAAAAGTTGGCAAACAGACTCGATCGGATCCGATGGAGACAGCTCTTCCTGGCAAGAGTCAATCGGACTCTCGGAAGTCAGTTCGCGCGTGACAGAAAATATCTCTCAGCCATGACGCGAAACAAGCACACGCTACACGTGAAATATACGTCGTTCTTAAAGCCATGAGGCGATACAAGCGCGCTACACATGTAACATTAGTCGTTCTTTAAGACATGAGGCGAAAGTTAACATCACGAAATATTGCACTCCACACTATACCTCGTTCTTTAAAGCATGAAGCTGAACAAGATTTTCACAAATCCAGGTCATTGAATTTCCGATTGCGACAGAAATTCTTGTCATCCAATCTCCGACAACAATAAATTATTAGCTTTTCAGTCAAATCCACTGATTTCAGTGACGAAGACAAAGATACTCTACGTGAACGAGAGCCTTTCCCTGGATGAAAACTTTCATTTGTTTTTCTAATTGAAATTGTGATTAATTCCATAAGACATTAGAAACTTCTATAGCATTCTGGA
Organism: Montipora cactus; assembly: GCA_014634245.1. Classification (NCBI taxonomy): domain Eukaryota; kingdom Metazoa; phylum Cnidaria; class Anthozoa; order Scleractinia; family Acroporidae; genus Montipora; species Montipora cactus. Next base: position 436,915 of record BLFO01004847.1, read on the forward strand.
ACTGTTCTAGTTAAAAGAGCTCTATATTGATTATATGTGAAATATAGAATGGTCAAGGTTATGACATTAGAAAGTTCTATAGCATTCTAGAACTGCTCTAGTTTGAAGAGCTCTATAGAAAGTTCTATATCATTCTAGAACCGCACTAGTAAAATGGTCGTATGTGCAAACTTCTAAAGTTCTGATTAAAGTCAAAATTCGCAGTTCTAGAGTTCCGATTTCTAGAGTTCTAAGTTCTAGAATTCTCAATTGTTATATGTTACCCTCTGTGGGCTCTAGAATGTCTAGAGTTCTAGAATAGCCAGACTCTCTAAGTGAGTTCCAGAACGTCTAAACTGCACACTAGGCTTGGTTGATTTCACTGATTACCATTCACTAGTTTAAATACTAAGCACTCATTTAA
>BLFO01004847.1:449817-466640 GCA_014634245.1 Montipora cactus
TGTGATTTTCCGGTTGTCCTTTCGTCCGTTGCGTAGCAACTAGTTTCTCATCCTTCCCACGGGTGCATTCCACCTTGAACATCTATAATTGCACTTGAAAATGTGTAGGCGCATGACTTGTGTCTGGGAATCGAGCCCGGTCACATTGGTTACAGGCAAGTTTTTTAACCACTGTGCCAGTCCAGCTCTCCAGGGAACGTACGGAAGGACTCTCGCGTTTCCAGGTCACCCCTGAATGACGGAGATATAAGCAGAAGTGTCGAATTCTTTACCATGTCCATGCCTTACAACAACTTCCTCTTGTTGCAGTTTCTGGACTTTGATTGATTGCTGTTGGAACAAACTTCCGTTGCGTGGAGGCTCTGGTGCCGTTATTGATCAAGCTATGGAATCAGAAATCAAGAAGTTGGATTGTGTTCCAAAGGCAGCATCTTTTCTAGCGTTTGTTCCCAGAAACACTCGTTTGAACCATACGTCGCAGTTAAGGCTGTACTGCGTGCCAACGTGTAAAAAACCAGAGGTAGAAGAGGTCGAGAGCAGGAAAGATAATGTTAAGATAGGAGATGGAAGCTCAGATGAACCCATGTATTTTAACAACAAACGACCCGAACGCTTACCGAGCCTTCACGTCAGGTGAGACAATTTACTCGGCTCCAAGGTTTGCTGAAGAAACGTAGAATGAAGGCTGTTAACAACCTCTACAACCATTAAAAAACTATACCCCCTTAATTAAACCCATGGACTCCTGGAAGTGAAACTTAAGCCCATTTCACCTTGCATAAACTAACGTAGATTCGACCCGCGTTCAAATTAACCCGGGTTCGCACCTACTTTGTGCACACGGAGAAGTGCAGAAAACTGATGGTGAACATGTACCTTCTGGCGAACCTAGGTTAGTTTTTACACACATGCACATTTGTTTTCAGAACAGGAGTTTAAATGTACCAATAGCGACAATTGTGGGTTTTCACTCACGTGATCAACAGCCATGTTTTTCAATGGAAAGTGTTTTGCGTCCTGTGAAAACCGAGAATATGGCGAACGACAATTCTTTAGTCATGGTGGAGATTTGGAGGCAAATTATTATAATTAAAACTTTGGCGTTATTGCGGCTTCGTTTCACGAATCGCAAGAGTTTCGAGAGAAGGCAGATGATAAAGAGTCTAGTTTCTGCCCAAAAGCGGCACGCCACCTATCTGAACTGAACTTTGTCACAACCTGAACCACGTCCAAACAACTTCACCAGATCAGCCTGGTGCGAATCAAGAAGCAGAAATTGGTGAGATGAAATAAGCACATGCAACGCTCGATTGGTAGACGTGCAAGTGCGCATGTGTGAAATTTAAATTAACCTGGGTTCGACCCAAGTTTGCGTTTACACGACACTTCTTCAAAAGTAACCCAGGTTCGACCTGAGTCGACATACCTCTGGAAATTGGTTGGATTGAACTCAGGTCGAAGCCGGGTTGCCAGCGTTCACACGACGGTTGCTAACTCGGGTCGAATCTGGGTTAGTTTATGCGGTGTGAATAGGGCTTTAATAGATTTTACTCTTTCTAACGCCAGGCAATTTTACAGAAGTTTTGTCCGGTTTTTTACCATTTCACATCCGGTACTTTGACGCTGTAGATTTGTAGGCTTCTTTGTTTCCTTTTTTTCTTTTTGGAGTTGGATATATCAGGAAGCAATAGGCTTAGGAAACACAAGACAATCACGCGCAATACATTCTTCAAGCCAACAAGAAGTCACATTGCCTTATTTTGCTTACGAAACGGAACAATCGATCTGTTGGCATTTCATTTCTTTACACGATTCTTCGCCAGATTCTCTTCTGAGAGTTCCATTTACAGTAATTTATACGGGACACAGGCCTCCTCGAAGGTTCGCTCCCAAGACACTTGCAATAGACCTCTTTACAGTTGTGTGCTTAGTTACCTGGCCTTTAAATGAAAGTGAGGCTGGTGTTGACCCTGTTATGATACAGACCTCCATGCTTTTCTTATGTTAATGATGTTGTTGTCACGCTAATTAGTAAGAATTTACATAAGAAAAGTAGTGAGGACTCTATCAAAACAAGGTCAACTCCAGGCTCAGTTTCATTCATAGGCCAGGTAACTAAGCACACAACTGTAAAATGGACTATTGGCCTTACAACGGAAAATAACCATGTCCGGTACTTTCATTATCAAGTCCGCTACTTTGAAAAGCTATCGAAAACCTTGATTTTCTAAGTTATTTGGGGACAGTTTAAGAGTCAGTGGGTAAAAAAAGCTCTAAATCCACTCAAAAACTATGTTCTCTTTAAAAGTGCCCTGTCGATAATATTCGAGTCATTAGGAACTGAGGTATTACACACCGTCGTCCAGGTGAAGAGGAGTTTGCTTGGTATCGGATTTCGCTAAAAAAAGTATGTAATTTCAACCGGTTTCCGCTTGTAAATGGTAAACAACCGAGGAGTACGTCAAAGAAATGCAGTGAAATGCGTGCCGCACGTGCAGCACGACTATTTTGCCCGTTTTTAACCAATAACATTCTTGTTTTGTGACGTTTTCGTTTCCATACACGTGGTCATTGCTTCAACTCCCAAAGCCCTGGCCAAACTATCGAGCAAAGTTGGATTCAACGCTCCAACTTTGCTCGATGCAACATTCGACCGATTGGCCACCCATGCATGTTGGAAGATGTTCGTCAAACAATTGTTGTTTGATCAATTGTTAGATAGCGTTAAACTTTGCTTTTGATCAAACATTACGCCCGTCATTTCTGCTCGACTCACAGTATTGCAGTGTTTTGACGCTCTCCAACAAAGTTGTGTCCTGAATGGAGTCATGTTCGCGCTACTAGCCAATCACGAATCGCTATCTTAGTTCAAGCCTCGGGCTAGGCCTCTAGCATCATTTGCAGCAAAGATAGCGGATAATCGTGGTTGCCGGTGAACATCCAGAAAGCTTGATCAGTGAGTATGAAGCAAGGCCATGGCTATGGGACCCATTATCATGATCGCTCAGTTTGGAGATGTTTGGTTCAATAGCGCTTAAAATTTTCCCAAATTGATCTGGGCTCATTCTCATCATCTCCATAACGAAGATGTCTCGTGCAGTGAACAGTCACTTTTCTACATGTTCTCTTAAGTATTCTTTGGTTTTTCCTCGTTTGAATACGTTATTTCCGTCCTCCAACAGCTCCAGTGCCATAAAAGCTACGAACAGTTTTCATTCGATCCGTGTTAGCACCAAAAATTTAACTTTAGTGCGAACTTGAACTTGAACTTGAATCAGTTTCGTTAAGCAATGTTGGATGGTGTTTTGCCACTAACTCAACATTTGCATCCAACAATGTTGCATGTGGGATCCAACTTTGTTCGATAGTTTGGCCTGGGCCTTATATCTGTCGGAAAACACTTTGCATTAGCTTGTCTCATTGAGTGCAAGCTTCTTCGAGGGCATACCTTTTTAAAATGATGCAATATCGCTAAAAATTAACGCTGCATAAGAGTAATGTAGCATTAATTTTTGGATCGTGATGACTGACACTTCATTTATTTTTAGCTTTCAGGACGGACCATGTCTGAAGAGTCTGCAAATTTGTATTGAGAATCGAGGAGACCTGACAATTTCATTCTTCCAGAGCCAAGAGAGAGATGACGACAATAGGTTGTGTGAACTTAAGGTGCCACTACCTCCTCAAAGAGCTGATCTCACTTATGTAAGTGTGTAAAAAGTGCTCTTTCAAGTGAACGAAAAAAGAAAATCCTTCACACTATTTTCAATTCAGTACAATACGATATTTATTCACATGTACATGGAAGGGAGTTTTACACTGAAGGTGGTTTTCACGTAACGTCATCGCCGCCTTTTTGGTGAACGAAAAAAAAAATCTCATATATTGCTCCTTTCGTTCGTCCACCAGCAATTGTACATTACGTCATTGTTATCTGTATCCCTAGAGATGGGTTCCAAACCATCTATTTAGTAAAAGACCCTTTCAGGTGGGTGGTTTGTCGGCTGATAATGCGTGCGACTGAAAAATGTTCGAAAAGCGAGGCAGAGCACAACTTTCTTTCAATTTCATTGAATGTGTTTTATACTTTGGAATTATTTGGTTTGCCTCTTTGTGATTTGCGTCTCGGGTTTACATAACTGTCTCGAATTCCCCCAACTCCCTCTCGTGTTTAGATGAGGCTATGCAAACACGGAAAATGTGCTCAAAAATAAATTGGACAAATGAGAGAAAATACTGGTTTTTTTACTTTTTGATTGAAACAGATTTTCTTGATACACGCTCCTATCTCCTACCAGCCAATCAAAACGCGTGTCTGACAACACATAGCCAATCAAAATTCGTGTGATGTCACAGCCGTGCTTACATGCTCTCATCTAAACACAGCTATTGACGAATGTACGCGCGTGTACTATCCTAATTATTTTATAAAACACATTTGATGATGCTGCTCCTTTTGTTGATCCGTATGGCACCCTCACTGTGTGCTTCAGGAACACAAGAAAGGAGGCTTTGACAAGATCGTCAGTTCTCCAGAAGAAGGTGGTGAAGATCTAAAGCATATAAGAGATCAAGGTGCGTAGGTTTTCGTAAAGAAAGAAATTTAGGAAGCTGCATATGATTAGTGATTTGTACGTAAGGAGGACAATGACTTGTTATTGTACTTGTGATGGGTTTTTCTCCATTCTGCTGTCGTAACGGAGACTAACACTAACAGATACCGTGCATTTTTACCTTTCGACAAACCCATCCGAAAAATTGGTATGTGTTAGTGTTAGTCTCTGTAACATAGTCTACACCTTTCATTTGCCTCGAAATTTCTCACTTTCAGCTGTCGTAACGTTAATAGGGAAAAAAGGGAACTTTATTTGAGTGTCTAGTCGTTCGAGCGCTGGAGCATTAATACTGAAATCAACAATTAAAGTAAATTAGGTCAAATGTTGGCTTTTGAGGAGAGGGGAAAACCGGTGTACCAGGAGAAAAACATCAACCCAGATATCTGGGTTGATGCTAGTGTAAATTACTTGTCAAGTGCACTTGTCAAGGAAAACTTGCTAGTGTAAATGAGGCTTTAATCTGAAACCGCTCTAACCTTTTTTATTTTTAGTACACTTAGCTCACATTGTACGACATACAAGAGCATATATTTAATTTATTTTGGCGTTTTCGTCGACATTGCCGTTTTAGATCCTAAAGAAAGGAGCTTACAAATAGACGACGTTTGCTCGACTGGGCCGTTAGATTGCGTGACGTGCATACAGTGAAGATCTATATGGGCACTTGCCGGAGTTGCTTTAAAGTTGACGACGTTGGTGAGGACTATTTGGCGGCCTCTTGAAAATAGCAGGACGCGAGAATAGTTGTCAAAATTTCTCTCGATGCTTCTGGGTTTTTTTTCCAGATAAAGCAACTATCACATCTAAGGGTTGTTCTTGACATCATTTTTCAACATATTTGTCTGTTTTTGTTCAAGTGATGACCTTCTACTACGCTATGGCGAGTAACACAACTAAAACTAAAAGCGCTAGTGAAACTCAAAGTCAAATCTCCATATTGACAAGGATAGGTACTGTACATGAATACCGTATTTACTCGAATAAGCGCCGCTCTGGAATAACCGCTGCAATTTGGACAAAAAAGCAAAAAAGCGCCCCGATAGCAATGCGGCGTTTATTTGAGGAATTTCGTCGAATTAAAAAAAAAACACTAAAAAGTAATTCTAGCACAGCATGGGGAATTTATTTGCATAGAAACCGATGTTCTTCAGTTCAAAGTGATTCTGTTTGACTGCTTGACCATTAAATGAAAAAACGTAAGAATCATATGGTGGCAATCAAAAGACGTTTCTGTTAATCTCCATACAGATAGAAAATGAACCGTTAATGTACAAGGAAAAATTTCTGTGTGGCGTCCAATTTTGAAGTAAGCGCCGCCCTGAAATAGGTGCCGCCCTGGAATAAGCGCCACACTTGAAGCGCGCAAAATTAAGTAAGCGCCGCAGCGCTTATTCGAGTAAACTAGTAGTTTCTAAGAGAAAGTGAGATGCTGCGAAAGATATCCTATATATGTGTGTGGATAGTGTACTAAATACTGAAACTATGTGAATTGGAACATAAGGATCATGGAACAATCTGAAAATTTAGGGGACTAGAATGCAAGTTCAACAGTTTCATCACAAATGTCATCATTGGTCTCAACAGTTAATCACTCTGATGGTATTCAACTAACAGGCAATGCCTCCATTGCATGATCATTTATTTCTACATCTTCATAATGAGGATTAGTTTGTGTAAGCCAGGACAATGCATCAAGGACGTTTTGTCTTCTGACACTGACATCTTTAAATGGATTGTCTCTACCTTTTACGTTTACAATGATCACAGAGAGATCTTTTGGATATCTAGGCAATGAAGATGTAAGTTCAGTGACATTTTGTGGAAGGTTAATACAATGTCCAGAATAATCTGTTTGTCCACCAGGCTTAATATAAACTCTCATTCATTATAGGAAGAGCACGGGCAATCAGCATCTCTTCTATTTGAGTCAAACCCTGTAACTGAGGTGGGATTGGAGAAGGGATCATTGAGTTCTCCTTTGAAAACTTTCTCGGGGTTTTTTTGTACCTCGAACATCGTGAACAAACATAAGTGTCTGGTGTTCTGGGTTTCGATTTCATGGGCCATGACTCTTTGCAAATAGTAAATTGGGAAATTGAAAATTCCATTGAATTGTGGAACTTTGAGATATTGGACTTTGCCCAATTTTTGTTCATGTAGTTCACCATATTCAGCAGCATCAAATTCAATTTAAATAGTGCTTTTGAGAAACAACTTTGTTAGTTTTTTGACGTTTTGTTTTCGTTTCAATTGCATCTGATCTCTTTCTCTCGTGCAAGGCATTATCTTTCTCTAACCTCATTTGTCTTTGAGATGGAGTTTCTTCTGAATTTTTGCTCAGTCTTTTGAGAGGCTTTTTTCCTAACCTGATCTGTCTTTGACTTTCACTTTCGTTGGAAAGTCTGCTTCTGATATGCATTGCTTTTTTTAAACCTGATTTTTCTTTCGATTTCAGTTTCTTCTAAAATCCTTCTCTTCTTGTATTCTCTAGCTTTCTGAAGCCTATTCTTTTTTTTTGAGTTTCGAATTCATTTGATTTGTTTTTCTTTGAATGTGCTTTATTAGTAACATTACCTTGAATGGTAATTTTTTCAAATGCAACTGGTACTATTTCAAAAAATGCAGTATTCAATTCAAGTGAAAGAGAACATAAGTATTCTTCTAATTTAGAAATGTCAGCAAATTTCATATCAGCAGCAGTCCCATTTGGATCAGGCATACCAAAACAATTACGTGCATGAGAATCAAACATGTAAATACAATCTGCAGTCTTTATTAGACCCATGATATAGCCTTCTTATCATAAATGCACAATCATTATCACCGAAAGCATTCATCAATGCCGAACACAAAGTGAAGTATGGAACCTCATTTTCATGCTCGTGACGAGCGATTTCTCTTTGATACAAATCTTTGTAATTTATCACCCACAAAGGTTTATTATGTTCCTCTACCACCGGTAGATCAGTATTAGTCACCCAAGTAAGTGACTTGTTATTGTTGTCCGCCCAAATAAGCGGATTGTGTGTTTGTGATTCTGCGCAAATTTGCGAATCCTGCTTTGTTTTAGACTTAACAGTCAAATTGTTGGTATTAGCCTCCATAGACCAACACACTGTATCAAGTAAATAGTTCAGAGACAACGTCTCTGTGTCAGGAATGGATCTACTTTAAAGAGCATCCAAATAAAGTCGATCTCCTTCCACGAGGAAGTGATCGACGGTGGCGGCAGTCCACTCTTCGATTGGTAAATCCTGAGCACATAACAGAGCCAAAAAGCTAATGAAAGAACATTGTCTTCCCCGTGAAATGTCACTGAAACGTTCGTGACCTTGATGAATGCTTACAGAGATGAACACGCTTGAGTTTGACATAGCTATAGTTAAAATAATTCGTACCTAAGGCAACTGAAAAGCACAGAATCCAGGGAAGAAAACGTGTCACGTAGCATGTTCAGCACGCGTATACGAGCGTCTCCCGAATATCATCCGGGAATATTCCATTGTTTGAGTGTTCCCGAGTTTCATCCGACAGCGCTCCGAAAAATCCTTAACCAAAGACAAATTTTTGAAAAATCGAGATTTTTGCTAGCTTATGTGATACAGCGATCCCGCACTCTGATACTTGTCGAGATTAGTGATGCTGCTCGCCTCCGGCTTCGCAGCAATAAAGTAATGTAGGTATAGAAGCGAAAACTAAACCATTGAAAGTGGTTATCTGGTCAGGTAGCTGAAGCTGTTTAGCACGTTTGTAAATGCCCTCCTTAGCTTACAGAAACGAAACTCAGCCTTGCATTGGTCGTTTGTTTTGTTATCCGGCAAATGTTTAGTTTAGTTTAACAAATTTATGGTCCAGTAACAACAATAATAACAAATAAATAGAAAAGAGACCAATGGGAAGTAACTTGAACGAGACACGTGACCCATGCGAGGCGCCACCCTAACCTAGTTACAGATCCCCTCCCCCCCCACCCCCACCCAAAAAAAAAAAAGAAAAAGAAAAAGAAAATTATATTTAAGCGATAGTTAAAATGTAAAAGTTAATTGAAGAAAGGTCTAATGACATGCGCATAAGACAGTAATTAAAATGACAATTATGAAAGGTGGCACGGGCAACTGCGGGAGAGAGACCAGGTGCAAGGCATGTCAATATCAAAAGTAGTATCTAACAGGAAAAAATAGGTAGTGCGCAGATTATTCTTAAACACGCTTAGGCTAGAGAATTTGTCAGAAGTAGCTAGTCTGCAAATAGATTTACAGGGTTTTACAATCCGATTAAAAAAAGACGCGTGAAAAGTAGTGGTTTAACAATACGCTGTTTTTAATATAAGGGCAGGATTCTGAGAATGAGACTGGTCATACGAAACAAAGGTAGCGAATTGATCGATATTTAAGTCCGTCGATCCTGAAATGCACTTAAAAAGGAATACAAGAGCTCTAATTTCCACATATCATAAGTAAGTGGAAGCAATTTAAGAGTCAGCAACTAATACCTTTCATAGTTCCAGTACGGAAAGTCTAGTTGATTTTTCTACTTGTAAACATCGTATGAAAGTTAAAATTATTGCTCGTTCGATAAGCGTATACTATAAAAGATTTCGTTTCTCTGAAGTTAAGCATTTTGGATTGAGCAACTTGCTTTGTGAAAAGATAAAATCAATTCTCAGAAACGGCCGGGAAAAGTTTATCTCACGCGCACGAATGTCGTCGTCTTTACTGTGAATATCGTAAATTCAAATTTCTACAGGACGGCAACGCGGGCTTATGACTTGACTCAACGGCGCCGTCATGTGAACGTCGTCGATTCGTAAGCTCCCTAGGCCCTGGTTTTGAAGGCCCTTCAGGACCGATGACAGCAATGTCAACAGAGAATAAAGCGTCGGGATATCCTCGCTATTTTGAGACTATTCCATTTTGTTCGCGTTTTACAATGTTGGTGATGCAACCTACAACTGAATTCATAAGAAGGCCGTAAGTAATCATGATATTGAAAATGAACTGTGCACAGTTGCATGTCCGCTTACCTTTGGTAATTTCAGTTGTTGTTTGCATGTTAATTGCCGGTTATTATAATGTAACGAAATGCCTGCCGCATGTTTATAATGTCCACTTCCAAAAAAAAGAAAAAAAAAAAAACTTTAAATCACAGGAAATGACCTTTCCAGTCAAATCAGTCTATGACTTTTTCAAAGAAAGTTGCATCCTCAATTAGACCGTCCGTGAACGTAATCTGGGTTGCCTTTGTTACGTGTTTGGCGTCCTCAAATTTTCGTACTCAATCCCAAACACCCTAACAAATTATCAATCCGGAAACGAAACACTATTTATTTTTAAAATAGCTTCTTTTTTTAAATAGCTGTTCCATAAATTAAATTTGGTCAAGAACGTAAAGATTCCGACACCTAAATGCGCAGTGCGAAAAGCTTAAAGAAATATTGTTGGCTTCCCAAATGTGTGTGCAAACAAGAAACACGCTCCTTGTCAAAAACCATACGCAACTAAATAAAATTTCCTACCAGTTTTCAGGATCAACGCCCTTCACTGAAGAACCATTTCCTTGAATAATGAGGGAAAAAAATGGCCAGGACAACAAGTTCTCTTTCAAATAATTCTTGACTAACAAGATTAAGTGAAATTTTCAAGTGTTTTTTTTGTGTCTTTTGTTTAAAGATCCAATAAAACACCATTCGCCTTTCATCGGCTTCGCCGCCATTGCTTGTACTGCGTCCACCGGATAAAATTTACGCATTTCTTCTACCCCCCGGAACCCACCAAAGATACGCCCAGAAGACTCTAGGCGCAAAGACAATACCTAGCAGGGGAGTGACAGGAAAGACCCTATTGCGCAACTTTTTCGATTTCCAACACAGGTTAAAAAATGTGAAAAGAAGAAATGTGAAAATTAAGTATTAAACAAAGTTTTTATGTCCATCTACTTGTTGGCAAAGGAAGAGATTGCTGACAGAAAGTTCTCATCCCTTTTAAATTTGATGGAACAAGCAGGCTAACGACCTCAAGCATTTCACATATGCTGGAGAAGGTGCGCTTCGAGAAATGTTTCTCATTCTCGGACAAGTTGTAAAGGATAGAGGTGTTAAAGAGTAAAGAAGTCGAAATTTTTTGGCTCTCTTGTTGATGAAGTGACGCACATTTCTGTCCTTCAAGCGTTTGTCCCATTTGGTTAAGTATGTCCATAAGGGGATACGTAAGTTTTTACACAATGAGCGCTTGCAGAATCTCTTGAAGGCATCCTGGAGAAACGTTCTCTTGACATTTCGTAAGTGAAGTCTTGTGTTTCTGATGGGGCCGCTGAAATGCTTGTTGTAGTACGTAATGGAATGTTCGCGCACCACTAGGAGAAAGTCCCTAACCTCATTAATTTCCACTGCATTTTTCACCGGTTGGCATTGGCATGTGCTGACTCTTGGAAAGAACTGGCATACTGACTTCCAGACAGTGGAATGAATTCTGAATGAAGTATGGAAATTGTGTGAGTATTCTCCTAAGAAAATGGCCAAGTTAGTGATGGTTCAAATGAAACTTCTTCAGGTCCTCTCATCTCTGAGCAAAGGGCACAAGCCATGAAAGAGTAAAGGGAGCAAAGAAAACAGCAGCAACCAGGTGTCTTTCACAAAAAGCTTCGGTGGAAGCTGTGAAGCAAGAATTCGTTGCACGAACTTGAGTACAACATTGAGTTAGCCGAATTGGTCTATTGACTACAAAAACAAATTGCAACAATCTTTTGGAAAAATAAATAAGTGGTCCATACACCACGTATATAAAAATCTTTTCCTACTTTTCTACTTTTCTTCCAAAGCGATTGTCTACCGCCTTTTAATAATCCGAGGTTACTACTAGTTCTAAAGATTAAACCTCAATGCCAAGTTGTGGAAGATTGAACCATATAAACTGAAAAGCATTTTGGTCTCTGTAATGAGTTGGAACAATACTGAGGAGTCGAAGTACTTATTGAAGTGAATATGTCAGTGTTGTCACCTGTTGCCAATTAGGGCCTCATTGGCTGCAGAATAAAAAAGTTCTCCTTTTCCATTTATTACCATATTTGAGACAAACGTGTTTGTAAGTGAAACATATCTTTTCTATTAGAGACTCGTTAACAGTAGCTAAAGAAACATAAACGAATCACACAAAGGTGTTTGCCTGATTAGTCTATCTGTTTACTTCAGAAGATGCAACTCCGGCAGCAAAATGGTTGAAGGTCTCACCCTGCTGTGGGAATGTGGAGAACAATTCCAGTCCATATCCAGAGGTTTCTACAAGGCTTTGCACAGCAAGCGCGCCGAAAATTACAGGTAAATTGCAACGAGTGATTTCAAAGTAAGAACAGAGAATGAAAGGTTCACTTTTTTTATGCTCGCGTTGTCGTCAAAAGCTAAAATTTGGTGATTTCACGTCGTTGGTGCAGAGTACCGCACGAATATGTGCTAAAATGCGTGCCGCAAGTGCAGCACGATAATTTTTCCTCTTTTAACCAATGATGTTGTTTTGTGGCGTTCTCGTTTACGACCGCGTCGTAGATCTTCAAGTCCCTAACAACGGCAGAAAGTGTTTATTCGTGAATCCAGCTCCAGTCGTTGTGGCACCGGCGAAATTGGCAGGAGCTTTCTTTTCAGTAATTGATCTTAAATCAGGAGTATTCTTTGACACTTGCATTTTCTTCGTCAAAAGGTTAACAGATTGATTCAAAATATCATTAATATATTTCATATACTAGGGAACTTAAGCAACAACAACGGCGACGACAACGAAAACGTCACAAATGTGCATATTTAGTAGGCAAAAACAATAGCTTTGCACGCCCTGCACGTGCGTTTTTCACTTTTGTCCATTTCTTTGCCGTCGTCAGCAAAACAACAACGTGAAATAGTCAAATTTTAGGTTTTAAGGAGAACGTCAGCACTTGACGCTAAAGTTTCATTTCTCCCCTAAATTAAGCGCCGTTCCGACCAATGTCATTTTTGAGGGACTACCACACCCTTGTCATATAAGAAGGGTTGACATGTTTACAAAGTGATTACAATGACGCGAATTTATATTTTGAGATGACGTTCTCGGTGCCGTCGCCGTCGTCGTTGCTTAAGTTCCCTACTATGACGAACCACACGGAATAGGGAGTTAACGAAAAGACAACGGTAACTGTAACCACACGACACCACACTGAAACAATGAGTAATCGTGCTGTACGTGCTGCACGCATTTTAGCACATACATGTATTTTTGCGGTTCTCTGCATAACAACGACCTGAAATAACCAAATTTGAGGTTTTGACGACAACGGTGAACATACAAATGTAAACCTTTCATTTTCTATATTTACTCTGAAACCGATCGTACGAATTAATTTTTATATGAAATACGTCGTCTATTTTGTACAACGCAAGCGAAATCCAGTAATCGCGAAAGCCTTACGATAGTGCAAAGTTGTGTTCTGAGGTGACGTTTTCGTCGATGTCGGCGTCGCAGATCGTAAAGTCCTCAATAGGGAGCTTACGAAACGAGGACGACGACGGCTACGAGGACTTCATTTAAAAATACGAGTTCGCGTTATTCATATCACTACGAAACTATTTCATGTCGTTTCGCGTTAAAAATGTGTAGTAAATGGTGAGGAATTAAACTGGTACGAGTGGGTCGGAAGCGTAGACAGAGAACTGAAAATTCATCGTCATGTGCTAACGTCCTCCACAAAACCTTGAATTTGGTCATTTCACGTCGTCATTTAGGAGATGACGGCAAAGAAATGTATCAAAATGTAAAACGCACGTGCAGAGCGTGCAGAATCATTGTTTTTGCTCACTAAACCTATTGTTTTGTAGCGTCGTCGTTGCCGTCGGCGTCGTCAACGTGAAATTGCCAAATTCTCCATTTTCGAATTCCCCATAATACACTTTGTTTGCCCCCCAAATTTTGCATAAACTATTGTTTTCAAATGCTCTTGGGGACACTGCATATTCCCAAGAGCATTTGAAAACAATGGTTAGGAGGTATAAAATGCATTCTACACACGCGAAAGTTGGACAAGAGTAAACAGTGAAGGGAAAGCAGTTGGCTTCCGCGTCAATTTAGTTTAGTTCGCTCGTTCACGGCACAGTGAAGAAATATTTCGGGCTCAGTCTTCACTCACACTGAGCGTTCTGTGCAGGTTACCTTCGAAGCACTCGTTTACCTGCATCATCAATAAGTTTAATTGAATCATCGATAAATGTCATACTTCGTTTCAGAAACAGAAACACCCTTCCGAGAAAGATTAGAGTGGCTGTCAATGAAGCTCACGTTATGGAAACCTCTTGCCCGTCGTCTGGGTTTCAGTGAGGGGGAAATAAAAGGATTTGACAAGGATGACGAAGAGTTTGCTGAGAAGGCGCTTAGCATGCTGTTAAGATGGAAACAGAAGAAAGGCTCAGATGCAACTTACGCCGTGCTATATGCAGCATTAAGTCATGAGTTTGTGGGGCGGAAAGACCTGGCTGAAGAAGTGATAAAAAGCAACCTCTGGGAACATCAATAACAATAGAGAAATGTACGACTTCTGGTGGACGAACAAAAGAAGCTTATGAGAGATCGATGACGTCACGTGAAAACCGCCTATAGACCCATTTTGATATATTAAAATTCAGTCCTAAACAAAAGGCATCATCTCGAGGCTCTGGAGAATAAATATAAGGATTGATATTCCCCAGAAGCTCGAGATGATGCCTTTTGTTTAGCGCTGAATTTTAATATATCGAAATTGGATTATTTTGTGCCAGTACTTCTGTTTTTTGAATGAGAATGAGGCTGGAGTTGACTTCGTTTCCATGCTCATCTTGTTTTGTCTTATGATATTGGGTATAACAAGAACACAGTTTACCGTAGAATACAAGGAGACAGAGGCCACTCCTTTTATTAAATTTTTCTATGCTATTAGTTTTAAAGGAAACCTCCACTCTTACTACAGAAGAGTTTAAACCGAAGAAAATAATATTTCCAAACAAATTTGTTCGAAATTTGTTTTAAAAAAGGGGTTCATATCAGGAAAACTGAATTGTAAAATCACTTACTTTCACTTTCAAATTTCGTAGGCGCCGCCATCTTGAATAATTATGATATACGGTTACCCTACTATTCTAACACTAAGACCTTTTGTCTAATAACAATAGGGCAACCGTTTACGTCACAATTATTCAAGATGGCGGCGCCCGCGAAATTTGAAAACAAAATTAGGCAATTCTAAGACTGATTTATTTCGGATAGAAGAAATATTAGACTCATTTGACTGAAAAGGTTTTTTCGTGTACTTTTTGTTGAAGTGCAGGTTCTCTTTAAGACATATGACCTTTTCTTTTTGATACTTAATTTTAGCGTTTGACTTAAAGGCAGATATGCTGGGAAGAATCTGTCTTCATCTTCAGTCCTATAAGTATAATTTAACAATCACTTTTCACGTATACATCACAAGTGACATCAGCCACCTTTAGATAAGTGTACCAGTGTGCCAGAGTGTCTAGTTCTGAGCACCCTCATCAGGTTTGAAGACATTTTTCCCTCATGTGCTTTCTCAGAATCAATCGTTTGGTTAATTGATCAAGGATTCTAGATATATCCCATCGCATTCGAAAGTGCATGCATGGGTATAGAGCGTTTTCACATGACATCACGGCGGCCATGTTCCAAAGCAAACAAATGGCGGCCTTGATGATGTACCATAATAATCCTCCGGGATATGAACACTATTTTTGTACAAATACTTTTTTTAAATTTCGTAAAAAAATGTCTTATTTATTTATTTATTTTTTAATTCGCTATGAAATAGCATTTTAGCTCATTACAAAGTTGCATGCTTGTAGGAGTAACAAAATTCATAAGAAATGTAATGTAGTCGTTTCAAAATCTTCGAAGAAGATTCATCCTTCTGGTGCGTGATTGTTGGTGAGGGAAAAGTAAAATAACCTCTTTTAGTAAATTTTAAGTTTAAGAAACAAACAACACCAAAGATCGACGTTGTTGTCCGAACCGTAATTTTCCCTCTTGAATAGTTAATATTTAGTAACTATTCACCGAAGTGGTGGTGGCAAGTAGCGGCTCGGTAAATATCCACCATGCCACTAGTCACCGACACTGAGGTGAATAGTTGTTTTAGTATAGACTAAAACAGTGAGATAATAGAGCACAAAAAGATGATTTTTACTCATTTTATTCCTGCAAAGATTACAACATTTTCGGGCGCAAATTGCGTGCAAATTGTTCGTAGGTGAATAGCAAAGGGTATCCGGAGGTTGAGTAGCCAATCGGTGCGCGCGTTCAACACGATTCACTGTTTTAGCATTATACTAAAAGTTTTTTATTTAAAAACGACTTGGCGGAACTTTGGTGCCGATAGAATCACTACCCATCTTTTGTTTTATTCAATTATAAAGGGCCTATGAAATATCATTTTAGCTCAATACAAAAATGGTGTATACTTGTAGGAGTAACAAAATTCATACAAAATGTATCCATCCTTCTAGTGTGTGAAATAAAATATCTAAAACGCCCTCTTCAGCCTCGGAAACAAAAAAAAAAATAACACCACCTGTTGTCTTAAGACAAGACTGAAAGCAAATGAAAGTCATTGCGATCTTCAGTTGAATTGGGTACAACATTGAGTTAGCCGGTTTGATCTATTGCAATAGGTCACTTCAGATAATACCATAAAACTCTGTGTTTACCCCCATATATTTTGCATAAGCATTGTTTCCGGTTTCTCTTGGGACTTACAATGGTCCCCAGAGAAAACAAAAACAATGCTTACGCAAAATTTGGAGGGACAAACAAAAATTATTATGGTATTCTTCGAAGTGGCCCATGTCTTATTGTGCCTTTATTTGTCGATGGTGACTCGGTAATACTCGGAAAAAATCCGAGTGCTGCTTTGCAGGAGTCGAACCGATGTACGACCTTCCGATTACTAGATTGTTCGGCCATACTGCTAGGATGTAAATTGTCGAAATGGAGCGCATTCGTGATTATGGTGAAAGAGATGTTATATGATAATCCCGGTTGATGAAATGGGGAGATGTATTTTTACCGACGGTGATTCGAAACAAAAATTCTTTTGAAATTTGCTCGTCGTAGCGAGGCTAGAAAGACTTATTAGCATTAAAAGAAAATAATATTTATTTGCCTCCACCATGAAAGAGGTCTATAGTTCAATGAATTAGGTGAATCC
>BLFO01004847.1:466661-474161 GCA_014634245.1 Montipora cactus
CCCCTTCCCCACCCTTTCATGGTGGTAATGATAAAAAAAATTGGATATCAATAAAATCTCGTCAAAAGCTGTCGTTTTTTCTCATTTCTAGGTTTTCTTTGTTTGAAAATGTACATCAAGAGTCAGCAACATCTGCCTGTCAGTGAGGCAGTGCGGCCCAGTGGTTAGGGCGCTTGCCTTGAGATCCGGGGATCCCGGGTGCAAGATACGTTTCGACCACTTGTTGAATTTGTGCCTGGTAGTCCCTGGTTTATCTCCTCATGATCAGCTGCTCTTGGAAATAGCCAAGTAGCTTGTTTAATGTTCTGTTCTGTCTGTTGTGTTTCATTGGCCCTGAAAAGCCCCTATGGGGTTGGTTAATTAAGTAGTTATTGTATTGAGAGCCTGTAGTTTATGTATCCAGCGTTCATCCGAGAAAGAACCTCGTTTTCACTGATGCTTCAAATTGTCGGCGGCCATCATTATGCAGAGATCTATTGCTGATTTCTGCACGAAAAAAAGGTAAAATACTCTTTCACTCAACATATTGTGATTTTGGTGTTACATTTACTAATAACGGGGACAAATCATTGTCTTTGCAGCAAGGTAAAATAGTTTCTAGTACTTTTTCAGCGAAACTTCCAAACTGATCGAGACAGTGCTTGTGTAGCGCAGCGTGCGGATGCAATTTTGAGAGCTCCAGGATAGTGTGATTATGTTTTTATAGCTACAAAGTTTTATAAGTTTAAAATGGTTAAGGATACTGTGCAGTCACTAAAAGCTGAGAATGACAAGCTAAAGGAAAAAGTGGAAGAAGTTTTTGCCGAACTTAAGAAAGTTCAAGAGAACCTGAAGGGGAATCATGCAGGCGGCCATGTTGCAAGCGCATCTGATCCAGACGCACTGAAGTCCTTGGACTTCCTAAGCAAAGAATATGACGATCTTAATGAGTTCAGAGACCGAGCCTTGGACAAAATATCCACTCTTGAAAAATCACTGAAGCAGTTATCAACCGAAGTATCAAAAGTTTCGATGGCCATTGATCAGGTCCAAGAGTATAGCTATTCCTACAATATCAAACTTGTTGGCGTCCCCGAGTTGGAACCACTCGAAAATGCCTTCAAGACCTCGCAGCTTTGCTCAAAAATCTTCAATGCAATTGGAGTAGATGTCAAACCGTATGACATCGACATAGCCCACAGGATTACGCCACGCCATGCTACCGAACGACGACCCAAACCTATAATTTGCAAATTTACACGAAGGCTTATTCGCGAGCAAGTTATGGCACGTCGTAGGGAAATTAGAAATGTAAACCCAACGAGTATCGGTCTACAGGAAGATGTCTCTCTAGATCAAGTTGGTATCTTCGACCATTTGACGCCTCGTCTTCAAAGCTTGCTTGCAGATGCAAAGAAATTTAAAGAGAGGTGTAATTATGCATTTTGCTGGGCCAAAAATTCGATTGTATGGCTGAGGAAAAGCGAGGGATCTCGACCCATCGCAATCAAGAGTTCAAGGGATTTAGATAATCTTATGTCCCGTGAGCAGTCATCAAGTTAAGGAAACATAAGTCAAGTAGCAATACAACCAACTAAGGTAAACAAAGCTCTCTTACAAGAGCTTCCGTACTATTCATGTGATATTATTCCTTCTCACGGTCAGTTTAATAATAGTTTAAACACAAGTCTCCCTACCAAGAAATATCTTGAGCGTTTACCAAGCTTTAATGAATTGGATATATTTACTCTAAACAGTTTTCCCGATAGAAGGTCTGATTTTGATCCCTATACCACAGCTATCAGCTGTAGATACTTTTCTCCCCATAGTTTCTGTCATTTTAAAAGACAATTCCAGATTTCGTCTAATTCAACCGATGGACTTTCATCTTTTCATACCAATATTAGAAGCCTGAAAAGTAATTTAGAAAAATTTCAAACCCATTTACTAGAAGAACTTGATTTTCATTTTAACATAATTGGAATCACAGAAACTAAAATAAGAAATGAGCTTGGAGATTTGGATTTTAATCCCATGATACCTAATTATAACTTTGAGTATGTGCCGACGCCCCTTTCAGTTGGAGGTGTTGGCATATACATTGATCAAAGATTCAAATATACAGTTATTGAAAAAACCTCTAATGAAGCTTATCAGGCTCTCTGGGTTGAGTTGCATTTGCCAAAAAAAGCAAATATGATTTGTGGTGTAGTCTATAGACAGCACAATTCACCAGAACATTTTCAAGAATATTTTGATGAAACAATTGAAAAACTTAGCGCCTCTGGGAAGAAAATTATCTTCATGGGTGATACTAATTTAAACCTTCTCCGTTTTCATTCCTGTAAATATGCTCAAAACTTTATTCTCTCCCTGCAAAGCTTTAACTTAATGCCAACAATCGATAAACCAACAAGAGTGTATAATAATTCTTATTCACTTATTGACAATATCTTTATAAGTAATCTTGAAGATTATAAAACCAGTGGCAACATAATTTCCGATCTAACCGATCACTTCTCACAATTTTGTTTTCTTCACTCGGATAAAACTATTTTCAAGCATGATTGTCACAAAAATTTAGCACGGGATTATTCAAGCTATTCTGAAACAGAATTTCTACACGACCTTTCCCAACTTGACTTGATCCAAGCAGTCTCAAAAAACACTGATGTGAATAAATCTTTCTCTGAATTTTATAATAAATTAAATGATCTTCTCAACAAGCACGCACCGTTAAAGCCAGTCTCAAAGCGCATGATTAAGCGATTATCAAAACCTTGGATAACTAAGGGAATTAGAAAATCAATTAAAATCAAAAATCAACTTTTTACTTCGGGTGACACTGATGCCTACAAGACCTATCGTAATAAAGTTTTGATGCTCACACGAATAAGCAAAAAAATGTATTTTCACAAATATTTTGAAGACAATTTGAAAAATACTAAAAAAGTATGGGAGGGCATCAATAGTCTTTTAGGTCGTAAGAGTAAAGCTCACAAAGTTATAACCTCTTTAAAATGTCCACAAACCAAGCAAGTATCTTATAATACCTCCGAGTTTCCTGATATAATGAATAAGTTTTTCTCCTCAGTTGGACACAACTTGGCGTCTAAAATGCCATATCCAATTAAACAATTTTCTGAATATCTCCCTCAGGTAAATTCCCCTGGTTCTTTCTTTTTCAACCCCGTCTCTTCTTCTGAAATTGAACTGGAAATAGTGACTATTCCTCAAAATAAAGCACATGGACTGTATTCCTTTCCCACTCATATTTTAAGATCAGCTAAACACATTATTAGCCAACCTTTGTCTGTACTACTGAATAAATCACTCGAATACGGAATTTATCCAACTGAGTTGAAGCTTGCTAAAGTAATTCCGATTTACAAAAACGATGATCCATCTGATCCTTCTAATTATAGGCCTATATCACTTCTCTCTGTATTCAACCGTATCTTTGAAAAAATTATGTATTATCGCCTTAAATCATTCCTCGAGAAAAAGAATATATTCAATGATTCACAATATGGTTTCCGTGAAAAGCGTTCCACTGAGCATGCTATCCTAGATATAATTAATCAAATTGAAAATAACATGGACAATAAGATGTATTCATGCGGCATATTTATTGATTTAAAGAAAGCTTTTGACACGGTAGATCATTTAATATTATTGCAAAAATTGGACCACTACGGTGTACGCGGGGTAACAAATAATTGGTTTGCCTCTTACCTGCTTGGGCGGCAACAAACAACTCAAATTGGAGCCAAAAACATATCAAAAAAGGAAGTAATATTATCAGGAGTCCCGCAGGGATCGGTGCTAGGACCGTTGCTTTTCCTCGTCTACATAAATGACATATCTAACAGTTCTGATCACCTTAAATTTTATTTATTTGCAGACGACACTAACCTCTTGTATGCTGATAAAAACCTTACGGAGCTAGAGATTAAGGTTAATACAGAACTTAGTAAGATCTATGACTGGTTAGTTGCTAATAAGTTATCATTGAATATAAAAAAATCTAACTTTGTTATATTTCGACCAAGACAAAAGATCTTGAACTATCAAGTAAACTTAAAGGTGTTTGACCATCACACTAATAGCTATATCTCTTTGGAGCGTAAGAATTTCATCAAATACTTAGGCGTGCTCATCGATGAAAATCTTTCATGGAGTTACCACATTGCTCATGTTGCATCAAAAATAAGTAAATCAATTGGTATCATCTCTAGGACGAGATGCTTCCGTGAAGCATACACTGGGTTGCCTGTGGTACGTGTTACAGAAAATCAGAAGGCACTGAATTGTGTGGTATTGAAATACAGCATTCCAGTCTCCGAAGAATAACAAATAAAAGAGAAGCGAGAAACATTGGCTTCTGGGCTGACATGTTGATAATTTTCAAGTTCCCTCACAACTTCTTTTCACCACAAGTGTGCCCTCTGAGCATCTGAATGCTTTTAATACTAAAATTCACCGGAAGTTAAGCCCTTTCGGGCGGGGTTAGTTTTAGGATGGGAGACCAAAAACAGTAAACCCCTACTAAAACACAAGGATCTGACCGAAAATACTATTTACGCTAACAAATGCGAACTCAGCAAAGTACAGATTTTGTTAGCTTGCTTTATGCAAAACAAACATTGATGCAAAAGCAAATATCTATTGATACACAGTTTTAGAAAGAGCAGAAGGAAGTTTCCGGAACGGTCGATCGAGAGTAAAATATTTACGACATGAAAACAATATTAATTTTGAACCATGAATATAGAATATAAAAAGTTACGATCAGCGACAAACATTTTGGGAGATTTTTGCTACGTTCAAATAAATCGCAAAATCGAAAGTGACATGCCGGAATTCAGCGGGCGGCCGTGATTAAGTTACCGCGGCATGTTTACTCGCCAAACAGTGAAGTATCTGTGTCAAATGATGGCAAGATACCGGGTTTTTGTAAGTTTCTTTTTCTGTCAAGTGTTATAAAGTTTGACACTGAAATGAGCGAAGTCAAAACAAAGATCACAATCGCCCAACTCTTGTTTATGCAAAGTCAAAATTTACTCTCCAAGACGCGTACGACGTTATTTATCACCAGGTAATTCCATCATTTTGGAAATAGCAGCTACTTTATGATTCATCTGCGTCACAATTTTTCACTGATTTTGGGGCTCATTTTGTTGAAACTCAAGCACGCTTCCAACAGGCCTGTGAACCCTTCCTGCTTACAGAGCAATACTAAAAAACTTCTCCCATATCACATTTCAACCTTAAGCTCGAAAATTCAATACACAACATGATATTATAATTCACAAAGGCAGAAAATACCACAGAATCCTTTTCCAGCGAAAAATTTATTGAAACAAACAACATATTTGCTCTTAGAGGCGAAAACCTCTTCCTATTTCATTGCGTGCGTGAAGACAAGAAACTCAATCGTGTCAAATTACCATGTACTTCAGGTAAATACAGCTCACTTTGATTTCTGCTCGACGGGCGATAGATTGTTGTCGAAGTCCATTACTCGTCGCCTTTACGATTCCAGGTATTTGTTTTCACCGCCCGCCTAGTTTATCCAACTGACTTTCCATTATTGAGCTCCATAAGGGTATATTTTGTTTAAGATCCACTAAAACGCCATTTGCGTTACATGACTTTCGACGCCATTGCAGGTTAAGTTTATCATTCTACTGTGTCCACCAGAGAAGTCTACGTATTTAAACTACCCTCTCTATCCTAAGAAAATACGGGCAGAGGGCTCTATGTAGAAAGACACCACTTAGCAGGGGACTGACGGGCAAGACTTTTACCGACACGGAAAATAAAAAAAAAAAAAATAATCTACCCATTTTCCGACTGGGATGCCTACGGCAACCCAGTAATAAGGCATTTTGTACCACTGAGTACTTTACACCATATCTACAGGTCACTCATTCAACCATACTTAATGTATGGTATAGTAGCGTGGTGTAATACTGCAAAAGTTCATAGAACTAAACTTTTGACCCTTCAAAAACGAGCTCTTCGCCTAATGTATTTTGCTGATTACAAATCTCATGCAATACCTTTCTTCATTTCTTCTCGTCTTCTTCCTTTAGATATGCTTTATTTCAAATCTGTGGCTGTGATTATGCATGATGTATCAAACAAATTGACACCTCCTAATATATTTAACCTATTCACCCATCAAGCTGATATTCATCCTTACGAGACGAGATCATCGCAAAGAGGAGATTATTTTCTTAAACGTTCGAGAATAGATATTCAAAAAAGATCTTTCTCAAGAATTGGCGTTAAAATTTGGAATAGCATATCTCGTGAAGTCCGCCAGATGTCAAAATCTAACTTCAAAAATAATGTTGATGATATCCTCTTACAAAGACTGCTAAAATATGATGATTACATTGATGTTTCGATAATATTGGCAAATTTTGACTCCTTAGTTTAGTATGTCAGGTAGTTAAAAATTTATTTATTCAATTTAAGCTACTTTTTTCATGTTTATTTATGTTATACTGTACAAGTTTTAAGCTGTTCTCCACTGCACTAACTGTATTCTAAAACTAATTTATTTTATTTTATTTATTTATTTGTTTATTTTCATGTGAATGTGTAGTTATGTATTTGTAACCATTTTATCTGGAATATTTATTGTAAGCAATGCTCGCCTCGACTAGCTATTGCTAACTGCGAGCATTGCATAGTTTTGTGATATTTTATGCAAGATACATAATAAAACCTGAAACCTGATAAAACCTGAAACCTCTAGGTAGCACAGAAGCTGAGGGATCGCTCTCCTGCGTAAGAAGGAAACATGCTTAGCTAAGGAACACAACGACGTTCGAGCGACTTTCTGACTTTTTTTGCTGTGCGATGCACAGTCATTTTGTTCCGGTTAGTCGAGACAAGGTGCACGAAAAATACATCGGCAAACACCCGAGAGAATTATTTCGGCATCCCTTTTTAAGACCGTTAACGTTGTGAGTATCGCTGTTGCCCGTTTTCACTCAATTTGGGAAGGTTATTTATAATTTCTAATTGTTTCGCTCTTCCAAAATTTAGCGGCATTCACAAGTATTTCGAGTCTTTTGATAAATTTCAAGTATGTATATTCAGTTTGTCAGAAGAAAGCTTCAAACCACTTTTGATGAGTTTATCCACCCCCAGCCCTCCCCCACCCCCCCTTTCTCCGCCTCTGAAAAGGTTACGTTTTTCTGCGACTGACAATCATTATAGCCGCACGCGTCAAAGTGTCACCTTTGTAATTGTGATTGGCGGATCTCCATCGACATTGCTGGTTTTCTTTCTAGCTTGCGTAGCAAGAGCTGAAAGGGGGAGGGAAAGAAGGAGGCGCAAAGAATGCGAGTGCTTCGATTTGACTACTCTCTGTGCGTCCCTCGTTCTCTCCACTTTTAGCACTTATGCTACGCAGGCTAATTTCTTTCGTGAAAAGCTGACAAAGTTAATTTCTAAGGAAACTGTGTTGTGTCTGAAACACTAGAATTTGGTTGTATCCGCTGT
>BLFO01004848.1:4724-7224 GCA_014634245.1 Montipora cactus
CCCCCCCCCCCCCACATTTGCGACTAACTTGTTTTCACCTTCGCTCTTTCGAAACAAAAGGGTTACCTGAGTTGCCACTTTGCTCCTATATTGCTAAAATAAATAAAGAAATGAATGACAAATTTAAATTATTTTGTTTCACACATTGAATTTTCTTTCAATCTGGAGAAAGCGGAGTTGCAGCGTAATAATATTTATTACTGTAACAGTGTATATATACGGGAGTGTTTTAATGGAAAATACACCACTCATAAAATTCATACAAAACTACATCCGAGAGCCGAGTGGAGTATTTTTCCTATCTTCACTAGTGAGGATATTGTTGATGTCATTTCCCTCCTTTGGATTGTTGTGTGTGCAAACAGTCAGTGAAAGCCATCATCCCTGCAAGATATCTTGTACATGTATCTTGGCAAAAATACTAAAATATTATTATCTTTTACTTGAATAAAATACATTTACTGTGTATTTACAATATACATATATTTACTCGCATAATTATCAAAGTTTGTATGAATTTTTCAATTTTAGGAACACGGTACAGAAGGCGTGGTGTTGATGACATTGGAGATGTTGCAAATTATGTTGAAACAGAGCAGGTTTGATTAGTTTACCTTTTACCCTGTTTCTGTAGTTTATTGTACATAATCTTTGTAAGCTCTTCTTATTGACAATTGTCAAGCCCTGGTCAAAGGGTTCTTGATTAAATTTTTGATCGCAGTTGACATTCAGTGATTGGGGACCATAAGCAAGGACGATGACGACGGGTACGAGAACGTTACTCCAAGTCACTCGGCTTGGAAAGTGTAAGTACATGTACACATTCCAAGTATAAAATTGGTTAGGACGGTGTGGATATTTCGAGAGAAAATTGAAAATTCCTTGTCAGGTGCTATTGTCCTTTACATTTTACCTCAAATTTGATCATTTCACATTGTTGTCAAAATGAGAATGGCAAAGAAATGTATCAAAGTGTAAAACGCACATTCAGGGCGTGCAGAACCATTGTTTTTCCTAATTAAACCTATTGTCATGTGGCATTCTCATAGCCATTGGGGTCATCCTTGCTTAAGGTCCCTATTATTGAAACTCGTGAATCCAATTGAGCACAAATAAATACGTGCATCATTGATTTTGTGATCGTTGACTATCGCCAACTATCACTCACTTTGAACTCGCCCATGATAAGCTGTACCTAGTCAATTAGTCCCTTCATCAGAGCAATACTACTTGAATTTGTTCTCATGAAGAGCTGACTCCTAAATTGCCCGATTACAAATCAGTTTTGTTCTCATTATAACAAAGCATATGGTGAAATGAGGGCAATTAAGCTGTTGAAACTGTACATTGAATGGACAGTTAAGTGGTGTTGAGCTAGCGTCATGTTGGCACAAGAGGAGAGAGACTTTTGGTGAGACTGGGTGAGTGTGCAACCTCGTTTCCAGGGTCTCTCTTCTCTGCCTCCATTGTCGTTAAAATTATCAAAAATGGAGGCAGAGAAGAGAGACCCTGGGAACAAGGTTGGGTTAGTGTGTACAGGGCGCGAACTTAAAAAAAAAATTCAGTCACAATTTTGCGACAAGATACAATGTACGAAAATTTTGTCGCAAAGTCTCCATAATATTAGTTGCTGTTGACAGAAATGCTAGTCTTGTGCCTTACGGGACAAAGGATTGATGTAACTAAATAAAACATTGCGTAATTGCTACTTGTTTGCCACTCTTTTGCGGTATGTGATATCAATTATGTCACTGTAAAAGGAAAAGTTTATGCTTGGGTCGCTAGATTTCCATCATAAAACTAGGACATATCATTAAATCGAATATCGTTAAATCAGGATTCTGCTCCATACAATTTACTGTAACTTTTGACTGTACATAAGATGCTGATCGTTAAATCGTGAATATCGTTAAATCGAAGATCGTAAAATCGGAGTTCCACTGTACAATATAGATAACAGAATACCAGTCCTCTTAAATGTAATGTTAAGTAGTTGCCACCGCTGTCCCGCAATGCCAGATAGAAGTTATAAATTCAAAGACTGCCACCACAGTCCCGCAGTTTAAATGCATCATGGTCTCTTGCCATGAAATCGCTTTGCGTCACACTCTGACACGCTTGTTTCAGTGATCTCCTGCAGCCATCTAATTTCCATATGGTTTATGACAAATTACTGTGTATTATACCCTGTTCTTTAAACGTGGCAAGAATATAGCACTCGTGTCAGTGATCAGGCATAAGCACCCTTATAAAATTTTAGCTTTCATTTTACGGTTTGGTTAACTACACTATAGTAATCATTTACTGAGCAAGCCTAAGCCCTTGTTTCAGTGATAAGGCCTAAGCACTCTTGTAAAATTTTAGGTTTCTGCTGTGGCAGTCCATTTTATTAATGTCTTCATTATGAAACATCAGTCTTTCACTGCCGGACTGTGGACTGTGGTGGCAGTCCATTGAATGTCTTCAGTATTGCACTACGGGACTGCAGACCACGGTGGCA
>BLFO01004848.1:12224-17465 GCA_014634245.1 Montipora cactus
AACGGACCTCGAACTTGGTTAGTAAGGGCCATGGAGGGAGATTAGAATACTCAACAGTCTAGCAAAAAACATGTGGCATCCTAATCTCAATACTACTTATAGTTATAGGTATACTACGTAAAATTATCAGCCTTGTTTGATAATGGGGCATTTTGGGTGAGGTTGTCTGCAGATCCCATTGAGACCCATTATGAATGTTTTGGCCAAAGGGAAAAATGTTCTTTCACATAATAACCCTTACCCTAATCGCACATATTATCGAGGCATTAAACGCGCTGTTACACTGTGAAATGTTTCGTGCCACTTGTCTCGCAATGTTTTGACGACATTGTGGCGGGGCAAGTTGCATGAAACATTTCACAGTGTAACATACCCTGCAACGGCCAAAATCGTTGCGAGACAAGTTGTCCCGCCACGATGTTGCCAAAACATTGCGAGACAAGTTGCACGAAACATTTCACAGTGTAACAGCGCCTTGAGACCACTTTGTTTTGTTTTCAATAGATAATAAGTGATATTTTCATGGACAACATCCTGGCATATAACAGCCCCTTCCTAACGTATATCACGTTTGATTTTCATGAATATTGGTAAGTTTTTAAAAAAGAATACTTGCAGATGTAGTACCGGTATCACCTTGTCATCTCACTTTCTGCGACAAATCTATCATGGCATACTATTAAAAGAGCTCTTCTGGACAAAACGTTCTATTAATTCTGTACTAGCCCCCTCTTCCAGTTGCAGTTCAGAGATCTATCAATCAGTCTAATGCTGTGACCATTAATAATCCAAGTCTATTTACAGTTGTAAGCACAAATATAACATGGGCGTAAACCCCCGGCACACTTGTTGGATGTCGATGTCTTTGATGGCTTTTTTGCCGATTTCCTTTTTCCCAAGTTACGCTGTTGTAATTCAAACTATATGTGCATTTTTTTTCAGCGTTTCCACCTCCCCTTTTGTATCTCCTAACTCAAAATCTTGTATCCGAATTTTTTCTCTATATGGTTCAATTGATTATCACCTCAACACAGTTTCTACATTATTTATTCTCCAAAATCGACCCAAATACAATGTGTTGTTTTTAGAACCTTTGGATTGAAAACTCACTTTTTATTTGCTTTGAAAGACGGACAAAGTGGTTATACTTTGATTTAAAACCGAGCAATGAAAGAAGGAGCAAGGGAATGGTTCGTTACCGGGTTGACGTCACAAAATAATTTGCATCGCTGTTTTTCATAGAACCAGCAAAATGCAAAACAGTCTGTGACGTCAACCCGGTATTTAGCCTATTCACCTTCATTGCTCGGTTATGAATCAAAGAATAACCACCCATTTCTGTCTTTCAAAGCAAATAAAAAAGCGATTTTTCAATCCAGTGGTTCTAAAAACAACAATGTATTTGGACGATTTCGGAGATACGAATAAAGTGGGAAACTGTGTTGAAGTGATAAGCACTTTCAGTTAGTGCTGCAAAAGGCAGGGAAAATATAGTTCTCTTCAATGATTTTTGTTCATTTGTGGTAGTCGTGGAATGAGATTTGAAAATGTTTCTGTGCTGGTGGAGAGCATCCTCGAAGTCATCAAAGAAGTAAGATACTGCTGGTGAGTAGAGTGGCTCTTCAGCCAAGCCTGTGTTGCTCTTTCATAAGTTTGCTGAACTTCAAATTTAATATTTGTTTGGTTGAAAGAATGAATAAAATAGGAGCAGTAATGTAACGTTTATAAGAGACCTCATCCATTTATTTCTTTTCAATTTCATTTACCTGGTGGAGGCCTTGATTTGATGGCGAGATGACCAGTTTTCATGTTTTTACAGGAGCATCCAGTTTAGTAGAGATAGTATAAAGTGTGTACAAAGGTTTAAATGGAGTCCAAGACAAACGCGTTACTTCATTAACCTCTAATTTTAGATATATAAAGTAGACAAAGTCGGTTAAGTTTGACTTAAGAAATTTAGCAACTGTATGATGGCGAGATAACTCGTCTTGGTGGCGAGATGACTTGATACCGTTTTTAGGCCTAATGAGGCTTGCCTAGTGTCCCAGCATCAGGTCTTCGCGTCTTCTCCCCAACATGCGCTAAGTTTCATCACTACTTGTAACAAGATTTGCGTTTTTTCTTCACTCTAAAGGACTGATGCCAAAGGAATCATCTGTGACCAGCGCGGTGTTTTCCGTGTGAATTGTATGGATTGTCTTGACAGAACAAACGTTGTACAAGCAGCATTAGCACGGCATATCATGGAACAACAGGTTAACATTCAAACTTATAAACCAAAATCCAAAGTGAACGAATACTGACGTTAGAATTGTTTAAAATGAGCAAAAGCACCGTTTCTCAAAGCGACATCTTTCAAATCAATGAACAAAAGCATTATCTCTTAAAACTCGGTGTCCATTTTGATAGACGAGTTCTGTTTTGATTGCTTGGAGTTTTTGTCATAAGAAGAC
The DNA here is from genome assembly GCA_014634245.1 of Montipora cactus. Lineage (NCBI taxonomy): Eukaryota > Metazoa > Cnidaria > Anthozoa > Scleractinia > Acroporidae > Montipora > Montipora cactus. Next base: position 14,678 of record BLFO01004848.1, read on the forward strand.
AGGAAGCAGAGAAGGTATTTTACGCTTTTGCATAGAAAATGACAATACACCTGAACACATCAGATTTTAAAATATTATATACCCAATTTGAATAAGGCAACTACGTGAAGTTCGCTACCACTGGAGACAACTCGAGACCGTAATTAGAGCGGTATTTCAACTCGGAGTATGCGCATGGTAATTTACTCTCTTGCATCCGCATTACTAAGTATTCCGTCAATAATTGGAGCATTCCCGATTTATTGTCGGCCTTGTTGTCAACTCGAATTCAAGAACGAAGTTGTCATGTAAATAGATAACTAATTACTAGGACAAGATGTCGCTCAGTCTCGTTTTAAAAGTGAGCTACGAAACTCAAAATGGATTCAAGTGGTGACCGTAGCCTGCGTAGCAAGAGCTAAAAGGGGAGGGAAAGAGGGAAATGGGGAGAGGAGGAAGGGAAGCTCCCCTACCACCTCGTTCCCTTTCGTTTTTGCTCTTGCCATGCAGGTTATAGTGACCGTGGCTTACCAAGGGATGGAATCGTCACATTAGTGGTCGTACGTAAGTGAACTACTCTTGTTTATTTTTTTCCTTTTCTTTTTAGCTAAAGAAGTTGGGCAAACAGCTTCCAGACCAGGTCCTTCCTGCGTCCATAAGGACAGCTTTTCAGGAAATGTGGGCTAGTAATGGAGATGCCATTAGTCGTCAGTATGCGGGAACTGCAGCCATGAAGGTACCACCATGATCCATTGCTCCCCCGGGGGAGGGCAGAAGGTTCAGCCTGCGTGCAATTTGAACTTTTGGAACGATTTAATAGCAAGCTTAACAGATCAGACATGACAGACGACAGCCGGAAGTGGACATTTTTCTTTCCAAGACAGTCATTCGCGAAAATGTTCCAACAAATCGTCTCTTTTCGAATAAAGATACTTCTTTGTAAACAAGGGCACCAAGAAATGTTAAGAGGGAAAGCTCATCACTTCCGTAAATAAAGAATAAATGCTATACCGAGTAATTGCATTGTGACTAAACTTGATAGACAACAAATGCAAGGAAACGATGTTATGTGCTTGTAATATTTCGATATAAATCTATATCATCTTCGGACTAAGGCGGGATACAAGTAGCAGAATTTAAATACTGCGAGATTGTGCAACAGTATAATCACGTGAAATTGAAAAACAAAGAAACGAAACTATCAGGAGAATAGGCGGAGTTCTCTCCAGGCTCTCGTTTCCTTGCATTTGTTGTCTATCAAGTTTAGTCACAATGCAATTACTCGGTATAGCATTTATTCTTTATTTACTAAAGCTATCAGCGGGTAATGGATTTTGGAAAAACTCATCACTTCCGGCTATCGACTGTCACTCAAAGACCTTTAACTTCGGTTCCCCAGTTTTATTTTAGGACGTGTGTATTTCTACACATGAGGACTCCCTCACAACTTAATCTGTTGTTGGGGCACTTTTCTAAAATACTTTTATTTTGCCGTTTCCCTAATGGCAGTAGAAATATTTTTGCCGCCATGAACAACTCCCCACTCCGTCATTCAATTTTGGACTTAATGGGGCGATCTGTTGCTCCTAAAAAGGGCTTTGTCAGGCTGGGGGCTGGAATGATGACTGATTTGGACTTTAATAAAGGGTATGTGTTCCAATACTTTTGCTTCGGAAGAGTTTAAGTTCAAAAGGGTGTGCTTAGAAGCCACCGGTATTCTATGTTCTTTATTTGTATCGGAACTTCCACGTTCATTTGATCCTTATTAAGCTGGTTGTTTTGAAGTTTGTTAAATAAATTTCTTACTGTTTTCGATTGGAAAAAAAGAACCAACATAAAAATAATCGAAAGACACCATGAGCAATGAACTTTGTTTCTTCAAACCTTCAGGGAGACTTTACCAGAACTGGAGAAAGGAGGTTTACTGGTGTGATGAAGGATGGATACAACTCTGCTAACAGGTTTGGCCTCTGATAGCTTCTGTTTTGTTTGTGTGATTTACTGAGAGCTTAATTTTGCTTGTTGAATATCTAAGCATCCTTTTGGCGATACTGTACCTTAAACGAGGCAGGAAAAGAAATGCCAAAAGTTCGATTTTGTTTAAAGTGTGAGTTTATTATTGTTCTTGCAGATATTACTTGAACAGATTTAAAGCTGCTTATAGACAAACCCTGATTGGTAAGAGTTTTCTTAGAATTGTTAATTCTGCTTTTCGTTTGTGTTTCACGCTTACAGTCCGTCTGGAAGTTGACTGGCTCTGTAACTGGTGTTCTTATTTTTAGACACTGTTACCAATTTTTTTCTGTTGGATTTTTGCTTTGGGAACACATTTTAGAGATAATCAATCTATATACCTCGCCTAGAATAGTTTTGCTGTGCGCTTCCGCTATGTGAACGAATAATGCAGTCTTCGTGGATAACTATCAGAACTGGTGGCAATCTCGTAATTTTTAGAAAACGTCCGAAACATCTGTTTTTAAGTAGCTTTCAACCACTTTTTGCGAATCGATTGTTATTAGTATATAGTAATAATAATAATATTATTATTATTTACTACGTGACATTTGTTGTGTTTCAGACGTGATGCTTGGTAACCCTGTGACCGAGGATATCGCAGCGCTGATTGCTGCTATGAAAAATGGACCAGAGGAAGAACAATGGACAATGGAGAGAGAGGAATGTGTGGCGCAGCTCGTACAACACTGCAAGCAGCTTCTTCTCACCGATGAAGAAGAGAGTATATGTGGATGGGCCTTGGTTGATCCTTTCTACAGGTGCGGGGATCTTTTTCTTTCTTGTCGTTTGCTGC
>BLFO01004848.1:18284-20784 GCA_014634245.1 Montipora cactus
TCGTGAACCCGCGCGTGGAGACACGCGTCAATGAAAATGGCGGTTGCTTTTGTGCGGCAGGAAGAGCACTGTTTTCCAACTTGTTCGATCATCACATAAAAAAAACTGGTGCTATGAAGATCCACAGAAAAAAACATTAATACGTATATCATTTGGACATTTTCGACTCCTGGTGAACGTAGAGTGGTTTGCGAATAGTTATATTTAGTACCGGTATATACTAAAATAGTGGATGCCTTGAAGGCGCGCTCTGATTGGCCACTCAAACTCCAAATATCTATATCTATTCACCTCCGAGCAACTCGCGCGGGATTTGAGCACGAAAATATTGTAATCGTTGCATGAATACCGTATTTACTCGATTTAAATAAGCGCCGCATCTGGAACAAAAAAGTTAATAAGCGCTGCCCTCGAATAAGCGCCGCACCGCCGATGTGGCGCTTATTCGAGGAATTTCGTATAACCAGGAAAAAACTATAAATTTTTCCACAACGACAAAGGAATTCGCTCTCACCGCTGATATTTTCGCTCTCGTTATCATGAAACTCTCGGGTTTTTTTCACCGCGTGAATTTCTCTACTAGTAATTCAGTCCATAGGAAAATTAAGAGATAGAAAGTGTACCGTTGAATAAAAATATAGAAAAAGTAAATTTGTCTGGTACAATGTTAAAATAAGCGCCGCACTTGTGGCGCGAAAAATTAAATAAGCGCCGCGGCGCTTATTCGAGTAAATACAGTAAATGAGTTTCGATCTTTTTTTGTGTTATCCACCACCAGCCACCTTCACTTCGGTGAATAGTTTAAAATTATTATATGAACAAGAAATGAATTTTCCAAGATTTTGCAGTGAAATTTGGAGGCGGCTTTTTTAATCGAATTTGAAAAGATCTTTGTCTCGTACTGGTACAGACGATGTTGATTCCACATAACAGGGCTCGAAATATTATTACGACCAATACGATCGCATTTGAGACTGATTTTTTTGCCTTTGCGACTAAAGTATCTAAAGAAGTCGCAAGTTTGCAACTTGTTTTGACCCTCGCTCTTTCGAAACAAAAGGCTTAGCAGTTGCCACTTTTGCTACTACTTTGTATAAAATAAATTAAGAAATGACAAAATTAATTTGTTTCTCGCCGTGAATTTTCTTTCAATCTGAAGATAGTATAATTGTAGCATAATTTATCTGCGATGTTACGTGTACAACTTTATTCCTTCGATCATTCGCCATTTTCATCTGTTTCTTTACACACAAGTATTGCGGGCTCATATTTTGTTTTGCAATACCGCTAAAAGCGCAATGCAGCACGACGATTTTGCGACTAAAATTTGCGAAATTGCGACCAAATTTTCGTATCTTGTCGCAAAATTGCGACTGGGTTTTTTCGTTAATTTCGAGCCCTGCTTGAGTGATAAGTATTTTGTATTTTTCAGCTATGATGATGAAGCCGAGCGAATAACCCAGTACGAACGCATTGCGTTGGAAGACCTCGAAAAAATTGAAATTGGTGAGTGTTAAAGGAAACCACTGCCCCCAAAAAAGATAACGTTAAGGTGAAGCCGTTAAAAATCAATTTTTTTCGGAAGTTTTAAGAGAGTTTTTTAAATCATGAAAAAAAGAAGACTTTTACATCGTTTTGTTTTGAACTTTTTTAATTTCCTGAGCGCCGCCATCTAGAATCTTCATGACATAGTGGGATTGCGTTCGAAGTTTGAAAAATCACGTGCGCGCGTTGGCATGAAACAGTATAAAACATCTGCATTTCAAATTCGTGTAACCATTTTCCAAAACAAAAGAAGAAAATTAGATTCGTGTTTTCCATCTCGACGCGTACATGTTTTTTTCAAACTTCGAGTTATTCCTCGGTTCAAGCAAGAACAGCATGGTTTAGGAGATCAAAGGAGTGAGGTCTGTATAGTGTGTTTAATTAGGAGCTCGTCTCGAGCCTTGTTACAATTTACAGGCGCGGTCTCTAAGCTTGGAACTGTAAAGTTCTTTTGTCGTACTTGTTCACAGGTTTGGAAACGAGTTTGAAGTCCAAGAACCTGTTTATCCGGATACATAGGCGTCATCAAGGAATCGGTGGCTATTTCCACACGCTAAGGACGATACAGCACCGAACAGCAGACGACGCAAGAAGTAAGTACTCCTTCAAAGTGCTATTTAATACTAGCACCGTTAAACAAATAATTATGTTACGTTTCCTCCTCACGGTTTTGATTCTGACAGTTCACATAGGTTGCGTAAATCTTTCAATCTTGGTCGTTGTTTGTCTGACGGACGAACTAGTGTGAGGAATCAGTGTATCTCAAACTTTGAAGGAATTTTTGCATTGCCAGGTAGTTTGTGTTATCATCTCAGGGAAAGTCCCAATCCTTTCTCTCGCTTGCACGTGAGATGAACGACTTCTGGTTTTGTGAAGTTTGACGGCCCATTGAGAGTCAAATTACGATCTTGAACGGGAAAAAAATGTTTACTGTGGGCAAAGAGGTTTATTTCAG
>BLFO01004848.1:25784-30784 GCA_014634245.1 Montipora cactus
ACTCAGAGAACGGACAAACGACAGGTGAAGTGTTTGAAACTGAAGAGGGAGCTCAGTTTGAAGGCAAAAACTTGATTGATCTCTCGGGGAATAAGGAATTTGATTTAGGGTTGTTGGACGGGAGACTTCTTTCAGACGATGAAAGATCGGCAGATGGAGGATTTGTCGTAGGAGATGAGCAGCCAAATGAACTAGATGAAGGGGGTGATGATCAACAACAGAAAGTTATTGAAAAAGGAGATATCTCAGTGGAAACGTCCCTAGAAATTACTGGCTATAATCAACTGGAATCAAATGGCGAAAATACTTTTGACATTAAGGAAAATGAGGAATTAAATGCAGACAAAGATCAGAGGAATGCCCACGGGGTTCATGTAGGTGAGATTGGAAGAGACAGCTCGCCTGAAAATGGGCAAATGAAAAGTTTTGGAGAAGGCGTTGAAACGTTAAATCGCAACGCTAAAGACCAGGCAATCAAATCGCACTGCCTTCTACAAAACGGGGAGGTGAAATCTGGAGAACGTAACGGAAGCTTGGAAGGCCGATACGTAGGCCCTCAGATTAGCTTCCATGGCACTTCCGCGTCAATGAGGGTCAGTCACTCGAGTGTGGAGCTTGGATCTTTGGCGGCGTCTTCTTTGGGTGCTAAAAACCGTGACAAAAGCCCGGAAAGGAGACGATTTACATCTCGGTTTTCCGGTAACCGAGGGTTGAAAATATTTGCTACTGCGCAAGCGCGCGGGCGCACGCTTATTCCTGAACTGCGCAACAAGCTGACTTCGTTTTCGCAACAAGTTCGTTCGCGTTCACCACGAATGGGCCCGAGATTGCAAAATTCCTCGACCAGTGAACAGAAAATTCTCAGAAGGAGCTGTCGCACTAAAATTATTGAATTGTGATAAAGGTTAACGATGAGCCTAATTGTTATTAATTCTTAAATCTGGCCATTCATTTCGATCTTTGCGAATTTCAAAAGAAGAGTTCTCTTGGACAATAGGCCACGTTCGATATATTAAAATTCAGCTTGAAAGAGAGGTTTAGAGGACAAAGACAAAGGAAAGTGGATATGTCGATTTTTTTCACATTCATTCCAACGTGTTTCTATTGTTTTTGTCCTCTCTACCGCGCTATAAAGCTTAAATATTTCGAATGGCCTATTGTGGTATACACCCTGATTAGAAGTAAACGTGCCTCTTCTGCGACTAGGTTTCGATCACGTGATCTGGGTCTTTGATACATTTAAGCATTACCTTTTGGCGGTCGAGTCCGCATGAATTAATCATCGATGTTTTTTATTGTTTTCCTGTCCATTTTAATATTTGTTTTTTCAGTATTTCAAAACTAATTGAAAATCAGCTAAACAAATGATGCTCGACTCAGTTCGTTTCATCCAGGGTTCGTTTCATGGCCGTTAATTTTTTTATTTCACTTGGCAAACCATCCAGCCTTAAGAACAGACATATTTGGTAGCCAAGCGCTAAATTGTTTAATTACACCACCATCTAGCCTAACAGCGGGTGAAAGCGAAAACAAAAAAAGCAAGCAAACGATCAAACAAACTGTTGTAGAAAATTAAATAGAAGACTTGCTCGTTATTTTAAACTAGTTAGGTCACCAAAGAAATCAGTGTCTTTTCAGCTGCTTGCTACTTCCTTCATAGTAAACGATATCATCGCGCGATAGGATAAGGTAATTATTGTACGTGTCATATCTCAGCAACATGCTCACAAGTTTTTTTTTGTTGTTACTTTTGGTAAAATACAGCCGTTTAAACTATTTATTTTAGAGTAACTCTCCGCAAATCGTGCAAAATTTTTCCTCTTCGCGTCGTTGTAATTTTGTTATTTGAAATTTTAGTTTTGTATGCTATTTTAGGTAATTTTCAGAATTTAAAAGTTATAAATGTGCAAGGCTTGTTTTAAACAGAGAATGTTCCACGGTGATGCGTCTTCTGACGACTTTTTGATGGCATTGAATTCTTAAGCTCGATTGTAAAAGGGAGATAATGGAACGTATTTTTAAAGGCATGGTCAACTGGGAAATACTGGGTCGATTTGAATTCGTTTTCCGTAAAATGTTATGTGTTTGGGAGGCGAAAGAGGCTGCGCGTTTTAATCCCTCGGATCAATTCTTAAATTGCAAATGTACATCTGTCGAAATAAAACGTGAAACGTACCTACTAGAGTGTAAATGTAGTCTGCTGTTGTCACAAAAATCATAGTTCACGCTTAGCGGACGCACGAAGAAGACTCCCGAGCCCCTAACGCAGTGCGCGTGAACTCCTGCTTGTGGTCGTATTCCTTTGCGGATTACAAGGTCACTTTTGTCATTAAGAAGTCTTACCAGGATTACCGAGCTTGTCTCAAAGTATAGTGACTTCTCGAAAGCGCTCTCCTCTGTCGCTGAGAATTTCTTTCTAGCAAACTACTAGCGCCTTGATGCAAGCAAGGACTAAAGTTCATTTTCTCCCATTTCCTTCTATTTACAGGATAGTGTCACTTGACACGTGTAAAAAATTAGTATGTTGTAACTCGCAGTCGTAACTTGCCATCATTTGGTATTTTGCTAGTCAGTCTTCGTTTCTGTTTTCAAATATTTAATTTTCGGTTCGGTTTGACATCCAATGTCAAGGCTGCGGCTCGAGTAAAATGCGGTATGGGACAGCCCCTCCCTGATAGCTCGGTAAATTGCCTCTTATTTTTGCTTTTATCCTTATCAGCAGAAACAGTATCCAGTCAGGATTTAAACTAACATTCACTCAAACAAACAGGATGGTACCCTTCCCAATCAAAATGACAGCCTGAAAATTGTCGTTCATTTACTTGCGTGGGGAGATTTCTTTAATTGATATCATGAAAGCGGCACTTACTCAAGTTCAAAGTACCAGCACTAGATGTTGAAATGTGGCAAAATGCAAGAGATTGTTCACAGAGGTACAGAGTCGCTATGCTGTGTAAACCCACTAACAAAGGAGTCACCAGAAGTGTCTTACTTACAAGGTGAACCAATACGTGACTTTGACTCTTGCGAGGACGCCTCGCACTTTTGTTACATCACGTCTCATCCTTTTTACACAGACAGTAGTATCCAATTTGTGTAGCCATTTACCAGATTATTGAAACTAGACTTGTAAATGTTGATAATGGACTCGGACATATCTATCATTTGGCGATAAATTTGTGAAAAACCCGCTTGTCTGTGCAGGAGTTCCTTAAAGAACTGAATAGCGAATTTTGATTTTCACTGGTGAACGGCTTTGGGGCAATGAATTTTCAGTGGTGGCGAATGGTGCCTTCAAAATCTTGGCACACGCAAACTTTTCATCCGATCTCGAAATCTCGACAGCCTTTGCGAAGAGTCTCGAAGTCTCGTTTATACTGCATTTATTTCAGTGTGAAGTCTTGCATGTTTTTGTCTCGGTGTCGGATTCGCAAACAAGGGTCTTGGCATCTCGGCGAGTCTCGGATTTTACCATTCGTCGCCCCTATTTTCGCCAGTGGCACATCGGAAGAATACCCTCTATACTCGAAATTTTAACCTGATTTATCGGCCAGTACTTCACTTCACTTGTTTGAATGAAAAGGGAAAGTTCTTTATTCTGAATTTCTTCTAGCTTTTTTAATAAACCAAAATATAACAGTTTTGACTTGTCGACTTCCTGCGTTGTAATACTATAGATTAGGGTGCGTTCGATTGACCGTATTCCGGAATAGGAACACATCGAATATAAGTTAGAAATCCTTCGTTTTTACGGAGATTCACATTACAATTGTCAGATAGCTGCTAAAATGCTATTTTAAACATATTTTTGTTATCCTTGCTGATTCGAAACGCGCCAAACATACAGTTTTAATCATCACTCTACGTATTCTTATTCCGGTATAGGGTCAATCGAACGCGCCAAATCCTCTAGAAAGCAATGCTCGCATGGTAGGTAAGTAACTTTATTTCAACTCGGGTTGATGAGGCTGATTAGTCCCCTAGCAATACATGCTAATATGCCGAGAAAAGTATAAAAACATAAAAAAAAAAAGCATTTTCACTTAAACATTTTCCCCAAACAAACAAAATGTGTAGTTTGAAATACTTAACTTCTTGAAAGTAGCAAAGTTTGTCTTGTGTTTAGTTTTTTCCTTGAGTTCTCAGAAGGGTTTGTCAAATGCAGGTTTTCATTAATTTCCATTTGAATTTTGCGAAATATTTGCTTAGGATTGAAAAGAACATTTATAGGTTGAACTGAAGAAGTTAAAAAAAAAACAGATGTTGCCGGTGACTTTCGTGCTGGCGCTGGCAATATTGAAGGTTACTTCAGTCAGTTCCGGTGGTTACTGTATACTAACAGCCAAGTTTGATTGCGGCAAAGGAAACTGCTGTTTTAAATCTATCAACCGATAAATATTTTTTGAAATTGGTTGATACATGTCGAATCTGTCGCTTTTTTGAAAAATTTCACTTAATAAAAGTTTTGAGAATTTGCTAATACATCAGGTGAAAAAAGCTTTCTACAAGAATTGATGCCAAAAATTAGGATTTTGATGATATGCATTTTCAAGTTAAGCGCCACACTTGAAACTTTACTATTTATCTTGCCCTCTTGATGAAAAACTCTCATAACTAAAAGTTGTTCTTAAAATTGACATATTCTTTAAAGAAACCGTCGTACTATAGAGTTTTTTTCCTTTTGCAAATTTTCAGCTGAACAAACAAACTTTGACTTTCATCAATTATCATCGATCCCCGCGAGCGATAGCTGGTTTTAAAGGCCTGCTTAATTGAAAACTGTAAGGTTTACATAAACGACGGCGACCGGAGAGCACGAAAAATTGTCCTGTAAGAGCTCAGTTCTTTCCCGTGTAGTGTTTCGTTATCATGCGAGAGAATTCCAGCGAGTGTAGAGCTTTCTACAACAAGTGTAAGACGTACGATCTCGCAAACAATATTACTGGACCCGATTTTGATCGAGGTTGCTGGAAAGATTTTCTCGATCTTTGCCTGCCTGC
>BLFO01004848.1:57701-67701 GCA_014634245.1 Montipora cactus
GGTCAACTTGAGCCTTGGTTTTATTCAAAGGCCTGGTAACTGAGCACAGAACTGTAAAATGGTCTATTCTCTAGTTAAATGATCAAAATAACAACAAATTTGCATCAGTTGCTGTTTTGTGTCCTCCAAGCAACACAGATGAAACTTATTGCTTTCTATGAAATTTGAAAGTTTCATCTGTTACTCTGGTCTTACATTTCTTTTCTTTACAATGCTAACATTAACCATGGTCTCCTTGATAAATAAATTAAGGATACAGCAAAACACCTCACCAGTTGATGCTTTTGTGCTTCCTTGATCCATTGTATATTGTCCTCATATTGAGCTTTCACTTCTGCCGGTACTGACGAAATTATAGAACAAGCTGATTAATACAAAATTTGTAGTAAAATGCAAAATCACTTACATCTCATTATGTAAGTGATTTTGTTATATAGTAGAAGAACACTTGGAACCATGCATGGACCATTAAAATGTGCTGAAATAAGCAACTCAAACTACATGTAAGCAAATGATTTTAGAATGTATTTAATTTTCATATTTTAATATCATGTTAAAAGTAGTTACAGGCAATCTCACAGCTGACTGCTAGTCTTGTTACTAATAAAGGAGAAGAAGAACTTGCTTTATCTTCAGCTTAATATAATACACCATTTTTACAGCTGTAGCTAACTAAAGTTACCTGTCCTGGAATGGAAGCGAGGCTGCCGGTGACCCTGCTTTGATACAAGCTTTTGTGCTTTTCTAATGTTAATGTAGACTAATAACTTACAACAACTCAATTTACATGACAAAAGCAGTGAGGTCTGTATCAATACAAGGTCACCTGCAGCCTTGCAGCCATTCATAGGCTACGTCACTGAGCAAACAACTTTAAAATGGCCAGTTTATATCTATTACATTATTATTTGCTCATTGCTGTAATTAAGGATTCTTTTTTCGTGGATCTTCAGAGTAATTCTTAAATCTTTGTTTCATTTATTTTCCAGTAATTACTGCTTGCTTACATTCTTCCTCCATAATCTCTTCCAAAACTTTTGCAGCAATTTCATCTGTTGTTGCAAGATCAGCAGCAAGGCCTGAAGTGCAAACCCACCTGAATGAAAAAAATGCAATGAAAATAAATCACTTCGTGCATTATATTTACAATCAAAGAACTACCGGTAGTTTTCTGAAAGCATTCATTTTTAACACTCATTTATAGCTAATGGAAACCTCACAGGATCCTTAAAATCTCTGAGGACCTTTGAGGACAATTATTTCAAAGAATGGTAGCAATGAAAGCAAATTAAAGGCTGAAGCATAAAGAATTCTTCGAGTGGTCAATAAGAAAGCACACATTGGTAAGATTGGCCCATATATGTAACTGGAGATATTGATTGTGCTTGCAATTTAAGTTCTTTGAGGATCCTGAAACAATTTTCAGTACAAATTTTCATGTTAATGTTAACTTTGCTCAAACTGTATGCGAATTTGGGTATACAGAAGAAATTCTACTGTATTTGTCTTTATACAGTATATGACCAGATGCATGAAATTCATGTATTTTAAAAAGTAAAACAAAAAGATAATAGAATACGTGTTTATTTACTACAGAGTGAAGAGAGACCACTATTAGTGCACTGACCTGAACGGTCCAAATCCCATCGAAAAAATATCTCTAAAAGAAAAACAGTGGAAGTGAAATTATTTCTTGGGTCAATTACATTTTAACATACAGAGTTTTTTTAAAATGTGTTTCCTTGACTGTTGATAGCCACAGGGACTGCTGATCTGGTAAGATGTTACAAACAGTACATGTAGTTTGGAATGAATTCCATGACTAGGGTGTCCTGTGACCCCTGGAGAAACTATTACATAATACTAACCTGCTTTATTTGATGGTGATCTCAGCTCTTAATTTTGAAGACAGAAAATACCAGGTGTCTATTACAATAATTGATTTTTGTCTTTGTAGATATGCAAAAGGCTTTTTTGAAGCTGCAAAGTACATACCCCATAATATCTTGTACATATGATGGGTAACGGAACACTCCCAATGGGGCGCCCTCCTTTTTTACATCAGCTCCTGAAGGTGTCAAATTTGAAACCACTTTGATCACAAATGGAGCATTTTAAAATTAAATAAGTACTTACAGTGCAGTCAGGTGTGAAATTATTGTTTTTGAGGTTGCAAAACCATTCTATGTTTATGATTGTTTAAATGGTTTAAACCCAGGAGTCATATCATAATTAATTGAAGTACAATAATTATTGTCCAGGTAAGTGTACTCTGTTTTACCTGCACGGCTTGCCTCTAAGAGAAATGCATTTCCATAGTCCCAAAAGAACATTCCTCGTGTTGTCAGTTTATTGATGGCTGTAACATGACGACGTAAGCTGTGTGCAAAGAAGAGGCCACAATTTATTTTTAGTAATCAGCCTTGAGCAGTAATAATATTTTTTACATTAAAGACTACCAGGTGACTGACAGATCAAGATCAATGGACTACACTGACGTTCCACACACCTTTCTTGAACTAAAGCTTTGAATCTTTCAGGGTCATGTTTCATTATTTCATTTGCTTCATCAAATTTAACCTGAAAACAACCTTACATGTTAATGAAAAAATTATTATAATTGGAAAGCTACATTGTAAATTCCATCAGTCGAAGTTTTCTTGTCAGATATTGGAGGCGGAGCAATACATGTGACTCTTTACTTGATTTGTAGGTCTAAAAGTCAAATAGTTATTTCAACTTTGGAATTGAATTCATCAGCTCTTTATTACGGCTGTCATGGGTTCCAATTTTCAATACTATAAAGTAGTTATGCTCATATGGATTTCAATGGGATTTCTTAGTGCTGCAAAGTTACTCTTAATTAACTGATTCTTTTGTTAAACGCTAGCGCTGGCTACGCGCCACCTTTACCTTTCAGTCTTCTCTTCTTCTTTTCAATTCGTCAAAAATGACGTCATGAGTACCCACAGCCTTTTCCGATCTGGCTGTTTAGCTCATTTGGGAGACGCTGGGTTTAACTTTTCAACTTACATGTACAAGCCTTGTGGACAGTGACCACTTAGCTAAAATGATGTTAATACTATCAAAGCTGTTGTTTAGTCAAGGCCCAATACTAGCAGAATTATACCAGCAATTATGAGATTTTGAAAAGCAACAGAAATGAAGGGAATTCTTATTTTGCTACCGGTAAATTCCGAGCAAATAAAATCTAACAGGAAAGTCGGACTTCCCCAATGGCTGCATTTTAGGCTTTAGTGGTGGTGGTGGTAGGTTTACACATGCAATGTGACACATCTTCTTCATGTGAGCTTATATGGCTATTAAAAGCTCCTTTCTTCGCCTTTCAAGGTTTAGCTCATTTACATACTAGAACTACAGTGTAGTACACTGTACATGCGATGCTTGGATTTCTAAGCACTCCAACGTTACGCTTACTTTGCCCAGCTCTCACTTACCTGCACTGGGTAGTATCCACCATTAAAGGGATTATGCAGAGATGTTTGATCAGAGCCAAGTTCCACAAGAAGCTCGCCAGTGCTTTCATACACCTGCACCAAACGTTCCCTGTAACAAGTAACAATAAATTGTCATTAAAATTAAATGTTTTCTCGACCTTTAGTACACATTAGTTTCAATGAATGGGCTTGTACGTAAATCGAAATCTGGTTTTATTGAACAAGTAAATTAAGCATTGTAAGAAAGATTTGGGAGAGAGGTGATGTTTTGGTTGTTTAGTGGTTAATTATACCCATTGACCCCTGGGAGTGAGACTTGACAGATTTTACTCTTTCTAATGCCATACGAGTTTACTCGTTAACTGGGGGAGTCCTGAGGCATTGAGGTCACGTTTAATAAGAATCCACGCTGATGTGACAGTACCACAGTTTCTTCAGAAATAAACCCTCTTCATTGGTCCTTGATTTTTACCCTTTAAGGCCTGAGGGTACCCCCCATTGACAAGTAAACTATGATCGTACATGTACACCTCTAAATGTAATGATGGAATAATGTATTTAATGCCTAATAATATGTGATCAATGTGACTTGGTAGGGAGCATAAAGGCTGGCGACTTAAATTCAAGGCAAATGAAAGTAAGAAAGCTCTCCAACCATAAGGCAACTATGTTCCCATGATATCCCAAGCTATGTGGTTTCTTCAACTCGCGAGCTTTCCTGTGAGTAAAATATCCAAATAATAGTATTAATGCTAGGTATATAATTCTACATGTAATTAAACATAAGGCTTCTGAATAAATACAAAATTTGTAATTCCACATCAATTAAGTTTTGACATTACGTTTTAAATAATAATATTAGAATAATTATGATATCAAAACCCAATCTAGACTTACAAACTGTTATTCACATGTGTGTACATGTAAGTATACTCAGTCTGCTGGAGAGGTCCACAGACAAAAAGATAAAAAAGTCAGTTGAAAGTTAAGCAAGTTCAATGTGCAATACAAGTATGGATTGGCTGGAAGCAAATACAAGTTACAGGAAAATCATATAAGTTAAGTTATTTTTGGATTTGCCTTATCTTTAGCATCACACAATTTCAGATCAGTCACTGACGGTGACAAGAAAGAATTAGTCAAATAAAAAATTATTATGGAGGTTGAGATCATAACAATAATAATTTTCTGATCCCTTCAAAACAATAACAGCTTTTAATACTTTATCATATCAATGCAGATGTCCACATCAGAGGTATATTCCATTAACCACCTGAGAACAAAAAAGAGAAACAAAAAAGATATTTTAGAAAAGTTTAACAACATCCTTACGCTAATGCTTTTGATTGACAACATCCTAATGCTTTTGATTCCGTATGTACACCCCATACTACCGGCCCTACACCCTTCCAACTTGATACAACAAAACAATTCCCATATTACATACTTGGCATTTTCTTCACTCAAATAGTTCTAAAGGCTAAGGCAATAAATAAATGTTTTAAAAGAAAGATTACTATAAGTTAAGGCCTCATTTGAAAGTCACTGACCCCTGCTCATGTCTTTTCTTCAGAGCAGCCTCATTAATCTAAGTAGCAAGAAAAAAAAAATTATTTCAAATGAGAAGAATATGGTGCACAACTTCAGCACTGTCCACATATATTAAAGGAGTAAAAACACTGATGGCACAAATTATTTATTTTTATAAGCAAACAAAGAAACTATACATGTAGCAGTTATCAAGAATTAGTGAGGTGGATTTGATTCCTGTTTTGTCATCGACAAGGCATATTTTGTCAATGAAAGTAATTGTACATTTTGGAGAGAATCTTTTTGTACCCTTTGCTGACTTTAATACAATGAAGAATTTATTCAGTAACCAATGCATCACACTGTACATTGACTGTTATCTTGTTGCTAATAACTTTATTAAAAACATTATTATGGAATACATGTTTGTGGGATATCCATGCAGTAACCTTTCTTGCTGGATAACCAAACAGCATGACTTCCCAGCATGTACAGCACAGGATATTGCCGGATGGTCACCCATCCAGGTAGTAACCCTGTCCAAGAGGACTTGACTTCCCTTGGGCAAGCTGTAACGCTATCACATGAGATCGAGGTTATTTGCAAGTGCCAGAACAAGATAGTGTGCAAACCCTGAAATTGTATGGCATCACGATCGATGCCAAACGGACATCCCGCAGAACTGACACGATTAGAATGCATTCTCCTTGAATGTAATTAAATATAAATCGACAGTCAATAGAACTTTTTTGTTGTTGTTTGCTACTAACGTTCCTCAGGTACTTTGGTTTGCCCCTCTCAACAAAAAATAATACATATAATTATTAATTTATTGATTTGCTATGCAGCTACAATTTGATTTGAAATAGTCTAGCACTATATATTTAATGCTACATAATAATAATACATCACTTTAATTACCGGTAAGTCACATCATCGTCATCATCATCATTATTATTTTTATTATTATTATCATCATTATAAGGAGCAGGCATTGCTCAGTTGGTTTAAGTGTGTGGCTTTCGGAGAAAGAGGTCCCCAGTTTGATCCTCGGTGACTTCAACATCTGTTGTCCTCTAATCCGTATTGCTATAGCTTTAAGTATCTGTAAAATGGAGCACTGATAGAAGGTCAGGGGCGCACAGGGCGCACTGTCAGCTTCCATTGATACCAGCCTCATAGCTGAAGGAACTACTGATATATGTTAAATACAGTCACTGTGACTTTATCTTTACTTTACCTTGAGTTCATCATTATCATCATTGGATATTTTCACTCTGACCAGCTAAGGTCAGTGGAGGGCTTTAAAAGTTTGATTTAGTGAGGTCCGACTATTAGTATTATTAATATTATTTATAAATAATTTCACTATCATAATTATTTTCTCATCTGGTAATTCTCTGACCCTACACTGAGCTACCACGTCATACCTCTGCAACCACTCCAATGCAGCCTGCAATCACAGCAGCTTTTGCCTGAGCTCCACTCATACCACCCAAACCAGATGTAATAAACACCTATTATAATAAACAGTGAACAAATGACTTTTGTTTGAACTATATTACCGGCAAGTCACGCACTTGCTTATATCACATGATTTTAGTTAGCCTTTGCAGTCAGGTCAATCAAAATCTAGTTACTTTGCTTCTAAATTGTTGAAGCAAAAAAGTGACTTAACATTTTTAAAGTCTTGGATTAAAATGAACTTTTGGGCTATAATATTTACGTTCACAACTAAATTCATAACAAGAAATACCTAATACAGCAAAGATGTAACTTGATCAAAAATGAGCCCAATCCACAAGACAAAGTTTTAATTTTTTTTAGGAAAAACATAAAATAGAAGACATTAATTTTCATTTCAAAATTTACAGTATATCAAAATGCTGGCTTAATTGACCAGCTCATTGTTGACAATCACCAATGCTGCTTTATGGAAGATCTTTTAGTTGATCAGGAAAATGTATTAACATCACGTGGTCTCTTTGTCTTAAACATACCTTTCCTCTGAGATGATTTACTCCCAGATGTCTTCTTCCAGCATTTAAAACCACAATCTAACAAATCAAAAAAGCAACATCAAATTTTTCACAGAAAGCATCTTCAAGTGGAACTCATCTGATGGACTAGCTGGACTCACAGTAGTTCCATGTACGATTCCCTGAGGACCAATATAACAATAGCTTCCTGCTGTCATCTGTCCAAACATAGTGACACCCAGAGCAAAAAGCTTATCATAAAGTTCTCTTGAAGAATAGTTTGGAATAACCTGAAGAAAAACGAACAATTTTGAATACTTGCTACAACTAATACTTTTTAAACTGCTCAGCTGTGCATTTCAAATCTAGCTCCTGCAGAAATTTTACATTCAATTTGGTAAGCTAATTAAGTCAGACTTTGGAATGTCTGCTGGGCTGAATTACTTGTTTGACGTGACAAAAAGTTCACAATAGCAGAGTTATGAAGCCAATTCTCACAGCCTGGAAAAGTTTTAATAGTTGGTTAACATTTTGAAGCCTACAGGTTAAAGGGAAAAAGGCCCTACTAGCTTCCATTGATGACTTTACTAATAATAATTACATTTAGGATACGACATAAGATGAGATCACAGCATGCACAGACCTTCACTTTGAGTCTAAAAGTTTGTTACCTATTTACAACTGTCCTTAAGGGTAAAGTGACTTTTCCATTAAGTTTTTCATTTTGAATTTTGTCTTCTTGAGAAGTAATGCCAGGAGGGCACTATGTATCTGTTAATGTAAGCTTTCCTGGATTCATTTGACAGTAAGTTGAAGACAGGGGCCAGGGCAGGCTTTCATCTCACTGTCCTTCAAGCCTGAACTGTCAACAGCAACATTGTAAAGAGCTGAAGAAAAACCATTTTGCATTATTTTTTGCAAATGATTTTGCTTAAAAATGTTGAAATAATTTCATGAACCCCCAAATAACAAGTTTTCTCACCATGCCATTTGTTATGATAACCCTTGGAGCTCCTGAATTACTAGGAAAGAGTCCTTGTGGGTGACCTGAACTCACTACCAATGTCTGTGTCTCTGTCATTTCTGACAGATAGTGCATCACAAGCCAAAACTGAAATGAGAACATAATTCATTCACTGGTTTGTAACTAGAGAAAAATGTGAGATTGTGCAAGTACATGATTAAATCTTCTTCCTGACTTATCTTAAGGAAGATTAAAGGTCCTCTGTTTGCGGGGTACATGCATGCCCATCAGGAAATGGTATTGTTCCAATGGTTGAAGCATTGGCAGTTGCACAGGGTTTAAATTCTTCCCCATCCATTGGCAGAATACAATTATATGTCTTTCAAATCAAAACTGGTAATTTTCAAAAAATTAAAATTACCTGTGCCCAGTTTGAAAACACCTGGCCATTTCCTCCATATGTGACAAGTTCGTGAGGAAACTACAAAATAACAATGTAGCTTTTTAAAATTGTTTAATATGTGACATATGACAGGAATTAATTATTTCTTGGCAAATATTATGGGTTTCCAAAAGGACAACTGAAAAACCCCATGCAGAGTTCTGGGCGAGATTTAAACCTATGGCCTCTGTAACACCAGTCGGATTCAACTACCAAAAATTATTGAACTCCAGGGGTCGCTTAACGAGGTTGACCAATTGCAATAGACAAAGTGTCCTCCTGGGATGTGGACTCAGCAAATATTAAGTCATACACCTCACTTGTGTAATGCAACTATTGCTGGTAGACGGGTTTGAGTCAGACGACTGTAAAATGCATACATGAGAAAGATGATAGGATAGTTGCTTGTCAATGGCTGAAAGAACAACTGAAAAATCTGTGTCCGAAGCAGGCCTCCCCAGGAGAGTTAATTTGTAGCTCAATGAGCATCTGGTTGGTGTTACAAAGAACATTTAGGTTCAAATCTAGCCTGCAAGCAAGCTCTCTTGCGGGGAAGAGAGCTTGCTCGCAGGCTAGTTCAAATCAAATACCTAGGACAGATGGGTTTTTTTTCTTCGGTCACTTTAAGACAGCCCGGCTCCATACTATTAGATACTTGCCTCATCATCACACAGTTCCCCATTTATTCATTTGAAAGAGGGTCCAGTTAAGGTTCCAAGATGTGACATCCCCTGTGGCCATTCTAACTAAAACCACCTATTAAAGCCAACTAGTTGTGGGTCAAAGGTTAAACGTCTGCTCAGAGTCACAAGATATGAAAATGATTAATACATACTTGAGCAACTCTGGGATCCAGATTATTCATAATCATGAGCATAATGGCCGCTGCTTGTTGTGTTTTTGCAGGATATTCATCAATGGGATAGGCACTGCAAATATCAGTTCATACACAAAATGATCAAATTTATTTGTCAGGTATGGTAAGCACCAATTTCATGATATTTATAATAGTTTGCATGTATATTTGAAAACTCTTGTTACCAATGGCATGCATGAAGCTGCCTTACAGGGGACTGTCCACAGTGTGTCAACCCTGGATATGAATACACCAATCACCTTAAATTTATGGTCAAAAGTCAGACTGAGTTCAAATCTCCCGGGGTTAAGTTTCTTTTGGATTGTATTTGCATTATAATGTAGCATCCACATTTAAATAATTATCAATGATATGGAAATACCTGGAACAAAACATTTTATTCCAAAAAGGGTTTGAGTTAGCCAATTTAGTCTATGAGATCTGACCCATTGCAGGCATTCCCCACAGCTTAGCCATGACCCCCCACACTTCATAAAACAGGCACCCGTACATTTCATTAGCAGTCGGGATGTCAAGAGAAAGGAGGAGAAGCAGAAAACGGTAAAACAAAAAATCAAAGCAGAAGTGCTTTGCAGGAAAAATTCAATATACTACCAAGCTAAACAAATTTCTAGTCCCAACTATTAGGTGTTTTGCCCATGGCTTGCTATGATCCAAGAACCACCAATTTACCCTGCCGAATGTCAGCTTCTTTATTGTGACTTTGGTATTGGACAGTATTTTAAAGGAACACCGTTAAAGTACTATGGC
>BLFO01004848.1:72701-92701 GCA_014634245.1 Montipora cactus
AAAAATATCAAAATTTAGGTTAAAATGCCGATCACCGTTTTCCCCATACAAACCGTTGTAACGCAACACCTCCATATGCTGCAAGGCGAGAGTTACGTAATCGGTCGTTATGTAATAGTAGATGTCGGCGGCAAACATGTCACTCGCATCGTGAGCTTGGGCCACCTATGCCCTCACGAGCACGTGGTTGTCACGCCGCTGACTGCAGTATTTGAATTTGTCAATGGTAGCAGTAGTAGTAGTAGTAGTTGTGGTAGAAGAAGTAGTAGTGAGTAGTAGTAGTAGTTCATTTATACACGTTAACACCTAAGAGTTAATAAAAACTCGTATAGTCGATATCATCAAGTTTTGTTCAGTTTCCCGTCTACTTCAAAGTGTTTTGAGCGATAGGATAGGCTTTTTTCTTTCCGTCTCGCGTGGTCGATTTTTGGCTCAGACAGTTTCAAACTATAAAAAGTTTGATGTATCTAAATTTTGGATGCGTTTCTCAGTTAAGGTATAGTTGATATTTCTATATTGCTTGTTTCAATAATCGAAGGTAGGTCCACTGAACTGGTTTGCCTCCTGGCCGCCGGGTGAAATCCGGTTTATCGAGTTGTACGAAGTTGCAACATAGACTTTTGAAAAGCTCCATTGAAACGAGATAAGATAAATGTTTGAATAAAATTACCGTCATTACTTTACATTGCTTTGCTGTTGTCATTGAAGTTCCTAATATCAGTCCTATAAAATGATCCATTCCATCACAATGCTTTTTTTTTTTTTGCAGAAAAAGAAACACAAGTGGTACACGGAACTCCAGAGATTATTTGGTATCCTGTCAAAATTCAAGCGTTAGTTATGATTCGTACAATTCGTCTTGCATGGTTAGTGGGCCAGCAGTTTCAGGAGAAAAGTTGATTTAATTAAGGACCTGAAACCGGCAATAGTAAATTAAAGAAAACATGATTTGGAAACGTGATTTGGACTGAGAAGATAGACTCTCTTTTATCAGTCGTAACGTCAACGTTGATAGAGTCTATGCGAAGCTTACAAGTCAATCACTCGTCCACACACTTGGCTTTTTTTTTCGACGGTCGATGTAGAACAGGGACTGTAGACTCGGGTTACGGACTGGGCAAAACAGGGTTTAATCCAAGTATTAACCACGGAGGAAACGGCAAACTAGAATAGCACTGATCCGGATCGGTCTTGAACAACAGCCTGAATATTTATACGAGATGAAAACATGGGAGTGCTTTTTTCGAGAGTTGACAATGTGCGAGCTAGCCTGCGAACGCAGACGTATTTCCGGCGCTCGTTTCTCTCCCCGAAAAATAGGGTATATACTCCATGGGAGAATGCCATGAATGCACCGTAATACTAATACTAAGCTTACTACAATAGCGTCTGCGAAACGAACTGTAGCTGCAAAACAATTTCTGTGACGTAAAATCTTAGCCAATCAGAATTAGGCTCATAAATCTCCAGAACCATCAGGCAGGGAACACGCAAAGTACTTGTGCGTTGTCCACGTGTATGGAGTGTGATTTCCGTCAAAATTGAATATTCAAATATGCAGTTTTGACATTCCAATATTCAATTGTACAGTTCAAACATGCAGTCTTGAAATTCGGGTATTCAATTGTACAGTTCAGACATAGAGGATATTTCACGGTGGCGAGAAGATATGAATTTTATGTTCGAGTGGCAATGAACAATATCTCACGAGTGAGATATTGTTCTTGCCACGAGAACATGAAATTCATATCTTCGAGCCAACGTGTAATGTTCTTTTTATTATATGAAGACTAAATATTGAATATTTTCGATTTTATTGTGTTTCAAAGTAGTCAAGTTTTACAAATACGGCTGGGCTTTATAAAAAAGGCGAGAAAAGAAAAGGCGGGAATCGTGACGTCATTGAACGATACTACACTCACAAAGGTGACATACGGAAAATACGCCACTCGGGTCCCGGACACTCTCCTCCATATAATAAATTCCAATATTCAATTCTGCGATTCAAAGATGTAGTTTTGACATTAGAGGAATTTTCAATTGTGCAAGTCAGCCTTGCAGTTTTATCATTCTAATTGCCAATTGTGCAACCCGATTTACATTCGCAGGATACAAAATTGTGCCATTAGAATATTGAGTCTCACATATGGAGTTATATCTCCGCCAATTGGCATCCTGGTAATAACAGGTCCTTTTGACTTTGTAATCAGCAACCGACGGTCTGATGTCTCCCTTGATTAAACTTTTAGTCCAAGGTTTTCCGGTTAGAGCACGCAAAGCCATTCTCGTCTCCAGAGCCACCCGGGTCCCCTTAGCCGCCAAAGGCTGAGCACGAAAACCACATCGTTTTCTCGTGCGAAGGCCCAGCTGGCTAAGAAAAACGATGGGATCTGGGAACGAGAATGACTCAATGCGAAAAGTGAATAACTTAGACTAAAAATAACGCTCTCTGTCATTTCCACGCAACTGCCTTACGTGTTTGCCAAATCGCTTAATTAAACAGTATGTTTACCCATACTCAAGTCTTTTTTGACTCCATTTGAAAGCCAATGTTCAGCCTTAGCTTACTATTATTGTCTATATGCAACAAACAGTGCAGCAAGAGAGGATCGACAACGTGAACAGGTGAATAGAATGAATGTATATAGTTTTTTCATATGTATATACGAAGATCTGGGATTGGGAGGTATGTGTAATTACCGGCGATCAAGTAACTTAACAAATAAAGTAGTACAACTTCGAGTTCACAAACGGTTACCTATGATTTCCTAAATTCTGCACATTGCGAATCGATCGTTTTGCGCAAGAGGCCTGGGCGTGGTTATAAACCATATAAGGTCGATTTTGCTGGAGTAACAGTTGCTGGAGATGATAAAGAAAGACCTTAATAGTTTTTTGCAAAGGAAACCCGGGAACTAACACCCGCAATAGTCTGGATCAAAAGAAAATGAGTGAGAGAGGGGGAGTTTTGGAGCGTTGGCCAGGATACGCGACTTTCACAAAAGTTATTTTTAGATCGGAAGTCTGTTTCCCGAGGCGTTCGCTATTGAAGTAATACGAACCTATGTAGTCGTATCACTCTTGAAGGCATTTGAATTTTGTTTTTACCTTGCGGACGTTTCGGGAAACAGACTTCCGTTTTCGTGACATCTAAGAATAATGTAGCTTGAGGCTGCGTTCGATTGACCTTATTCCAGAATAAGAATACGTCGAATGATGATTTAAAACGGTACGTTTGGCGTTTTTGAGCAACAAGCTAAAAGGATAATAAAGATGTGTTTAAAATAGCATTTTAGCAAGTGTTTGACAATTTTAATGTGAATCTCCATAAAAACAAAGGATTTCTAACTTTTATTCCATGTATGCCTTTTCCGGAATACGGTCAATCGAACACACCCTATGTTAACATATCCCAAGGAGCTAGACTGGGCGACTCTCTCTCTCTCTCTCTCTGCCTCCTTAATTTTCTGTTATCTGGATACGACTTTGCAGCCAATCGGTCGACCGAGAAATCATTGTTCCCTTGCTCCCGAATATAACGCAACAATTTCCTTTTCCCGTAAAAGTTATCGTAAGATATCCTTAATTCCCTTGGGGGAGGGGTGGGGGGCAATCGCAACTGGTGGAGACGAAGATGAGCGACAAATAAAGACAATATAAGACTTTAAGATCCACAACGATGACGGCAATGTCGACGGAAACTTCACCTCACAATAGATCACTCTCACGTTGTACAATGTGGGCGAATCCCCGATTCCTAAAAATAAGTTAGTTCGAGTGGTTTCGGAATACAAGTTCAAATCAGTTCTATGCGCACGTTGTCATTAAAACCCTCAAATTCGGTAATTTCACGTCGTTGTTAGGGAGTTTAAGTAACCACGACGGCTATGGCGACGAAAACGTCGCTTTAAGATATAAGTTTGAGCTAAGTATTTCAGTCATGATTATTCCATCTTGTTTATGTCATGCAATATGGGCGAAGTGCCCTACAACTGGATTGGAACGGACGCATTTGAAGTAACGAGCGAGACTGAAAGATTCACTGTAGTTTGTCCACGTCGTCAAAACCTTAATTTTGGTATTTCACGTAGTAGTTTTGAGGAGTACTGGAGAGAAGTGTTCATAAATGCATGCGGCATGCGCACCTGCAGCACGAACATTTTTTCTTTTAACCAATAGCTTTTCTCTTTTTTGGCGTTGTCGTTGCCTTAGCTGTCGTCGTTTCTTAAACTCCCTGTTGTTATGCAGAGTACGTACCGCGAAAATATGAGAAAAATGCGTGCCGCACGTGTAGCAACGGGTAGCACGAGTATTTTTCCTCGTGCAACCAATCATATTCTTGTTTTGAGGCGTTGTCATTGACGTGGCCGAGGCTCGTTTACACAGAGCGATTTTATCGAGCGACAAGAGCTGCAATAAAATCGCAGCAAAGTTGCACTAAATTTCGAGCATGTTCGAATTGGGGCGACAAGGCTGCGATCTGTCGCGCTACAAATCGCAGTGAAATCGCCGGCTGTTCACACGCGGGATTTGCTGTCGCCGTAAAATGGCCGTTCGATCGCAGCTCTTGTCGCGCGATAAAATCGCTCTGTGTAAACGAGCCTTTAAACTCCCTAATATGCCCAAATCCACATTCCTCTCCCGTCTAATGAAACAAATTGATTTGCTTTAGTTTGTAGAACTCGATGGCTGCTCGTTGACACCAGCAACGTTGGTTTCACTGGGGAAAGGAAAGCTGAAAATTAGGGTTCGTTGCATTGGAAACTAGCATTTAATTTACAGGTGGTCGAAGACTTTTTCTTCTCATTCGGGTGTGATCTCATTTCATTCAAGTACAGGACCTTCAAGCTTCAATGTGACGCTAATGGCAGTACACCAACTAAGTCGTAAGATAATTGTCAAACAAAACCGTTTAAAAAGTCACAATTGATCACCCTAACACGAGAATTTAAACCACCCTCTTGAAAACTATGGTTCGTTAATACCATCAAACTGTTTTGATTAATGAAGAATAAGGCTCCTTTTCTCTTGCCAGACGGTCACTTATTTATTATTAAAATCAGAATATGGCTAAGTGGCTAAGTTCTCTATTTTATTTCCAGCTGACAGAAAATTCGGAAGAGAATGTGAGAAAATCCCGAAGATTTTTGGACGACATCGTTCGTGAGAATAAAGGTACTTCTACAGCTTTCTTTCGGTCGACAAATCTTTTCAAGATCTTATACTGCTCCAAATCTAAATTCGGATTAATACAAAAAACGGGAGGTTTCATCTATTTTCGGAATTTTTTGTTCGATTAGCCAGCATACGGGCTCTCCGAGTAGTTCGCTAAAGGGCATAGTGATGTATTTAGAAGATAGCACGATCCATCTTTCTAATACCTGGGGCCCGTTCATTCCGAGGACCAATCCCGTGTACAACTGAGGTCTGTGTTTTGTCTCCGTTCACGGTATGTTGGTGGCTTGTATATGGATTTCACGGACAAGAACATTTGCCAATTTAGAGATAATTCCTTTTTCAGTGGTGTATGGCGTGACAACAGGATTCGGGAAGTTTGCCAGGGTGATTATTCCTCATGAGAAACTAAAGTAAGTATTGGCACCTGGCGTCTTTCTGTTAAGTCCTCGTAGTTAACGAGAGTGGTGACAATTGTTTAATTCTCGAATCACTGCCGACTGATTGCAGTGACTCGACTAGCAGAGCATTGAGTTTTCACCTAACTGAGGAGAAAGTATACTGCCTTTGCAGTGACATCTCGAAATGGTTAGACCTACAATCCTGCACAAATTAATTGGGATACACACGCAAGTTTCATACAGTTATCTAAAACAACCTCCCCTCCCCCCCATCCCCCCTCATTCACTGTTGTACGTCCAAACGTTCATTTTGACTGTCATCAGCTTTGTTGTGGTCAATGTTGATTAGGGAGGGTAAGGGGAGGGGCAAAGGTACGGGGTAGTCAGGAAGGCGTCTCATACATTACCGTCCCAATGTTATTTGTCTAGGATTGCAGATTTTTCGGATAAGGACGGTACACCGTTGGCGTCTCATGAAACAATATTCTCGCATTTACAAACCATTAGTGCAAAGGGGAGAAACAAAATCACGTTCAGCAGATGCTGAATGGTGGTAGCAGTGTTGTGCAAACGAATGCAACAACTTCCAATATTGTAAGGACTTGCGGTGCACTATGGGAAGGATTTTCTGTCACGTGGAGACCACAGGTAATGCGCATGGTGAAAGAGCTGTGTCAATGGAACCAACATTGTTGTGCTGCGCTTCGGCGATCACGGAATAAAATAATTTGGGTGTTGCCGGCTCAAATGTTTGATCAGCTTTAAAGGCAACCTCCACTAAAACAACAAAATAACTTCAAACCACAAAACATAATGTTTACAATTAAAAGTGTTCAAACTTTTTCCTATGAAAGCTTTTATATTCTAAAAAAATGAATTTCAAAAACGCTTTTTTTGGCTTTCAAAATTTCCGGGCGCCGCCATTTTGAAACCCAAAACAAGCGTTTTTGAAATTCTTTTTTTTTGGGAAAGAAACGCTTTCATTGCAAAAAGATTGCACAATTTTAATTGGTAAAATTATGTTCTATGGTTTGCAAGTTATTTTGTTGTTTTAGTGGAGGTTCCCTTTAAACTTTGCGCATCATGCAGTGGGGTCTGCATAAAGACGCAAAGTGTTATACTCACCAATGTTGGGAATTCTTGTCCATTAAGAAATGACGACGCTTACAGCAACTGCAAAGCACTATCTATCTATCTATCTATCTATCTATCTATCTATCTATCTATCTATCTATCTATCTATCTATCTAGAGCGTCGCACCGGAATCGCGAGGTCACGGGTTCAAACCCCGTTGAAGTCCTGAATTTTTCAGACTTCTCTGCGAAGATCATAGCTTCACTTGATATCTATCTATCTATCTATCTATCTATCTATCTATCTATCTACCTACCTACCTACCTACCTACCTATCTATCTATCTATCTATCTATCTATCTATCTATCAATCAATCTATCTATTTATTTCGGGCGTACGCGCACTGATTCAATGAGTCTGTCCCATTTCCGTCTGTTGGTCATGAGGGATGCAAGATCCTGCCTCGAAATAGTATTCCTTGATTTTGTCAAGGGAAAAAAAGCGCTGCACGTGCGGCACGCATCTTTGGAACATTTCTTTACAGTGCTCTGCAATTGAAACCCTTTAAATAACCAAACTTGTGAAAATGAGCATACAACAATGAATTTTGTTAGTCTCCATCTTTACTTCAAAACCTTCCGTACTGATCCAGTTACATGATAATTAGACCATGATAATGTACAAAGTAAACAAGGAGGAAAAATCTTGGAAGATTAAGGAAAGGGCAACGTTGTATTTTTAAGTGACATTTTTCGCTGAGGTTGCTGTTGTCGTTATATTTCGCATTGGGTAAAACGGTTGAAAATTCTCTAATTCTAAGGTCCCGTCCACACGTATCCCGGGAATTTTTTAATTCGCAACTTTTTCTCTGCCAATAGTCCATTAATTTGGACTCTTGCTCTGCGGATTCAAAAATTTTCACGTGCACGCGTAACGTATTCAAATCGAATTTACCTGTTCACACGTATCCGGATTCGTAAAAGTATCCAGGACTCCTCCGTCACTATTTTCAACAGAGCATGCGCCATCAGGCGTGCGAGTTGGCGGCAATTTTCGTTCAGCAGCCATGTTGCATATTTACGCATAAAGACTGAATCTGAGTTTGTAACGTTATCGGATTTGAAAATATCCGGATTCGACCGTCCACACGATTTCACATGCGTAATCAAAGCTTTCCACTCTCAAGAGAGCGGATTCAAAAAGTTTCGGATTCTCATGCCAGATGCGCCGGATAGGTGTGGACGGAAGCCGATTAAAGTATATATATCCGGATTCATGTGGGCAGGATCTAACTTGCCTTGCTCATTTTGAGGAGTTGATCGATAACTGGTGCAAAGAGGTGAGAAAGAAGCCAATATCAAAGAAGTTTCTCCATTTTTTTTGCAAACTCCACTCCTTATTGCATAGAGCTTTAGAGAACTCGTACACTGTTCCCAAAGGGCAGGGGGTCGTATTCCTCTGTTTCGTAGTCTGGCCGCCATGTTACGATCAATTACCTATTTTAAAAATATGTTCATGTGAAAATTGTTAATAGAAATACAACATCCTAATAAGAATCTAAAATGGTGATCTCCCTGATTGTTCTTTCTTTCTTAACAGACTTGCATTTCAGATTAAATGCTAACGAATCGTGATCTCATTTCAGGGAACTCCAACAGAATGTCATAAGATCACACGCTGCTGGTAAATTAAAATTGTTTATTTACGCAAGTTGTTATGATCGCAGCACGAGTAAGTAACATAATTGCGGCTTTCAGCTTTAGGAAGTCTTTGGACAAACTCCATTTTTTGCCTTGAAGAGAAGCCCTCAAGAACAGCGAAGCCTCGAGAAAACAAACTTCTCGCGGCTTTGCCACTCGTGTGCGCATTGGACTGGTGGCTTCACCATTCGTTGCCGTGTTGGACAAGCGGCTTCGTTGCTCGATGACTCACGTTTCGCCACGAAAAAGGAGTGTTAAAACTTCATTTGGCTTCGGATATTTGTCCTTTCTTTCCAAATATAAAACTGTTTAAATAGCCCCTGAAAGCTCTTTACCGGTAAGATGTCAAAAACATATTGAAATTTAAAGTTGAGTAGCGTCGTTGATAAGTTAAAAATCTTCTTGTATCTCAGTTCTGTTCTTTCCTCCCTAGGTGTTGGTCCTCCTTTATCAATTGAGCACACGCGCATGTTATTCGCATTAAGGATTAATGTCCTAGCGAAAGGCTACAGGTGAGAACAACCGATAAAGCTTATTTAAAGCTGACAGTCCATTTCATCTGTCGAAAAAAACGCGCGGCGCCGATTCGAAGCCAGAGATTGGAACTAATTATAAGGGATTAAAATCGAGTGCAATCCGATTAAAAAGGCTTTGATGATTGACTTCTAACACTCCTCAACTCTACGTACGACATTTCGTTGTTGTTTCATTTTGTGTTCTGCGGAAAACTTGCCTCAGTCCTGGTACTGGATAACTTGTAACCATCCTGGTTTACGTAACTCGCCCTAGCAGTAGAGCATGGAGAGCATGGAACCACTATACCAGCCTGTGTCAAGTTGTTCAAAGCAGCTTTGGTTACTGAGTCTAGTCAAACTTGAAAGTGTTGCCATAGTATTATCCCGATTATGAATATTTTACTATTTCAGTCTTAGCAGCATTGCAGATAATTGTTACCCAAACCTCTTCCCACGAGGCTCCTACAGTTCAGCAGTACGGTAAACACCCGCATATGAGAACAAGTGGATTTAAGAACGTCAGGCTGAAATTTGGCTAATAAAGCACCATATAAATGAGAACAAATTCAGCCTGATAAATAAAACATGTTCTTAATGTAAAGGGAAAGGGTATAAGAATGAGGTAACAGTACAGTGACTCATATCAAAATACTATGGTGTTTAGGACCATTACAAACTCTAAAAGTATTGTATGTTAATTAAACCTCTAGTAATGCATAATTTGAAGTATTTCTGAAACCAATTTTAAGAACATTGTAAAAACACTTTCAAGCTGATTTCTCACTAAGCGATTTTTCTCACTAAGCGATTTCTCACTAAGCGCTTAAATAAGAACACGATCAGCCTTAAACCTGAAATCCGTGTTTTTACATACGGGTGTTTACTGTACTAGAGCTCCGAACTAGTAATCGGAATGTCGTTATATATAGGCTCGACTCCAGCAAGAGGCCAATCAAATTTTCTCCGAGTATCTTCAAGACTTATACGAAAAAACAAAAGATGTTAATGCAGCGGCTAAGTAGGAACATGCCACAGCATCAAGCAGTATTTACTCCAGGTTAAAAGTTGATCATTTGTGATCAAATCATTCAAAAATCAAAGGAAAAAGCAAGGATGTTATCACCAATGCTATGGGTATAATTTTGTTTAGCTTGCCTTCAATTAAACTGGATTGTTGCGTATACGAGCTCTCGGGGAACTTCTCTTTGTAATCATGCTTACAAAATGTCTCCTGTGGAAAATAGTGCTGATTGCTGACTTGTAATGGTGACTTACTGGAAATCTTTCTTTTCGTTTCAGTGGGATATCACTCAAGACTTTAAAACAGCTTATTGCAATCTTTAACGGTAAAAACATCAGCAGCGCCTAATTTTCTGTATATCAGTTGATTCTTTTAGTCGTCTCTGTTAATTGATTTTTTAAATAAAATTGACCAATTTCATTTAATAATAACAATAATAATAATAATAATAATAATAATAATAATAATAATAATAATAATAATAATAATAATAATAACGGTTTATTTAATGTAATCCACAACAGCTCTTCTTCTTCTTCGATTTTTATTTTATGTATTTGTGCTTTTGGTGGTATAGTTGTGTTGTTACTGAAAATATAAACTCGACATCGTGATAATATTTGTTAGTATATACTAAAACAGTGGATAGCGTTGAACTCGCGCGCTGATTGGCTACTCAAACTCCGGATATTCTTTGCTATTCACCTCCGAGCAATTCGCGGGAAATTTGGGCCCGAAAATGTTGTAATCTTTGCAGGAATAAATGAGTTAAAATCATCTTTTTGTGCTATATTATCTCACTGTTTGAGTATATACTAAAACAACTATTCACCTCAGTGTCGGTGGCTAGTGATGGATATTTACCTCGACGCTTCGCGGCTTGGTAAATATCCACCACTAGCCACCTCCACTTCGGTGAATAGTTGTTAACTAATCAGCCATTTTTTTTTTAAATTTGTAGAGGACTGTATTCCTTGGGTTCCTGAGCAGGGTACCGTCGGGGCTAGTGGCGACCTTGCTCCGTTAGCTCACTTGGCTCTAGGTTTCCTGGGGGAGGGGCAGATGTGGAGTCTCAAGAGTGGATGGGCCGATGCCAGTTTGGTTAGTGCTGTTTGGTTAGATAACGGCTCAAATTTCTTTTTGAGAAATATATAGCATACATGTCCAATATTATAACCGCATAGTGAGATCATGGTACTTTGTATACAGGTCAAAACGTGTGATAAGGCGACTCCTTAAAGTGTATATGACAGACTTTTTTTTCTTTACTAAAGTGAAACATCATGGTTTTCTAAGATAAAAACAACCCAAAAAAAATCTATACCGATTTTTATTATATACCTTTCAGTCTTGTACAATTCGGAATTTTCACTTCCGGG
This sequence comes from Montipora cactus, assembly GCA_014634245.1. Lineage (NCBI taxonomy): Eukaryota > Metazoa > Cnidaria > Anthozoa > Scleractinia > Acroporidae > Montipora > Montipora cactus. The sequence goes on from BLFO01004848.1 coordinate 83,969, forward strand.
GGTAAAAAGCCGCGCTAGTAAGGAGACTGGGAATAGCAGATCTGTGACGTCAAAACAGAACGAAATTTTTCTAGAGCCCAAATTTGTCCTTTCTTAGATTGAGAATTTGCTGAAACTGCTTCTGAATTGCGTTGTATTTAATGCTAAAGACAAAAGAACGAAAATTTCTAGCACTAAAATCCCTGCTTTTCTGTTTTGACGTCACTGGTCGTTTATTTAAGGTTTGGTTGGGATTTCACTTTGTATTACAAGATTTAGAACCTGGGACCCGTCAAAAAATCCCCGCCATTTGAATTAGTTTTCAAGAGAAGTAAGAAGATAATTATTGAAAAGTTTCACGACATAAACGTTTTCATTTCGAAGATGAAAAGGGATTTATGCCACCTAAAGTATGCTCGAAAAGCTTCGAGACTTTCCAGAGACGAGCCCAACATGGACAGACGATACAACTTGCTGGCAAGATCGAAAGGCTTGAGTAAAAGAGCGGAATTGCTGACTGGATATCGTTCCTCTTCTATCCATTTTCATGATAGGTTCTCAAGGCGCACAGATTGCAACCCTTAGAGCTGGAACCAAAAGAGGTTAACTTTTAACCTTTGTGGTATTTTTCCTTTCCAAATTTAGAACCGTTTGTTTGATTTTCCGTCATCATTTTTTATCCTTTGTTAGGGGATAGCATTGATCAATGGAACTCAGTTAATAACTTCTCTCGGTGCTGAAGGTAAGTGTACCACCTTGATTCGATTTCGACCCGCAACCTCCAGATGAAGTGGTGATGCCTTATTGCGTGCTCTGTTTCCGTTTGTTAGCCGTTCAGCGGTCTCGTTTGGTTGCCAAGCAGGCTGATGTCATCGCAGCAGTTTCACTGGAAGTGTTGAAAGGGACAACGAGAGCGTTTGATGGGTGTAAGTCATATTACAGAGCTATTACAGAGCCGACAGTGTTAACTTTTTCCGGTCCAAGGCTTTGCCTCCGACTGGAAGCCATTGAAAGGTCTGTTGTCTCAGATACTGATGCACTTTTGACAAAGGGGATTGCGGGACACAGAAATACCCTTGCCATTCTCCCTTCAGTGCATCCGCAAGAGACGAACTCGACTTAATTCTTTTTGAAGGCTTGGTGTCATGAGATGTTGCAAAGATATGTTACTCGTATTTTCTCATTTGTCTCTCGACTTTGGGATTATTGATCCAGTGGTTAGACTGGCGAACTTAATTTGATCCAAACGGACATTTTCACTAAGGCTTTTTTTAATTAGCATCATTGTCGTTAAATCCCATTGACGATTCCGGTAATGATAGTCAAATGGCGCTATCCATTCATTTCAAAATGCATCAGTTGACCAGTTTCGAGAAATTTGGTTGGCTTGAGAATACCTTGTCATTTAGTAGGCAAGTTCAGCACCGCGTTTTCGCAAATTTCAGCTTGACAATAGAGAGCTTAAGCACGCGCGTTTTTGAGACGCGGACGGAAACCGGAAGTGAGATCTTTTCCCTTTTAACTTCTCTTCACACAACCACATTTACATTGCTAAGTATCTTTTCTCTATTAAAGATGATAAGTATAAAAATCTGGGAGACACCACTGTCCTGGCACGAGAAATATCCTCTTCCGGTTGCCGTCCGCGTCTCAGAAACGCGCGTGATTAAACTCGCACGTTTTTGAGATGCGGACGGCAACCGGAAGAGAACATTTCGGGAGCCAGGACAGTGGTGTCTCCCAGATTTTTTATACTAATGATCTGCAATGTAGAAAAGATACTTAGCATTGTAAATGTGGTTGTGTGAATACAATTTAAATGGGAAAACAGCTCACTTCCGGTTGTCGTCCGCGCCTTGAGCTTTAGCACGCGCGTTTTTGAGACGGGGACGACAACCGGAAGTGAGCAGTTTTCATCTTTAACTTGTCTTCACACCACTACGTTTACATTGCCAATTATCGTTTTCCCATTAGAGATGGTTAGTATAAAATCTAGGGGGATACCATTGTCCTGGCGCACAAAATATTCTCTTCCGGTTGCCGTTCGCGTCTCAAAAACGCGCGTGCTTTGAGACGCGGACGACAACCGGAAGTGAGCTGCTTTCCCTTTTAACTTGTCTTTACACAACCACATTTACATTGCTAAGTACCTTTTCTCCATAGGAGATGATTAGTATGAAACTCAGGGACATACCACTGTCCTGGCACGCGAAATGTTCTCTTCCAGTTGCCGTCCGCGTCTCAAAAACGCGCGTGCTTTGACGTCAAGTCGGGCATTCTTGAAAACATCGAGGAGATCATCCCTTGCAGAGACTTCCTTTCCTTCTTACCCTGAGAGAGGAAAATCAAAGAAACATGCGCCCAACAGTGTAGCCTGGCGTTTGCTCTACGCAAAACCCAAAGCTAAATCTCTCTATTAGTAAATATGATGTGTAGTCATGTCATAAAAATGCAAGACATGACATTTCAACTTCTATGGCTAACAGCGTGTTCAATTGTTTAGTAATCCAGCAAGTGCGGCCACACTTTGGTCAGCAGCGTGTCGCTGAGAGGTTGCGGTCCTTGCTTCATTCCAGAGTATATCTCTCAGAAATTGCAGGCAAGATATGATAACGTTGCAGCATTGCAACTCATCTGTTGTTTTTCTTACATGAACGGGTTTTTCACTTTCGAACAGGTTCCCCGTTATTTCTGTCGGCAAGAGAGCGGGATAGTGGACTCTTCCTGTCAGCTTGTCTGACGTGAATGTGGCGATCAAAAATCTTTTGCTTCACACTAAAATAAAATTTAGTGGTTAGATTGTCCCACTCTACGCTTCGACCATACGTGAATGTGGCGATCAAAAATCTTTTGCTTCACACTAAAATAAAATTTAGTGGTTAGATTGTCCCACTCTACGCTTCGACCATACGTAAACTTGATTTTCAAGTATGCTCCTGAAAAAATGACTTTTCCATGAAAATTTCAGTGGCTGTGTGGAAAGTACTATTTTGCCCTGTATATATATTCTTATATTCTTTAGCCGCTAGTTTTTTCTTGTCCTTTTCAGAGAGTCACAGATTCTGCAATCGTGTTCAAGATGCCTACACCTTGCGTTGCTGTCCACAGGTAAACATTCAACATCGTTTCTTGTCCACTGATTGCGTCTGCTTTATTTCTCAGATGGCCAAACACACTTCGAAAAGGATAGCCTGTCAAACGCAACAATATGTCGCAAACCTGTTGCTATGAATGATTGATAAGTGAAATGATTGTTGACTAACATGTTGACATACCCTTTCCCTAACGATTCTACGTTGTCCTTATATGGCAGGTTCACGGAGTCGTAAATGACACCATCGACTTTGTAGAAGACGTCATAACCACAGAAATGAACAGTGCCACAGATAACCCAGTATCCTTTCCGTGGTAGTTAACCTGCTTCTGTCAAACGATTTTTTTTTTCTTAAAAGTGAATTCGATCCGGAAAAGCCCATGCATGGGAACATTTAAGACTATTTTCTTCAAATGAAAAAAGGTCTAAAGCCTTGCTCTTTCTGTGAAGTGTTTTTGCGAACTTACGGGTCTTTTCTCAAACTTTGTTGGGAAACATTGGAAAATCCAAACAGAATGTGACATAAAAGTAAACATGGTAAAGAAATGTACAATACAAACATGTTCCGAAGGGGAGAACGCGAACAGGATATGAGTCTCATGCGAGGTGCTACCCAGTGCACGTATCTGCACACTAAATAGAATAAAAAGGGTAAAAAAATAAAAAAAAGAAAAGAAAACATCTAGTTCGTGTAGTCTTTGAAAGAAATGTCCCCAATTTGCGTTTTCAAAATTCCACCTTGTAGCTCGATGTTGTACTCTTTCGATATTGGTCTTAAGTCGTGCTGAGGAGACCATACCTGAGAAGCATAGAAAAGATGAGACTTAACTAAGGAGAGGTACAAGGAACGCCTATATGATCTTGTTTAGAATATATGACATTTCATTTTCGAACCCCGTACAAGCCTGGATTTCTTTAGGCTTTCTGGCCACTGCGTGTGTTCTTGCTAAGTTGCGGCTCATCTAACGGCTATGATCTTTCTAATTTTCATTTTAAGTTTGTAATTTTTCATCTTTATAACAGTATTTAAAAGTGAAAATAATGGTGAAAAATGTTTCAATGTATCGATCGATCGGCCTATGCATTCGGTTTTGCATCATAGTTATTAATTCATAACCTGTTGATCAATAGATTGTTTTTGCTGACCAAGGGGAGGTAATTTCAGGTGGAAACTTTCATGGCGAGTATCCCGCCAAAGTAAGTGATTATGCTGCAACTAAACTGTCAGTTATTTGCAAATTTACTGAAGGAAAAATGCGAAAGGGTGCCTGTTTTTTATGTGTATATCCAGGTTATCTTTGTCAATGTTCGCAGCCCGGAGAAAACCCCAAGATTTTGCGAAGTTCGTATCAAAGGTTTCAAGGAATTTCATTATACATTCTACTTGGATACAAGAAGAGCTTGCCTCTGGGAGCGAAAAAAAGGGCTAGTCACTGTCTGAATTTAAAAGTGCTTACAATTTGCAATTTGTTGCTAGGTGCTTGACTACTTAACAATTGGTATTCACGAACTGGCGAGTATGAGCGAAAGGAGAATGGAAAGACTTGTCAATCCAGGTAATTTCGTCTTGTTTTTGCTCTCAAAGCGACCGTTTTATCGTTCGTTCTGTAAAAGTTAATTTAACTTGTATAAAGTCCATACTTATGGGCTCCTGCCTTATTATATATCTGATTTGATGGCACTTGTTTCTTTGTTCAGCTTACAGTGAACTGCCAGCATTTCTTGTGATTGAAGGTGGAATTAACTCCGGTGAGTTATCCACTAGCCACTTTTGCCACTGTTTTATCTGCATTACTGATTTAGCTGGAAATTCGCCTTCACGATTAAAACAAATGTGATTGAATTTTCTCTTTTATTTGCTTTTCAGGTTTCATGATGGCGCACTGCACAGCCGCATCTTTGGGTAAAGTTTTTGCTGTCACACTATTGAAGCTTGTGATGAACCATGTAGGAAAATTTTCAACGGCTGGTTCGTCACATGCAACTAGGGACCTAGTTATCATTCTGGTCACCAGTGCCTCGGGTCAGTCATGCGCAAAAGAGAAAAGCTCTGGTGACGACATAGCTTAATTATAAGTTCAAACGACATGCGCTGCTAGTGAAGACCAGTCTTAAACCCTTTAGGAGTGCGAAGACAAACTTTGATTTGATCGATGAACTTGAGACCGCACGCTCCCATGAGTTATTTTTAAAAATGTCAAATTCAATGGCCCGTGACATTTTGATTGCAAGGAAAAATAATCACCAATCAAGACAGTTCGTTGCCAACAGGCCTGATGGTTTTCTTGTATGCATTTCGGGTTTTTTTCAGGGGAAAGCGAAAGTTCAAGGAGATTAGTATAATGTGAAGGATAACCCCAAACAATTCTTTGACTTTGATTATTCTTTTTTTCTGCATAAGCTTTTCTCAGAATGTAACAACTGCTGATTTATTAGTTTTTATTAGTTTCAGAGAACAAAGTCCTGTGCCATCCCTCCTCGGTAGACTCTTTGCCTACATCCGCTGGTCAAGAGGATCACGTATCTATGGGAGGCTTTTCCGCCAGGAAAGCAATTAAGGTCGTGGAAAACGTAGAAAAAGGTTTATGTATTCATCGTACTGTTTTTTAACGAACTAACTCTAGTGTGCTTCACGGCATTTTTAACGAGAAAAACGCTTTCCTGAAAGTGTGGGAAGAAACTCCCGCTGTCACAAAGAAGCCTGATCAATTAAGACGGAACTTGAGCGGAACTGAACCGCTGACGGTGAAGTGCGTAGCGTAATCACATGATCAGAGGTTTGAATATTTTTTTGGAGACTATGATCTTTCTTTTAACCGACGCCAAGATGTTGCGGTAGTCTGTACACTCTCGGCCATCATCGCACGACATGACCTATGTCCAGAATTACCTGCAATTGCATGCACGCCCACTGATTTTCGACATCCAATCCTTCTCGTCCCCAGAGCCCTTCGTTTCTTTTTTGATCAAAAGAAATGGAGGAGTCTGGGGACGAGAATGAAATCCGACACGGAGTGTTCCTATATTTAAATTAAGCATTTGTCACCGATTTCTAGCAACGAGGCGACACGGCCGACGACATTGTGCTCATTCACAAAGCCACACCATCTGGACGCGCAAAACACCAGAATGTTTTTGATAACCAAGACTACGGCTCTGCGCGTGTGTGTTGCCGTCCTCAGCAAATCGGTAACTTTATAGATGGCGACCAATAAATTATTATGCAACCGCATTTGTTCTGTATTTCATGAAACCGTCTGAATTTCCTTTTCTTTTATTTTACTTACAGTGCTTGCTATTGAATTATTGATAGCTTGTCAGGGAATAGATCTCCTGCGACCTCTGAAAACTACGGAGCCTTTGGAAGCTGTCCATTCGCTCGTGAGAAAAACTGTCAAGTGAGCGATTTCATTCTTCTTTTCTGAATACTTCAGGGGGCGTCGGATCCAGAAAAAGGCAGGAACAAGGGGCCGAAGAAGTTGATTCTATATAGGACCCACTTAAATTTGTTTAGGGCTGGGGACTATTGTTCCTGTTGTGTGTTCCTTTCATTGGTTTGTGAGCCAATCGAGTGTTGTTGTAATAGCTGCCTCCTGATCGAGGGACATCTCATATGTGAGGCCCTCCCAGGGGTTCTGGGGAACAGGGGGACAAAGACAAAATATCTTAGGGAACAAAAGCAAATTTTTAAAGGGAACCTGGGATCTGTGACAGCCCTCCCCCCCTCCCCTCCCCCTTCCCCTCCCAACAACTGGGAAGCAGTCTGTCGTTTGCTATTTCATATAGAAGCGATGCTGAACGTCCCTCCAGTAGCTCTTTAATTTAACGATAACGAAAACTCTCTCAAACATCGGGTTTAAGTTGAACAGCAAAAACAACGACTGCACATGCTCGGCAAGTGCGGTTTTCAGTATGGTACGTTTCTGTGATGCCATGTCTTCCTGGGTTAATTGCTCCTTGTGCCTGAAATAGCTAATTTTTATGTTTATTTATCCATTTATTTATTTTATTTACTTATTTATTCATGTGCTGTATTAACCTTTTCATTCATAACTTGTTCTAGACTCTTAATAAATCGATGTCACTGCCCGCCGCGATTAACTTATGCTATTTGCGGGCAGTGTCACGAAATAAAGTTGTTGTTGTTGCTCTCTGCAAATAAAGCGGGATCCGAGTACTTTCTCATACCACGAGGGTGCAATCATGCAGATTCTTTGAGAAACGAGAATCGCTAATATGAGAACGGGGAAGAAGTCGAACTCCGTTCAAAAGCTTTCCGATACATGAAATGCTGAAAATCTATGGCTTGTGGAAAACGTGAACGCGACACTTTTTTCCCCTTTTTGTGTGTTTTGAAGGTCGTGGGACAAAGATCGCTACCTGGCACCAGACATAGAAGCAGCGCTCCATCTTGTTAAGGAAGGCAAGGTAAAGGCTGGTTTTCATCAGCGACGTAAGCACAGACAAAAATAACAATACGCAAACGCATTATTTGGCTTAGTGTCTCCTATCCAAACAGAAGTTGCTAAAGATCGCGCCATGGTGCCTCATTTGGTTGGGCACCGGGATACCAAGGCAGGAGGTCGGGAGTTCGACTCCGGCCGGACCAACACTCAGGGTCTTAAAATAACCTAAGGCGCGTTCTTTTGGTACTATTCCGGAATAGGAATACACGGAATAGACGGTATTCGTGTTCTTTTCGGACCTATTCCGTTCATTCTGCTCCCGATAGCAGAATGAACGGAATGGCCAGAATATGGTTCACTCCGAATAGGCAGAATATGCGTTCTTTTGGGAAAATTTTGGCGGGAAAATTGTAAAAATTTGATTGGAATAGCGATGCAAAATGTCTGCCGTGGATGCAGGTGTGCTGGCCTCTCTTCTGTTTCTTTAATTTACCGATGCAGTTACTGATGCTAGAACAAGAAGAGCTGTCAGTTTGTGTTAATAAAAGAAAGTGTTCTTGCCTGGTCAAAAGAAAAGACGTTGGCATTAATTGGTTTGCGCAAAAACCACGATAAGTTGACGTCAAGAGGAAGTGCATATGGGAAAACATTTGCACTACGCAAAGCACACACAAGTACAGAAAATTCTTCGTCATTTTCCCCTTAAGGTTTTTAGCAAATGCAGCAAACCGAAAAATCCAGAAAACCGCCAAAAACCTGGTACTTATGGCCATATTTTAACATTCCGTGTTTCAAACCTTCGGGAAACCTTTTTCACTCGCAAGGCCAACGTAATTGGCGCATGCGCAGATACAATAGCTCCCAGATCACGTTAATAGTATTCCGTTTTCAGAACGTGTTCTTTTGCAAGTTGCTATTCCGAGTATTTTGTTATTCCTAATCGGGAATGAGAATAGCCAGGATACCTCCAAAAGAATACACCCTAAGGAGAAAGTGCTGCCGGTGTAATTACACCGGCAAATGGTTAGACTTTCAAGACTTCTCGGATAAGGACTATAAACCTTAGGCCCCGTCTCACAAATATCTTCCATGTTTATAAGTTCTCTGTGAGACGTTAAAGAACCCACACAATATTCGAGAAGAGAAGGGGGATGAAGATCTCCGTGTTGTGGCAGTCCTTTGGTTAAAAGAAGAAAAACTAATCGTGCGACACACTTTAAGCGCATCTTCGTGCGGTACCCTTCACAACAACGA
>BLFO01004848.1:97701-104764 GCA_014634245.1 Montipora cactus
ACACGCACCATAGAAACCACCAACATATTGATACCCTGTTCCAAACTGCCGCGCACACTTCTTCTCGTTGCATGGAGCATCGTGGCCTTCATAAGGAAAACATTGTTCTTGGACCAATCCAAAATCTTCTGCATACTTGCTTACCAGATAAGGAAATCCTTGAAAGGAGATGAAACTAAATTATTGACGGTGGAATTTTTTTCCTTTCTAGCTCTTGGTTTGGATCTGCCACTGACTGAATTGCCAATCACCATTGCAAAACTCTAACATTTATTTATGTTGTCAGAACCAAAAACATTAAAATTTTAAAACATAGCCTTACCGCCTTCACAGCCTTGCGAATACTCACAGCAGCTAACAATGTCTTGTGTTGAAAACACTGGAGTTTTGGTATTGTTCGTTAAAATTCGAACTCTAGACTCAAACATGGCCATTGTAGCAAATGCATAACAGCTGCCGCAACTTCCTTGATTTCTTATTGGACTAAGATAATCTTTTCCATCAACATTTCTCCAATCAAACTCCTCAGGTAAGGCCTTTGCTGCCAAACGATCTTCTTCAGAGATCTCTCTGTAACAAAGAATGCAAAGCAAAAAAAAAGTAACAATTTGGCTAAGTCCTATGGCCAAAACCCACCCTTCCAACTCAAACAGCCAAGAGGATACAAGCTCCTGTATGGGTGATCTCTTGCGTTTGGTTTAAAAGCCCAAAATTATGAATGTTTATACTTCAAAAAATTAATGAATTTTTAAAGAGAGAAATGATCCCTGCACTTATCTGAACAATTTATTAAAGTAATTATAACAATAATACTGTCGTTGGGAGCAGATCAATTTGTTGGGCTCTTGTGTTTCCCAGTGAAAGGACTCCATCAAAGATAAAAGAAATAATCTTTCCTAGGGGGGGTGGGGGGCCCCCACGAAATGTTTAAAATAAAACTCTCCGAAACGCTGTTTCTCATGTTTCCGGAACCCAAGAATCAGTTTCCCAGGCAAGGCTGAAGTTCACTCAAATTCTTTTTAAAAAGTAAGTAAAAAAATTATTATAATAAAAAAATAAAACAAAACCCTCAAATATTAGCATCAAAGTACCGGAAATGGAATGGGAAACCACCCGACGAAGGCTCCGGCCTCTGGCCTCAAATGAAAACCCTGCAGTATTTTAACAAAATAGCATTTTGAACTTTCTCTAATGCATCTCCATATCTCCAGGTCTAACACTAGAATCTTGATGAGTTAATTTTCCTGATTTGTTTGTTTAAGTTATCAAAAACGGTGATTATGCTTTTTTTAAAAAAACTCTGTTTACATCCAAGAAGCAGTGCCAAAATATGCTGCAAATTATCAAGTCAAGAGCAGGGTTAGAAAATACAAAAAAGGGCTTTCTAAATCTCTCCTGCCTTCTACCTTCCTTGCACTGAAAGACAATGTTATTTTTAACAGCAAAATGTTATTAAAACAACAGGTTAACTAACCTTGGTGGAGGAAAATCAAATCTCTTTGGTCCACCAGCACGAAGGATCATTTGTGCCACAGTCATCTTACTATAATCTGCATATGCCACAGCTTTCCATGAGTGCTGAGCATTGTTTATTTCATCAATAAAATCATAATTGGGGATGAACTTCTTGTGTTCAATTTCTGTGAAGCGGTCCAAGCTTTTCTTTTTAGGTGTAACTTTTGAAAGCTTTTTTCCTGTAAAACAAAACAGAAAGGATGCTAAGAAAAATAATAAGACACAAAACCTAGAAGGGGCATCAGGCAGCCCTCCCCATCTGGTATCAACACTTTTGAGGTTCTGTCCCTGTAAACTTTATCAGAGGAAGAAATTGACACTACCACATCATGGTCACTTTCTAATGTGCTGGATCAAAACAAGCTCAAAGGCCCCAGCATGCATAAAAACATTCTTTTACATCATATTCAGGGAAGCAGGCATGGTGCAGTAGCCAAACACTTTTTTTTTTACAGCATGCTACTTGCTTTTTTACAAAACTTTACAAGTTATAAACACACACGCACACAAACACACACCTACATATACATACCAGTAAAAGTACAACATGAGTCGACTAACCCCTATGTTTTCCAGATCAAAATAGCAGAAATAGCATAAAACAGTATCTCTGTGCATAAGCTATAAGTCCAAAATGCCCCATTTCGCTGTATAAAGCGCTAACATGTTTTTGTAGCCAAACACTTGCCTGACCCACCAATGTCAGGGGCAGCCAATGAGCCGTTTTTTTTTTTAGCAATTTCTCTACCTACTTCCAGGAGATTTTTCTCTGTTCCGCACTCCCGGCAAAAACAGACCAAAAATTCCACTTGCCAGCAGGGCCGGGCAGAAGTTTTCCAGCCAGCAAGCATACAAATGACAACTGAAGGCAGTGCGGCCCAGTGGTTAGGGCGCTTGCCTTGAGATCCGGAGATTCCGGGTTCAAGACCCGCTCTGACCACTCGTTGAATTTGATCCTGGTAGTCCCTGGTTCAACTTCCCAGCTGCACTTGTAAATAGCCAACTGGTCTGCCTCCGGCCAGTTGGGATTCTTAACAGCTGATGTTGTTCTGTTCTGTCGTTTCGTTGTGTTTCATTGGCCCTGAAAAGCCCCTATGGGGAGCGGTCAATTAAGTATGTATTGTATTGTATTGTACAATTTAATACATCGTAAGACAAAACGGCATGGCAAAACGCCTTAGATCTACCATTCAGTGGGGGAGCACATCAAAATGGGCGTGGCAAAAGACTGCAGATCTAGCGAAGGAAACTAAAAAGGGTATATTGACTCCGAAAAACTGTGCAGAATGAATACACATGTACACGTATATGTCTCACAGGACAGGCGCAACCGCAAGGACATTGAAAACAATTTGCCAGCACAACAATCTTTTTCCCAGCAACTTTCCAATACTTCCTTTCCAGCCTGCACATACACCCCCTGCAGAAAACCTATTTTGTGGAACACCTCCATTGGTTTCCCCTGTGATGTGTCCGGGTTCAAGACTTGGGGGTCAAGTGTGGCTCGAGTTTGTTGGTTGTCTACTCTGCTATAACAATGTTTTCTCTGGGTACTCCAGTTTTTCCCCTCTCCTCAAAAACCAGCCTATGATTAATATGTATCAATAATATTATTTGACTTGATTCAATTTGTGCACGACCCCACAAGCTACTCAGCTTTAAATATTATCTTGCAAAAATAAAGGTTTATTATTATTACTATGATTTATTATTATTATTAAATAATTCATTAGATGAATTCAAGGCCATAATTTCAAGCATGTAGATTACTTTATTTATACTTAATTAATTTAAATTGTTTAATTCTAATAGGCAAACTTTATTGCATGTTTATATGTACATATATCTTATAACTATTTATATATTCAGCTTTTGTTTTTAAACTCCTAGTATAGTTATTCTGTTTTAGGAGTATACTTATTAAAGATTAAAGATTAAATAATAATAATAATTATTATTATTATTATTATTAGTAGTAGTAGTAGTAGTAGTAGTAGTAATAGTAGTAGTAGGAGTAGTAATTATTATCATCATCATCATTATTATTATTATTATTATTATTATTATTATTATTATTATTATTATTATTATTATTATTATTGTTAGTTAGTTAGTTGAAGTCTATGGAAAACTTTGCTATCCTTGATTAAATGGCCATAGTTCCATATTTAGAATACAGGAATGAGAAATACCGTCATCATCACAAACGAACTTCATGTCTTCAATGCAAATCCCTAATAATTTCAAGAAAAATGATTTCCCTTTTTTCCTCCATGAACGGGCCCTAAAAATGACATTCCTGGGAGGGGAGGGACGATAATTTTATTACTTCTTAGCTCAACAAAAATGTGGAGCTAGGAGTGTAGTGGGGCGGATGAAAAATGCAAAGATTCTAAACAAGTCTCAGGAGAAAATTACATGATATCCTAGCTAAAAGCAGTTTGTTGCTCACCCTTGTAGCACGCCCAATTACTCGGTTTATATTCAGCTGCGTCATGGCTCCAACCGTTTAACGTTTTGTCGCAGTAGCTTACAACCTTTTCACCCATGTTTTTATAAGCAGAGAACGCGAAGTATTTCTTTTTGTTTATCTGCACCTCAAAGCCTTGGTTGTAAATTAAGGTCCAAAAGCCAGTGTTTCCGTCTGCATCGACTGCAACGTCTGGAAACAGCAGTTGAACTTGAAGTTGAGACACAACTTCGAAGTCGATGGAGCAGTTTATCGTGTTGTCATTTCCTCCTTTTCCAACTGAAAAGAGCCAGGATCCCTGAATATCCTCGTAGGTGCAGTTAGCAGGAGTGTCTGCCCTTACCAGAAGGCAGATGCAAAGGTGAAAAATTAAGAACGACACAAACGCAGCAGATACCATCTTCGACATCTCTCCCCAGTTTCAGAAAGTTATCGTGGACTACCCATGCATGGGTAGGGCAATTCATGTGACTTATTAGCCTCATTCAATTCATGTGACTAATTAGCCTCATTCGCAGGCGTTGGCTTGTCACTCATCTCGAAGATTGATTGCGTGAGGTAGTGTCAGTTTACCTGGTACGGAAAAGAAAGTAAAAGGTTGAGATATTATCAAAAGATAGAAACAGTCCTTTAGCATAGCAGTTACAGTGTTTTCCTTCAAAGAGAGTTTCACACAAAATTAAGAAAAGGCCAAAATAATCATCGTTATTTATACAAGGAGCCAGTGAACGAGTTTAGTCAAGAGTCCATCACTCACCCACTCTCGATTTTTTATTATTGCTCAGGTGATTGAGAAAAGTGTTGCCATATGATTGGTCAAAGTTTACGTCGTATGCCGCTTAATCACCCTTCGTCTCGGAGACTTGCCAAAATAATCAACAACGACACTTGGCTTCGGCGCATATTAATGTATAAATATACCTATTAATTAATAATTACTCTAAGAGGGAAGACTTTTTAACTTGCACTCAACAGAGGACAATTTCAAAGTGATTGAATCAGTGAAAAACACAAAGAATTATTGTAGTTGTATCATTGAAATGTGGCAGGAGAGCAGACCTCGTTCCTTCGTGCGAGGCTTTGCGTGCGTTTCTTCCGACTTGGTGTCAGACACACTATAAAACGCGTGGCTTCTTGGGCACATGCGGTTTTGTCAATCGACTGTGGACGCATACAAAGCTCTGTAATAATAAGTATAGACTAGCAGTAATCAAGGATTAGTGAGGTGCGCTCCATTCCTGTTTTATCAGATATTCTATATTGCCGGACCGTCACCCATCCAGGTATCGACCTCGTTGCGAGAGCTGCTACATTACTTCAAACAGTGGGCAAGCCGTAACACTATCACATGAGACAAGATGGAGTCCAGTGGTATAACCCGATCGATACCCGAGGGACATCCCGCGGAACTGACACGATTAAAAAACAAGACGCCTATAAAGGCGTATCTGTGGGATTCACAAACAGTTAGCAAAAAATTGTCCAGTTACAGTGAACTACAACTACGGGTGAGAATAAAACGCAAACAGCGGTTACAAACATTTGCTTGAACTACATAACTTTTTATAAACTGACAACATACATCATCAGAAGTGACTATTATTCAGTTACAGATATTTTTAAATTCCAAATTCTGTGCCGTGCAAGCCACGTGCGGGGATGGCGCAGTGGTGAGAGCACTCGTCTCCCACCAATGTGACCCGGGTTCGATTGTCAGACTCTGCGTCATATGTGGGTTGACTTTGTTGGTTCTCAGGCTACTCTGCACCGAGAGGTTTTTTTCCAGGTACTCCGCTTCCATCTCTCCTCAAAAACCAACATTTGACTTGATTTGCATAAGTTGTTAATTTCAGTTTATAGTGTCCCCAACAGCGCTAGAACGACTAGACACTTCAATAAAATAAAGTTCCTTTTGCCACGCAAACTTGGTAGAACTAGCAGTAATTTGGACACACGACAGTGTTTTAAGAGGCATGAGTCTATTCTGGAATTTACGTCACAATCTGCTTTGAATTCCTGTTTTCAAAGCAATTTTGCAGAATAGACTCACGCGTCTCGCAGCACGGTCGTGGGTCCAAACTACTGCTAGTTTTGATAACTTTTACCGTCTTGCCCGGCAGATAACTGAAAAAGGGAAAATTTTGAGGTAAGAATGGTAAAACGTGTTTGCTTTTGGTGGGGAGATTAATATCGTGGATGAAAAATATTTGAGTTTAGTTTCATTTTAAGAGTTCTCAAAAATCCTAAAGAAAGGCGATCCACTCGATTGCAACAAATGGAGGAGTACCACTCTCCTTACAGCCCTGGAGAAACTGTTTTGCCAAGGAAATGTGTCACAATTTAATTAAGTGTGATACCGACTTGAAGATGCTCGACCAGCAAGTTTGATTTAGAGCTGGAGGGTCGGTAATGTACAGATAAAAATATTCACCTCATTACCCTGGTCCCACAGGTTTTTCTTGAGCCGCGAAACGGCGAACGCAGCTGCGAAGTCGAGGCGCGAAGCGTCGAGAAGAGAAAAACCTCTGGTTACCTTGAACTTGAATCTCACTTTTCATGCAGACGCCAGCTTTCAAACGCGTCAAATTGGTAATTACAAAAGGGACCAATGGCAACTTAGCAATGACGCATCCCTTCGGTATTACCAATCAAACGAACCAATCATATGGATTTGCGTGTTTGAAAAAAAATCAACCAATCCGTGCCTGAGGGTCGGATCCTGACCCGGGCGTCTGCATGAAAGTGAGATTCAAGTCCATGGTAACCAGATCGAGGTTTTTCTCTTCTCGCCGCTTCGCGACTCGTCTTCGCCGCTTCGTGGCTCAAGAAAAATCTCAGGGGCCAGGGTATCATCCCACTGATTCTCGTTGAAAATACAATCCAGCAGCAAGTTAATCCAATACTTAACTGTCTCGACTTTAAGGAAGCTCAACCGTGCACCCTGAGTTTCTCTAGAAAATTGTCCATCTTTCAAGTTATAGAATACCTGAGAAGTTTCTTAAACAAGGGTCGATGGGCAGAGAGGCACCATGATTGGACATAAAAACGGGAGTCAGGCAAGGCTGAATCTCCCCACCC
>BLFO01004848.1:104850-116145 GCA_014634245.1 Montipora cactus
CGCATAGCAGTAAATTGGTAAATGATAGCTAGAGTTGATGGTAAAAAGGTCGTTGTGAAGATAACTACTAGTAATCTGCAGCTAGCCGCCTTGGTATTTGATGACATCATAGAGACTACCAGCAAATCACGAGCACCATTGCAAGAACGACAGCATTGACTAGACTAAGGGAACGCAAGCGGAAAACAATACGAGAACGCGGGCTAACGAAGGATCTGAGGAAGAAGCGACTTCTGTGGCACTGTTGTTGTTCCAGAAAGGGTTAGAACCAGAATCCCTCAACAGATTTTTCGGGGGGACATCAAAAGGAAACAAACCGTCATGGAAGACTAAGGACGTTTCTGTTTGACAGGACTGACTAACCAGACAGGGCATAATCTACAATGCCTTCATTGAAATTTAACACACATCGACGTTGATTTATACTCCTCCAGAAGAATGTGAAGGATTATCGTGTATGTGTTCCTTCAAATTGTTGCATTTTTTTTTTTTTGGAAACTGACGGGTCTGGCCGACCAATTCTGACAAAAGGAAAGCGCCCTAAGCAAATATGAGATAAGAACAGGATGTGCTAAGGCTTGGACCATGGCAAAAAATCGTTGTGATCGGAAGAAGCGTGTCACTGCCTTAAAAGTATCTGTGAAGAGGTGCGATAGGTTTTTAAGTATGTGACTCCACAGTATCCGTTCAATGATGTCTTTCACCACGACGAATACAGCGCAACAGATATATAAAGTCCATCTTTAAACCACTCATTTTATTGGTGTCTTCTAGATTTCACAATACCCCTATAGTAAAAGATTTATCAACAGTGTCGCTGTTTATAATGTGGACTGAATGCAGCGACGATTTGACAGGATTTTTGCAAACTGTCCACGCTTACAGTTTTCCCTTCGTCTGTTGAGTTGTGGCTCCCATGACAAGATACAAGTTCATCACTATGTGAACATAGATCTAGATACAGGTATCCACAGATCATCTACAGAGCCTTTTCACATAACGTAATGGCGACCGTGTTGATGTCTGTAGAAAACAAAAGGCGGACAAATTGGTTCTTTTCCAACAGGGTTCTATCCTATGGGTTATTAAAAATGAGTCCGCTGATCGCGCGAGTAAAAAACACTCTATTTGAACGACTCTTGCCTGAGCAAATGAGAGAATATCCAAGATACACGCGCACCAAAATAGAGCCTTCGTGCTTTCCGCCATAAATAGAAACACTTCAATGTCTCTTCTTCATATACATATAGTGAGATCGAACCTTTCTTCATTCAAGGTTTAATAATGGAGTATAATTCTTGACCCAAACTTTTCACCATATTAGCTTCGATTTAAGGACATAATTGCAGGATGATTCTATGTTTGATAATTTGCTTCTCAAGCTAAGTTGAGGCTTTTCTTCACCGTAAGAACAACGTTCTCAATTTGAGGAACTGAATTTGTTTCTAAAAGATGGGCGTATGGCATTGGGATATCAGCCCCAGTGACACGGAATATCGGAGCATCAAGATAGTCGAAGGCATCACCTGAGAAGAGACAACAACGAAAAAAATTACCATTAACCAGTCTTCCTACCAATTGCAAACTTTGCTTAGGATTTCCATTCTGAGTTTTTACACTTCTAAATAGCTTTTAAAAAGAGAGAAAGAAGGAGAGGGAGAGAAGAGCCGTTTTCAACTTACAGGCACTTTCTGGTGTGGAACGGCTTTGAGTGTAGCGAATGAATGGGGCGTGTATCGCTTCTAACGGTTGCGTGTCCCAAATTCTTATTGCTCTTTGAAGGTCAGAACATGAACAGCATAATACAGTAGTTTGGACTTAACGGCAACTTAAGTTGTGTGTTTGGCTTCAACTATTGGAAAGATCAAACTCAGATGACATCGATAAGTCAATTAGCCTTTCATGGAACTGCAAGAACATAAAGCTCGTATTTATCACACGCCTATGTTCAAGACTACCGCACCCGAGCGAGTTGACCAAACTAGATCATTTCATCCCTCGAATTATTCCAAATGCTGTCAGACTAGAACTTTTGGTTTGTCGACCTTGTTAGCGAAGAATGGAAAAGTCGAACCATGATCACAGATCAGAAATGGAGCTACGTTGGAAGTCACATCGGCTTGGTTTAACGACCTATCTTCCACAAGTCTACTATGGCTCAGTGGTAGAGCATCCGAACTAGTAATCGGAAAGTCGTCGGTACACCGACGACTCCTGCAAGGGAGCACTCAGATTTTTCCCCGAGCATTTCCGAGTACTTGCCTTCCATAACAGTTGCAGCAATTTCTGCTCCGACACCAAAGTGAGGCCAGCCTCCTTCAATGGTAACTAAGTGGTTCGTTTTCTTGACTGAGGTAGTAATGCAGTCGGAGTCCATTGGCCGAATTGTGCGAAGATTTATCACCTGTGAACCAAAATTAACCAAACGCACGTTTAGTGGCTTGAACAAAGTGGAGAAGACAAATTTCTCATATAGATACTGATGAAGAAATAGGATTTTCCTTTTTACTAAAATATCAAATCATCACCGCGAGCAGTGAAGGCATATTTTTTTATGAACGAAATGATATATGAAATGAACCATATGTTGAATTGCGGATATGAAATCCAGTGAAGCTATGATCCTCGCAGCTATGAACGCAAGTTTAGCAATTGCGTAGAGAAGCCTGAAACAACTGAGCTATGAAGCCACTGATGTTGGAAGCTGGGCATTTGTGGGTTCCAATCTTCCCGTGATGAATGAATCAACGAACGAAATGATATATGAAATGAATGTTGAATTGCGGATACGAAAGCAAATGAAAGCTATGATCCTCGCTGTTATGAATTTAGCAATTGCGTGGAGAAGCCTGAAAATTTCAGGACTTCAAGTAAGCGAGGATTCGTGGTTGTGGATAAACGTATCCAAACGACTACAAAAAGTGAGGGGCAATTGTTTAATCAAAGAATTCAAAATCGCCTCCTCAGAAATTTTAAATCAAAGCTCTTAAAGGCTGTTTATTGTCAAAAGCTGTGGTGAGAACGCACGAGCAAAGGAGAAAACTTAAGCCCGATATACACTACAGAAAATTTTTGGCACGGCTCGTGTGAAATTGGCACGGGTGCCAAAAAAGAGCTCAGCAAACTTTGTTTACACTACACCATTTTTACCGTACCAAAATTTTTGGGCCCACGTAATTTCTCTTGGAGACATTCGCAGTAAAGCTATAATCAAGAGCGTCCGCGTGATTTTGGTGGAGAATGAGCCGCCACCTTGAAATGTACGCAAAAAAACCGCTAGCCTATATGAATTTAAGGCTCAAACTTGGCCCGTTTAAGTGTTGACACTACTTGCTCTATCCGACCCATACCATTTTCACCCGTGCTCGGACTACCTCGCCGACGGTCTCAGCCTTTTTTTGGGACCCGTGCCAATTTCACCCGAGCCGTGCCAAACATTTTCTGTAGTGTAAACCGGGCTTCACCTGTGGAAAATTGTAGAGCTAAAATGATTGCTAAAAACCGCCGTCCTAGTCAGACTTTGGTAAAATAACCACAATTGTAGCTCCAAACGTTTTGTGGTGTTTAGACCAGTTTGACAATGTGTTGGTTTCAGATACCACATTCTCTATTCTATTTAGGGTTTGGGTAATTTTCTTCATTGGATAATATCTGTTGCGTCCTTTGTTTTCTTGACCAATCCTGATATCTCGCAATTGCTTCGTCCTGATCATTCACTTCATTATGGTTGATACCCAAGTTAAAACGAAACAAGTCTTAAAATCATAATGGATAAACTTAGACTATTAGTGATCAACGATTCTGGACTGCGTTCGATGCCAACTCAGGGTGAAATATTCTCGTTCCCAGATCCCATCGTTTCTCTTAGCCGACGGGACCTTTGCAGAAGAAAACGAAGGGCTCTGGGGCCCGTTTCTCGAAAGTCCCGAAACTTTACAGGCCACTTTCGGGTGTCACAATTCCCTTTGTATCTCAAGAACGGAGAGGATTTAAGTCGTCAAACTTCCCAGTCATGTTTATTTTTGTTACTTCGAAAACATGTTGAAAGATCGGCTCTCAAAAACAAGCGGTTGGCAGTTTCACAAATGGCTTTTCGGGCCCGAAACATTTTGGGGACTTTTGAGAAACGGTTCCCTGGAGCCAAAGGATTTGCAGTCCCAGATTTTGGGACTTCCGGAGTTTCCATATGAGCGGTCGGTAGTATTAAACATGGTGGTGCTCAAAAGCACTACATTTCTTCAAATGTAGTCTATGTGAAGCCTTAAATAACCTCAAGTTAGAGAATGTGTCTCTTCGAGTCGAACAGCTAGAAAGAGGCAACGACTAATATAGTAATTGACACTCTGATCATTTTATCGACCGGCTTCGCGCCAACTGACCCCATCACGCCACATTGGCCATTTTTACTTCTGATTCAAGATTTTATTGTTCGCAAGCTAACCAATAAAATAAATTGAATTTCCTGTCTCCAGAACCCTTCGTGTTCTCATGCGAGGGCCTCACCGGCTAAGCCAAACGATGGGATCTGGGAACGAGAATGAGGGTAAAACCAATACGATCTCTTCCTCAAATGAAGGATTATCCTTCATTGTCAGTTTGCCTTAAATGAAGTATTATCATCCATTTAGATCATTCTGTCCCAGGACTGGTGGTAGCAAATAAAATGAAAAAATGTAAATGCAGCCCCTGGACAGGATTTGAACCCGGAGTACCCACTAAAGATCAACTGACTAGAAAATGTGCCGATTATTTATTTAATTAGTATATATATGAACGTCTGAAGCTTGATTTTAAAATGGTTAGCATTCTCTTGAAGTTTGGTAACCGACATTTTTCACTGTGTAAGCTTGCGTCCTAGCGGGAGTTAATACACGTTTACAGCGGCAATTTGGGAAGAAAAAATTATTGACATTAATAAAAAATGACATCCTCGCAGTTAGTGATATGGTAGTCTAGTGGTTAAGTGAAGGGGTTCCCAGGTCGAGTCCCTCGAGTCCAGACACTGGGGTTTGGCTTTTAAAAGAAATATGTTCATTTCCCATGATCCCCATAGAGCTTTCAGTGTCCAAAATGAACGATAGTACTTCACTTGGAAGAAAGTGACAATTAAGGAATAATCCTTCAATTGACGGAGAAACTTTGTTGGTAAAAGAGACAAGCGTGGACCTCTCTTGGACTTGTATCAATCCCAGGCCCTCTCTCCTATGATATCATGCAAAATTTCGTGGATGCCAACAAATCTCGATACAATCTGCACTAGTACTGCGTTCTCCTACTTAAGTTCAACTTAACCTACAACACTATGTTCGCCAAAAGTACCTCACAATCGACTCCCTCTGCTTCTAACTGCTTAGCTGCATCCAGCGCGAGTTGAACGGACTTTGAATGAGCTACTAAAGTGATATGGCTTCCTACGAAGCAAACGAAACTCATTAAAATCAATATTCAGTGCATTATAATCAGGAGGAATGGTAGTGCAGAGCACATTAGGCAAAAAGGGTCTCTGAAAGTGTCCTAAGTCAGCAAACCAATGCGGTTTCATAACAGGACTTACCAGGTCTTTCAATCTTAGCTTTGCCAATAGGAATTTGAAAATCAGGACTCATGGCTTCCTCTGACATTTCAAATTGCACGCCATACAGGACTTCATTCTCTAGAACTACCACTGAAATGACAGAGATAGATAGATAAATAGATTATTAAACTAAATACATATGCAAACCTAAGGTTGAATTGCATATGCACAAATTGAACTAAGCTAAATTATAATGAATATATCAATATAAAAATTCGCATATAAAGTCGTAATAATTATTTCTAATTAAATGCCTATGGAATAAAAAACGTGAATACCTTAAAACTGGATTATTTAATATTGTACGTTACGAACAATGACAAAATAAAAGAGTTCTTTAAACGATCATTCCTCCATTTTGGAACTGTTAAGTGTCACTGATACATGTATCTTAGCGAATATGAAGCCTTATTGGCTCCAGTTAACAACTAGTTTACTTGTTTAGTTTGTAATTCTTGTTACCGAGGCTTGTCACATATATTCTTGCTATATGAAATAATCAAACTAATAACAATTAAATCAAACATCGCATCAAATTCAAAGATCGCAAGGACTCTCCATGAGTACTCACTTTACCAGAAATAAAATCACGCGTTGGTTTTTTGAAGAGCAGAGAGACAGGAGTTTTTTAGGAAAGGTAGGGAAGCCCTTAAGGGCCCACAGACGGATTTTTCGCGCGTTGCTAAGGAAGTGAAATGTTACTTCCGGTAACTGACGTCATCATATCATGAGCTGACAAGAAAACCCACTCACAAGCAAAAGTCACCACACAAACTGTTGTTTCCATCGAAGGTTTTTCCTCGCCCTTCCTCGCGCTCGTTCTCAGATCAACTGCGCATGCGTAAACGAACTGACTTCCGGTTTGAGAGAAAAGCTAAATTTCCGGCGGTTTTAAATTGAATTAATTTTTTTTTTACATGGCACGTTTCACCCCCAAACACAAAATATAGCTAAGCATTGATTTTTTAAAATCATCTTTTTTGAAAAAGTTATGGATATTTCAGTATCGTTTATGTCTCTAAAAAGAACATTTTTCAAAATAAAAAGAAAACCATGCTTGGCTGGATGCAAAAACGAAAACTAATTATCAAACCATCGATTACATACCCAAATTGCGTAGCACGGAGACAAATTTAGAGGTTTTTTTATTGGTCACGTGACCATGGGCGTGGTATGATGACGTCATATTTAGGGTCATTGGCTTACAAAAGTTGGAAACTGACCAAAATAATGCCAAATTTTCTCAAATTACTTAACTATTACATCCTTAGCAACGCACCCCAAAAAATACGTCAGTGGGCCCTTAAATTCAAGAGAACCCACGCGGGAGTTGCTAAAGAAGAATGAAAACTGGGACACAGTAGTGGAAAGTGAGAACTTTTGCCATTGCACTAAAGGTGATGTTACTAAAGTGGATTCTTAACGTCCAATTGTTACACGAAACAACTTTTAACGCAACTTTGTTGCGGCAACGGTATGTTACACGACACGATTTTTATCACAACATTGCTCGAAAAATTGGTAATAATTCCGTGTTCAAGTACCGCAAAATTGAGCCTAGGCTCCTGCTCGACAAATCTATGGCAACAAATATAGCGGGCAATGTTGACATGATTGTCGACGTTGTGTCGCTGAACATTCCGCTTTGGTTTTATGACTTAAATGTTAAACGCGCACGTTGTTTACGTTTAATGTTAATCTAGTTGGGCAGAAACAACCAAGCTAACCCAGTTGTTCATCATCTTTGCTAACCAGTTATTGTAATTGCTAACCAGTTATTCGCTACACTTTACCCGACCGTTTGCTACAGTGTACGTCAGTTACGGAGACACTCAAGAAGTTTTCAGTTAGTTTCTAAGTTTATTTGCGTTGTTTGCGTTTTCTTTTGAACATTTGTATGGCCGAGTGCCAAGGCAATTTCTTTGTATTTTAGATCGAATTGTCTTGTTAAATTAAATACGGTTCTTTCTCCGTATTGGCGAGTTTGGTCTCTTGTTCAACGGAACAGAGGTGACTTAGTTCGGTTCTCCGTTGTGCATTCTTGGACAACGTTGCGTAAAAAGTCAACAGACGGGGTGTTACACGCACCAACGCCAACAAAATTGAGCAACAATAGGGCCGTTTATACGAGAGAAAATAAGCCGCGGCTAACTCTGGTCGCGGCTTACGTAAGCCGCGAAAGGAACTATTTATACGAGTATAAACTCCCCGGCCAGGATAAGCCGCGGCTTGAGAAAGCCGTGAAAGTAGATTTTGTACCATTTATACGGGGTGTTCGAGGCTTATGTAAGCCGCGGCTCATTTTCTCTCGTATAAACGGCCCTAATGTTGCAGGTTTTTGAAAGCGATTTAAAAAACTGAACCATGTTGCCGAAACAAAATGTTGCGTTAAAAATCACCCTGTGCGCCACGTTACACGAGATAACTTTTAACGCAACAAGGTTGCACTAAAAATCGGCTCGTGTAACATCACCTTAAGCATGCTTAATGGTGTGTCAGAGGTGCAAATTGAATGGTGTGTGTACCTGGATCTGAATCTCTGATTGCTGACTTCAGCAGACCTCTTGCATCTTCAGATGAATACGGAGATACTACCTACAACAAAACAATCTTGCAATTTTATGCACGTTTCTGTTACCATGTTATTTTGATTCATACTAAATAGAGATGTCTGCAACTGGAACAAGTTGTGGACTTACAAAAGGGCATGGGTGCAAATCATTGATACTTTATAAAATACAGTGCACTTACAAAGACCTACACATGTTTATTACAGTATTTCTTGCACCCCTATAGCTCCCAAACCACATGTTTCTCCGAATCGACTTTTTATTTGGTCGATCGTTCACTTCACGGTCGAACTGAACGATTCCAGTGGAATCGGGAACATCTCCTGAGATCCCTAGTACTCCTTCACAACCAAAAAAAATCCCAATCAGCGAGAAAATTCACCTGGCATTAACCAGTCTGAGAGTACTAGGGAGCTTTAGCAAAGACGACGGGAACGGCAACGAGAACGTCATCACAAAACATAAATTCTCATTATTGTAATCATTTCACGACTATTCCAAGTTTTTTAATGTGAGAAAGGTATGGCATTCTCTCAGGAATGAAAACGTTATGAGCGGCGCTTTATTTAGGGGAGAAAATGAAAAATTATCTTCAAATGCTGACGTCCTTCATAAAACCTCAAATTTGATCATTTCACGTTGTTGTTTTGCTGACGACGGCGAAAAAATAGACAAAAATGAAAAACGCACGTGCAGTACGAGAGAAAATAGGCCGCGGCTAACTCTGGCTTACGTAAGCCGCGAACACCCTGTATAAATGGTACAAAATCTACGTTCACGGCTTTCTCAAGCCGCGGCTTATCCTGGCCGGGGAGTTTATACTCGTATAAATAGTTCCTTTCGCGGCTTACGTAAGCCGCGGCCAGAGTTAGCTGCGGCTTATTTTCTCTCGTATAAACGGCCCTAATTGCCCACTAAATATGCAAATTTGTGACGTTCTCGTTGACGTCGCCGTTGTCGTTGCTAAAGCTCCCTAATATTATCTTTAAGACTCACTCTCTCTCCGGTAAAGAAAAGTTAAAGAGGACATACATGTACTTTTTGAGTGGACCTAGAATCTGATGTTGTTAAAAAAGCGCCAAGGTACTGGGAAATTTAGTTTTTGCTTGTTGGGGTTCCACTGTAACAAAAGGGAGCTTAAGCAACGACAACGGCGACGGCAACGAGAACGTCACGAATTTGCAAATTAAGTGGGTAAAAACAATAGCTTTGCACGCCCTGCACGTGCGTTTTTCACTTTTGTCCATTTCGTTGCCGTCGTCAGCAAAACAACAACGTGAAATAGCCAAGTTTTTGGTTTTATGAAGAACGTCAGCACTTAAGGATAAATTTTGATTTTCTCTCCTAAAATGGAGTGCCGTTCCGTCTGGTGTCATCTTTGAGGAATTACCCCTGTCATATTATAAACGTTGAAATAGTCACGAAGCGATTAAAATAACGCAAATTTATATTTTGAGATGACGTTCTCGTTGCCGTCGCCGCACGAAGGACTCAACAATTTCATTCATTGTACCAAAGAAATACATGTTGCACTCAAGAGATTAGTTAATTATTGAGGTTCCACTGTTCCACCTTTGTTTGCCAAAATGACGGTTACACTTCGCCTATTGATAAAATGCAGGTAAAAGCTGGGCTTCCTGATTGGTTAAACAGATGCCGTGGTAAAATGACAATTGAATTTAATCCAACTTCAGTAAGCAATATTACAAGCTCAAACCACAGCTACTAGTCACACTGGTTGAAGTCTCCTGAATTTTTCAAGTTTCTATGAGAGAAAATTGCTTCAATTGTCCAGGAAAGTGCGAGGATTACTTCAATAATTCCTTGTTTTGCGTTCAGACGAAGGATGACGCATTCTAATCGTGTCGTTTTACGAATGTCCCGAATACGTTTCGCGGGTATCGGTCGTGATGCCATGCGATTTCAGGGTTTGGACGCCATCTTGGTCTGGCTAGCCGACGGGCACATCACCTCGATCTGATGTGATTGTGAAGCTGTCATGCCTCGACATCGGGTTCGTATCGCAATGCCCGCATGCCCAAATCAAAGCGGTAAAAATTCCCCATATTTCTACGTGCTTTGAGCGTGCTTTGCAGTTGTGGGTGTTGGTTGCTCAGTCGTTGAAGTTGTAATTGAAGGTAATTGAAGTTGTGTTGACTTATTCGAAGTATAAAAGTACAAAAGTGAAAAACACACGTGTGGGTTGTGCAAAGAGATTGTTTTTGCCCACTAAATATGCAAATTTTCGACATTTTCGTTGCTGTTGCTGTTGTTGTTGCTTAAGACATTACACAACATCAAGTGAAGATTCTAACCTTCAGACCAGGGCAGTGACCATACCATGCAGCATAACACTGTGAGTGCTGTGCGGCCACACCTGCGGCCGCACCATTTGGGCCTCTGAATACTACAGGCACTGGGACCTGTTGGTGAAAAATTAACACAGTTTTTTCATTCCGTATTCAGTCTCCCCACTATTGTTTGGGTTGGAAAAATAATTAATTTTAGTGATGAAATGGAATATTTTCATCTGGCCAGTAAGACTGGTCAAAGTGCTCCAATGTAATTTCACAAAAAAATTATTTTCTAGTCTGACCAAATGAAAATATCTAGGAATTTTTGTAGAATGCAAAGCACGCAAAGTCTTACATGTATGTAAGTATGACTTAGCTATTCTTATTGGAATGGCTGGTTAAAACAAGCTATCGACAGTTACTAATGACAGCCCTGATTCCAATCCACAAAAGGACCCTTTTCATGAATTCATTTAAAAGTGTTCAAAACTGCATTAGCTAGTTTCATTCATTCCATTGTTATTTGGGCCTATGTACATGGAGAGTTTTTTTTTACCGGAAAGACTTCCCTCCTAATACAACACATTGATTATTTCAATTAGAAATTCTGTCTGACTAAAACAGATCATGCTCACCACCTATTAACCCTTTGACTCCATCCAGAAAAATGAATTCATTTAAAAGTGTTCAAAACTGCATTAGCTAGTTTCATTCATTCCATTGTTATTTGGGCCTAAGTACATGGAGAGTTTTTTTTTACCGGAAAGACTTCCCTCCTAATACAACACATTGATTATTTCAATTGGAAATTCTGTCTGACTAAAACAGATCATGCTCACCACCTATTAACCCTTTG
>BLFO01004848.1:116609-139109 GCA_014634245.1 Montipora cactus
ATTCTCTAGAACTACCACTGAAATGACAGAGATAGATAGATAAATAGATTATTAACCTAAATACATATGCAAACCTAAGGCTGAATTGCATAGACACATTGTCAAATTGAACTAAGCTAAATTATAATGAATATATCAATATAAAAATTCGCATATAAAGTCGTAATAATTATTTCTAATTAAACACCTATGGAATAAAAAACGTGAATACCTTAAAACTGAATTATTTAATATTGTACTTTAAGAACAATGACAAAATAAAGAGTTCTTTAAACGATCAGTCCTCCATTTTGGAACTGTTAAGTGTCACTGATACATGTATCTTAGCGAATATGAAACCTTATTGGCTCCAGTTAACAACTTGTTTACTTGTTTAGTTTGTAATCCTTGTTACCGAGGCTTGTCACATATATTCTTGCTATATGAAATAATCAAACTAATAATAATTAAATCAAACATCGCATCAAATTCAAAAGATCGCAGGGTCTCTCCATGAGTACTCACGTTACCAGAAATAAAATCACGCGTTGGTTTTTTGAAGGGCAGAGAGACAGGAGTTTTTTAGGAAAGGTAGAGAAGCACTTAATTCAAGAGAACCCACGTGGGAGTTGCTAAAGAAGAATGAAAACTGGGACACACTAGTGGAAACTGAGAACTTTTGCCATTGCACTAAAGGTGATGTTACTAAAGCGGCTTCTTAACGTCCAATTGTTACACGAAACAAATTTGTTGCGGCAACGGTATGTTACACGACACGATTTTTATCACAACATTGCTCGAAAAATTGGTAATAATTCCGTGTTCAAGTACCGCAAAATTGAGCCTAGGCTCCTGCTCGACAAATCTATGGCGACAAATATAGCGGACAATGTTGACATGATTGTCGACGTTGTGTCGCTGAACATTCCGCTTTGGTTTTATGACTTAAATGTTAAACGCGCGCGCTGTTTACGTTTAATGTTAATCTAGTTGTGCAGAAACAACCAAGCTAACCAGTTGTTCATCATCTTTGCTAACCAGTTATTGTAATTGCTAACCAGTTATTCGCTAAACTTTACTCGACCGTTTGCTACAGTGTACGTCAGTTAAGGAGACACTCAAAAAGTTTTCAGTTAGTTTCTAAGTTTAGTTGCGTTTTCTTTTGAACATTTGTAAGGCCGAGTGCCAAGGCAATTTCTTTGTATTTTAGATCGAATTGTCTTGTTAAATTAAATACGGTTCTTTCTTCGTATTGGCGTGTTTGATCTCTTGTCCAACGGAACAGAGGTGACTTAGTTCGGTTCTCCGTTGTGCATTCTTGGACAACGTTGCGTAAAAAGTCAACAGACGGGGCGTCACTCGCACCAACGCCAACAAAATTGAGCAACAATGTTGCAGGTTTTTGAAAGCGATTAAAAAAACTGCAACATGTTGCCGAAACAAAATGTTGCGTTAAAAATCACCCTGTGCGCCACGTTACACGAGATAATTTTTAACGCAACAAGGTTGCATTAAAAATCGGCTCGTGTAACATCACCTTAAGCATGCTTAATGGTGTGTCAGAGGCACAAATTGAATGGCGTGTGTACCTGGATCTGAATCTCTGATTGCTGACTTCAGGAGACCTCTTGCATCTTCAGATGAATACGGAGATACTACCTACAACAAAACAATCTTGCAATGTTATGCACGCGCTTCTGTTACCATGTTATTTTGATTGATACTACATAGAGATGTCTGCAACTGGAACAAGTTGTGGACTTACAAAAGCAGGTAAATGCTGGGCTTCCTGATTGGTTAAACAGATGCCGTGGTAAAATGACAATTGAATTTAGAGGCCAACTGGTGTTAATCCAACTTCAGTAAGGAATATTACAAGTTCAAACCACAGCTACTAGTCAGACTGGTTGAAGCCTCCTGAATTTTTCAAGTTTCTATGAGAGAAAATTGCTTAAATTGTCCAGGAAAGTACGAGGATTACTTCAATAATTCCTTGTTTTGCGTTCAGACGAAGGATGACGCATTCTAATCGTGTCGTTTTACGAATGTCATGCGATTTCAAGGTTTGAACGCCACCTTGGACTGGCTAGCCGACGAGCACATCACCTCCATCTGATGTGACTGTGAAGCTGTCATGCCTCGAAATCGGGTTCGTATCGCAATGCCCGCATGCCCAAATCAAAGCGGGAAAAATTCTCCATATTTCTACGTGCTTTGAGCGTGCTTTGCAGTTGTGGGTGTTGGTTGCTCGGTCGTTGAAGTTGTAATTGAAGTACAAAAGTGAAAAACACACGTGTGGGTCGTGCAAAGCGATTGTTTTTGCCCACTAAATATGCAAATTTTTGACATTTTCGTTGCTGCTGCTGTTGTTGTTGCTTAAGACATTACACAACTTCAATTGAAGATTCTAACCTTCAGACCAGGGCAGTGACCATACCATGCAGCATAACACTGTGAGTGCTGTGCGGCCACACCAGCGGCCGCACCATTTGGGCCTCTGAATACTACAGGCACTGGGACCTGTTGGTGAAAAATTAACACAGTTTTGTCATTCCGTATTCAGTCTCCCCTATATTGTTTGGGTCGGAAAAATAATTAATTTTAGTGATGAAATGGAATATTTTCATCTGGCCAGTAAAACTGGTCAAAGTGCTCCAATGTAATATCACAAAAAAATTATTTTCTAGACTGACCAAATGAAAATATCTAGGAATTTTTGTAGAATGCAAAGCACGCAAAGTCTTACATGTATGTAAGTATCACTTAGCTATTCTTATTGAAATGGCTGGCTAAAACAAGCTATCGACAGTCACTAATGACAGCCCTGATTCCAATCCACAAAAGGACCCTTTGACTCCATCCAGAAAAATGAATTCATTCAAAAGTGTTCAAAACTGCATCAGCTAGTTTCATTCACTCCGTTGTTATTTGGGCCTAAGTATATGGAGAGTGTTTTTTTTACCAGAAATACTTCCCTCCTAATACAACACATTGATTATTTCAATTGGAAATTCTGTCTGACTAAAACAGATCATGCTCACCACCTATTAACCCTTTAACACCCAAACCGGCCTAAGCCAGCCAGACTTAGTATTTTACTCTGTCTAACGCCAGACGATTTTACTCATCAATGGGGAACCCCTGGAAGTCAATGGGTTGAAACACAGTAACAACAACAACCTTTTTACTGTAATCTTCAACTTTAAGGTGAGGCGAAAATTTGAAATACATGTAGCTGGGTTATAGCTAAGTCACTGCTGTGCCCGAAGGGAACTGAGAAAAGTCTTGTCAAGACAAAACAAACAGTAATGAGTCTCTTACCTGTCCAGCAGACATGTAGTATGTTTTTGCCGCAGAATTGATCACCTACAGGGAATAATATCATTCATAAGGTTTCAGGATTTCTGCTAATGCGATAATAATAATAAAATTATTATTATTATTATTATTATTATTATTATTATTATTATTATTATTGTTCCAGGACACCCTTCCACAAAATCCCACAAGGGGATTTGATTGATGACTGCCGCTTAAACGCTATTAGTATTTTAGGATTTTTAAAATATTTTTGGTTTCTCTTTTAATCGAAATGAATTGTTTTTTTTTGTTTTTTTTTTTAAGATGTTGTTTTTAGATACTAGGGTTTTGAATATCTATTTTTTTCCTTCAAAATGTATTATATTGTAATTTTTTTTAAATAGCTTTTTTAATGTAGATAGATTAGGGTATTTTTACTATTGTTCTTCTTCTTAAATTTGTAAACCTGAAGGATTGTCTTGATGTATCCGCATTTCTAATTGAATAAAAAGGATTATATTTAAAATTTTAATTATTATTATTATTATTATTATTATTATTATTATTATTATTATTATTATCATCATTAAATTACCAGTGCCCTGCAAAGAGAAGCAAAGTAAATGATTGTAAGTATAATAAGGATAACAAGATACATGAAAAAATTATTCGATTCTGATTGGCTGACAGCAGTGCAGTTCAAGTGTAACAGTGCAAAAAGTGTAATACTGTACATGTGCAAAAATTGTAATACAAATTGCACTCACCCTACAGGCTCATGCAATTTTGGTCGTCATTGAAAAAAATTACTTGTGCTTATTTACTCCAAATTGAACTCGAAATCATGGGATTACCTATACTAATTCTTATACTTACAATAATAATTATTACTACAAATAATTATGATCTCCTTCACTTCCCCACACATGGCACTGAAGGAGAGCATTTCTTAATTTACATCCCGTGAAACTGACCTGATCAATAGCCTGCATTGCAAAATTAAATGTCATAAATTCACAGATAGGTCTAAGGCCAGCCTGAAACAAAAAAGAGCATTTGTTTTTCAAGACCTGAAAGAAGACCCAGCATGTATACTAATAAGTCTTGGTGCTGATAAATTTACATTGTACTTACCATGGCTGCACCTACTGCAATACCAGCAAAACCCATCTGAAATAAAAAAAAATCTTTACTAAGCCGCTGTTACACGTTGAAACTTTTAGCTGAAACTCATGTGCAACGGCCCTACAAAAAAAGTGTCAGCAGGCGTTGCACCATGTAACATAAAAGGTTGAAAATCATGCGGAAACATTGAAACTGGTCTCAAAATGTTGTTTACGTGGCCTTAGCCGATTTCTGATTGGCTTACGCAGCGTAGCGTGACAAGAGTGAGGGAGACCAGTTTCACAAAGTGGTGTACGTTACACGGTGAAACTCTTGTTTTTGTTACCACTGCACGATCGTTGCGACCGTTGCAGAAGTAGAAAGCGGCTATACTTTTCATGAAACTTGTCTCGCAACGGAAGTTCAAAAAGTTTCACGAAACCGACCATGTTACACGGCACAACGGCTGCTGAAACATGTTTCCCAATGCCGTTGCACACAAGTTTCAGCTAAAAGTTTCAACGTGTAACAGCGGCTTTACAAACAAGCCGCCACATTGAAATGTTCTTCTCATAACAATGCAGCACTCACTGAATCAGACAGGATCAATGGGTAACCTGTAACCCTTTGACGTCCAAACTGGACTAAACCGGCCAGACTATTTTACTCTGTCTAACGCCAAACGATTTTAATCTTCAATGGGGAACCCCTGGGAGTCAATGGGGTACGGAAATCTTTGCCGACGTTATTGTTTACATTTTGTCTCATTAACATACGAGTTTGCTCACAGAAGGCATCAAGCTATTTACAAATTGACTTGAAAAGAAGCAACTGTCACTGCAAGTATGATCTTCTGTCTTACAGCAGGGACATTATCAACCCCCTGACACCTCTAACGCCCTA
Organism: Montipora cactus; assembly: GCA_014634245.1. Classification (NCBI taxonomy): domain Eukaryota; kingdom Metazoa; phylum Cnidaria; class Anthozoa; order Scleractinia; family Acroporidae; genus Montipora; species Montipora cactus. Next base: position 121,896 of record BLFO01004848.1, read on the forward strand.
GGCTGCCACCAGTTTGACCAGTAAAATCGTCTGGCGTTAGACAGAGTAAAATCACACTCCTAGATGTCAATGGGTTAAACTTTAACATTACCTTAAAATCTGCATGTTTATGAATGGTAAAGGAGTAAAGAATTTAAAAAAAAAAAAAATTCCACTAATATACGTCCTTGAACGTTTGAACCTTGTCAGCAAGACCATTCAATAATAAGTAGTCTTACTAAAATTAAAAGAAATAAATCACAAATAAATACCTCACTGATCGGGGTGTCAATGATTCTTTTGTCACCATATTTTTTCAATAGTCCTCGGCTGACCTGTGAGTGAATTGTAAGGCATTCTACATATTAAATAATAACAATAATAATAATAATAATAATAATTATTATTATTATTATTATTATTATTATTGATTGCCAGAAAACTCTACAAAATTGAGGTCATCGTCTTGACAGAGAGCATGCAAGTAGGAGAATGCAAGATGTAGCCTTAACAATAATTTGCAGAATAAAACTCAACGTGTGGCATTATGAATCATACTTCACCTGAATATGGTGGGTCACTTAAAAAGACTTCAGATAACAAAAACACTAATTTTCAGCCCCTTGTCTCTGTCAAGGGATGACCAAGCTCAGGTGACCAGAGAAAAAACCTCTTTGAGCAGAGCATAAAACAACCAACAAACTTACTGTGATTTTAATATTTTTGCAGAATTTCACTTTCAAGTGCTAATTAGTGCTAAACTGCATTTTGGCTTCCATCAATCAAAATTTAATTTCCGCACACAGACGGGAAGATCGACTCCGCCCCAGAGAATTGAATTAGAGTTTTTGTTCAGTCCACAGCTTGAATGCCATTACGATATCTTTTCTGAGCTTCTTCAGTAAAACAGGGTTTCGTACTCTTTTAAGCTCTTCAAATCCATGACTTTTTCCATGACCTTCTCTTACAGCTTTCCATGACCTTAAATTTAGCTGTCATGTAAGAAATTTTTCAAAAACTATCCTTATTTTAGGATATTACTCAGATCAAATTTGACGAAAATTAATTAACAACCCCTTTCTGCACAACTCAGTGAAACGTCCGATTGGTTGATAGAAACTTGTCTTTATTCCATTTTATCCTTGCTTTGACACTGCAATGATTAATTTACCATTTATAATTACACTTTTCATTGACTTTCCATCACTGAACATAAAATTCCATGACTTTCCAGGCATGAAAAATGAAATTTTTAAATTCCGTGACTTTCCAAGGTTTTCCACAACCCGTACAAACCCCGTAAAAGATTCATACATATTCCATCACTTTCCAGTGGCATTGAGTTTGAATGTACGAATGTACCATGGGAACCAAAGATGCTGATTGGTAGGTTATATCACACATCAATATAACTGATTTTGGCATTTGTGGTATTAGGTCAACTCTCACCTTGGCGTAGGATTTTCGTTTGATGGAAGCCAAAACACAGTTTGGCTGTTGGCACTTGAAGATGAAATTCCGCAGAATTATGAAAATCGCAGTAAGTCCCAGATCGTGCTGAGTCCAGCAATTCCCCTCATGACATTATTGAAATGAAGGGTAATGCTCCAACCACTCTTGATATCACGACTAAGGATAGAGAAGAATATACTACACTACCTTGTATGCACCATCATACATAGCAACCTCTTCACCCATTAAGAAGACTCGCTCATCTCTCTTAATCTCTTCCTCCATAGCCAAGTTTATTGCATCCCGAACGGCCATCTATAATAAAAAAGAAAAATTGCCAGGAAGTCATTCTTTGATTGCACTCACATGATAATTGATGGCCATGCTGGTGCCAAAATGATAGAAAAATGTAGCCCATGTTTTGCATAATAATAGAGTCAAATCCCCAAAAGACTTTTTCCACATTGTTTTTTTCACCAACATAGCCGCTGTGACATCAGGTGCAATCAAAGAATACTACCAAAACCAGAGTTCATTAATATTTTTCATGATTCTCGAGTTTGGCAAATCATAACTATATTAGAAGATAAGCCCTGCCTTCCTTTTGTGCTCAAAGTAATCTTTCAAGTCAAAGTCCTTCTAATAATGTTTATCTTCTATTTCTTTTGGAGCACAACATGTTTACCAATATTTGTTCACACTAATAGACACCATCAACTGAAATTACTGTAACATGATAAAATTGAATCATGCATGTAGTCATGAATGAGTCACACTTCAAATGACAGAAAAAAAAACATGCAGCCAACAACTATATTCAATCAAGTTTTGCCCTTGATCATAGAATACTGAATATAATGTGATGTTTGTGGTGAAAGTAAGCTTAAGTACAACTAAGCTGGTTCACATGCATGTACAGTACAGAGGCCCTCCCAGGAAGGGGGAGGGGGGAGGAAGGGTGTCCCGTGTCGCTTGTCTGAATTTTAGAAGGTCTCGTGTCGGTGCTGTGTCAATGTTTCGCGTTGCTGACAGAATTTAAAGAAAGGATGTCGTTTGTCGCGATTTCAGTTTAAGTGCTTTCGCTACTTTTTAGGCCATGTTGCTTGTCGGAATTTACCCTGGCAGAGCCTCAGTACAGACACTACACCAAATATCAAAATGTACTGTAACATAACCAGCTGTACGAAGGTTTAAAATAATTAAACCCCAGCTGCTGTGTGAAGATAGCCAGTTGTCTATTTACAAACGATCATTCTCCTACAATACAAGGCTAAAAAGCTTCAGAAAATTGCACATCGACAATGTTTGTAGCAAAAACTAAGTCAAAACTTACTGTGGCAGCAGCTCGAGGAGTTGTGCTGAATGCATTCCGACAAATGCTCGAAAGGCCACCCTGTCACATACAGATCAAAATAAGTCTCATCTTTTTTTGACGAATTCCTCTTCAGTGAAAGGATTTAATCTTACCTTTGCCGACGATCGCAGAAAATTGCTAAATAGAGCCATATCTAAGTCCTTGGTTCAATCCCACATAACGCACACAATATGTGTACGTCTGCGCATATATTACCTTGAAAGGGCTTGGAGATCGCAGACTCACCTGGTTTTGAGCAAAATGCTTTGCTTTTTTTTGGTTTTGTGTTTTTTGTTCTTTGTATTCTTTTCCGTAGTACTCTTATCAATGCCAAAGCAAAAATACGTGTCTTAAAAAACTTTTACGATGGCTCTTGTGCGGCATTTTATTTAATATTTATTTTTGTCTTTTATTCCATCTTGTTCCCAGGCTCGCCCTTCCTCTCATCAGACCAAACAAAAGACAAAAAGATTTTTTTTTTTTTTTTTAAGCAACTTTTGAGCAACTAACTTTTTGAGAAATTTCGGGCAAATTTTTGGGAAATCTCGATCGGATCTCGAGCAACTTGTGGAAAGCCTTAGATAAGGGCATCCCCTAGAAACCTTTAAAGAATCTATTGGCAATTTTTTTTTTCAAACTCTACCCAACGTCATAATGCACTGGTATCAAAGGAGGTCCTGTAAACTGAACACTAAGAAAACTATTACAGGGCAGATATCAATAAAAGGAGATGTACATCTACACAAAATCAGCTAATTGAGGCATCGTTTACACGAACGCGTTTTCACATCGACACGGTTTCATGACTTCGAAACCGCGTCAAAATCGATGCGGTTTGGAAGTGTTTACATGGACCCGTTTTCGCCAGAAAATCCAAGCCGTGATGGTATATTCGAGCGCCACACTACGTGCTAAATTCACTATTTTGAATTGAACATTGCAAATTTCGCGCCAAAATAGTTTCCGTATTCAAATCGATGCGGTTTCGCTGTTTACACGACAGACGAAACCGCATCGTTTTGAAAATGCTCCACTTTTGGCACCGGTTTCAAATCTTGCTATTTTTTGCGGTTCGCAGATTAGCAGAAAATTACTGTTTATTTCGGGTGGGGCATAGGGGAAACGACATGGTTTCGATAACAGTCTCGATCGGTGTCGTGTAAACAGAAGGTGTCATCGTATCGAAATCGAGGGGGTTACAAATGACTGACCACTTTCGTGTAAACGCTTCCTGAAGAAAAAGTCTTTCGTGTCCCTTGAGAATTGCATGAACTATGTAGGCTTAGACTTAAGCTTATGTTTAAAATGCTCTGAGGGCAAAGTATGATGATTTATTCTCTCAAAAGAAATTTCATGCATGCATTCAAACAAAATGTTTTGTGTCAAACCCGAAAATAACATTATGAAGTCATTTTGAAACAGTGTTGTTTATTACCGACCGCAAGCTGTGATTGCTAAGCGACTTTAAATTTCGCGCGCGACTGGTTTTTCGGCCTTGTTAGAAGTTTGTCGATTAAGCTGAAACAGATGACTGGTTTTCATCAATACGGTATTACTGCGTATTCTTTCTTCATGCAACCATTGTTTTCGCAAAGACAATGGCTTGACTCCGAAAACGCGCCAAGTTTAAACCGTACATTTTCAAACGCAAAAGTCTACAACTTATTCTCAGTCGAGAGAAGAGCTCTGGGGTCGAGATCGCTTTGGCTGTGGCCAGACTCCTTGTTCTTAGCGCCCAAAAAAAAGGGACTCTGGGCACTAGAATGGCTCCCAACCTTAATTAAAATAGAAAGGAGCAAATCGTTTCGTAGGTAGCGACTTCCGATTATTTCACAATACAACTGAGATCCGACTTCAGTCGGCTTATCGGTCGTCTTTACCAAATAGTCGATACGACTCAGTTTGTGATTGGTTTAAAAATCTGGCGCCAGTTTATCAACCAATGAGAAGGAAAACCAAAACCAATCGTGACTTGCACGTGCGATTTTTCCTGCGCTTTGAGCAAGTTACATCGAATTGCTACGAATTTGCATTGGCTCATTGCGCGGTTTGCGCCTGCTGTGATTGGTCGACTGAGTAATTACTTTGGTATTTTTCAAAACCGCTCTAAACAAGTGAGAATAGGTGGCTTTCACGTTACGTCATTGCGGCCATGTTGGTTGATGAAAACAAAAGACCTCTCATTAGCAGTTGCTCATTAAACCATTTTCACCTCAGTCTCTAGAGATTGGTTGAACACCACCTATTTCCCTTGATATGAAAGGTAATGAGTATCTAAGTATGCGGTTCCCCTGGGAATTGCCTATTTAAAGGGAACCTCCACTAAAACAACAAAATAACTTTAAACCACAGAACATAATGTTTTCAATTGGAATTGCTCAATCTTTTCCCAATGAAAGCGTTTGTATTTGAGAAAAATAAATTCCAAAAACGCTTATTTTGGCTTTCAAATTTCCCGGGCGCCGCCATCTTGAATAATTGTGACGTAACTTGGTTGCCCTATTGTTCCAGAACAATCGCTCTTTGTATCAGAACAATAGGGCAACCAAGTTACGTCACAATTATTCAAGATGGCGACGCCCGGGAAATTTGAAAGCTAAAATAAGCGTTTTTGGAATTTATTTTTCTCGAATACAAACGCTTTCATTGGAAAAAGATTGAGCGATTCCAATTGTAAACATTATGTTCTGTAGTTTAAAGTTATTTTGTTGTTTTAGTGGAGGTTCCCTTTAACAAAGTTTTGCAGAGCGTTCGTTCTCTTTATCGAACAGTTGTCTACAACTTACGTGCTGCGCTATTTTAAGCTTATTTGCACACCGTTAGTGATTTCTTATACCGTGGAAAGACCAGGAAGCCGAAAGAGTAGCCGATACAAGAAGAGAGCCCGGCGAGTCCGCGACTACCGAAAACCATGCGTTGGTTCAGCAAATTTTTGCGCTATTTAAGGATTACTTGTCATATCTCAACTTGATTTTAAGGAAAAGAAACTCGAGTCGAAGCATAAGATCAACAAAGACACCGTCGAACTGAGATAAAATTTTTCATTCCCTGTTTTTTTTGCCAAGGTAAGTCGCATTGTGTTTATGTACTCGAACGCGAGCTTGGAGGGTCTGCTAAAACTGCGAGCCAGCGAACCATGCGAGCCATGCGGATTTCGCATTTAAAACGGTTAGTTTTCAATAACTGTGTGACTCGCATGTTGACTCGCATGTCTCGCAGTCATGGCTCGCATGGCTGCGGCATGGCTAGCATTTTAGTACAACTCGAGCTTGGACCACGAAAAACAGCCTTTTTGTGATAACACTAGATTTCATGCTATTCCATCATTCGTCTCCTCTTATTATTTGCCAGTCGGTGTGCTCTGCTCAGACACAGTTTCCAATCTTACGCACAATATTTCTAATCATTCTATGCTGAAGAATATTCAGAAACTTTTTAATTGCTCATCCAGCGTTCATAACACCGTCAATAGTCGTTCCGGCTCAGCTATGGGCAACTTTTACGCCACGGAAGTTTGAAACTAGATGATGGAATTCTCGGCATCCTGACTGGGCGTTTACTTACAAAAACGTCTTTGAAAAACGAATTCGAAAATTCCTGCTTACAGTACTTGGAGTTAAAAACGTTTATGGTGACGCCTACTTCATTAATATTAAACTGAGTAATCGTTATTATGGTGCTCTAAATATTCTATTTTGTTTTAATCAGTTAATATATAATTTTTGTTCGTTGACTGTTTATGATGTAATCGCATTTTGTGTTTTTAACTTTTCTTTTATCTTAACTTCGTTTCCTGTAGGTTTATTAGCTTTTACTGTTTCATTTTTAATATTACACTGCACGCGTGTAGCTTAAGTTGTTTTTAAAGGGGCTAGATCACGCTATTTTAGGTAATTTTGCTTAATTTTGTTAATTATGAGCTCTAAACGTCAAATTGGCAGAGCAAGAGTCTCATTTGCAAAATCAAGGCCACATAGCAAAGGAGAATGATTTTCCAGCTGTGTGAATGACATTCTGATATAGACTGATATAAATTTGAAAAAAAGTGGGCCGACGTTTTTCAATTTTACCCAAATTCAATCCATTTCAATCCTCTCCAGTTTTGTCCATCCATGTCCCTTCTTGGCTTCCCTGTGTTTTGTTAGAGTTCTTCTAAAGTTTTGAACAGTTATTTTGATATTTTAGTTAATTCTATGACCATTCGATCAGTGCTAGAATTGCCTAAAATTAATATTGCGTGACCTAGCCCCTATTAGGGAACCTCCACTTTTACTACAGAATAAGTTTAAACCGAAGAAAATTATGTTTACAAACAAATTTGTTTAAAACAGTGTTTACATCAAGAAAAGTGAATTTTAAAATCGCTCATTTTCACTTCCAAATTTCGAGGGCGCAGCCGTATTTCGGAATAATTTGTGACGTGTTACAGTTGCCTATTGTTCTGACACAAATAGCATTTGTCTAATAGCGATAGGGCAACCGGCCATAACACGTCACAAGTATTCAAGATGGCGGCGCCCGCGAAATTTGAAAATAAAAATAGGCGATTCTAAAACTCATTTATTTCGGATACAAACACTTAAAAAAATACTTTAGACTGACTGGACTGTAACGTTTATTTCCGGAATTCGCATCTTTCCTATCTAAGCCATTTTACGACATAAACAGGACGTCTGTGCAAGAAGAAGAATGCTGTTCTCTGTTTTCAAATATCTCTTTTTGTTCTTGAGATATTCAAGTTTTTATTGAGATATTCAAGTTTTTAAATTATGCAAATTAGCTGTGATGACGTCATAAACGCAACTAGATTTTGATGAAATATGATAAAAAAGATATCTGAGCTAGTTTGTATCAGAAACGCGAGTTGATTCTTTGAAGTACGATTCTTGTAGACGTGCTCCATAATATGAGCATACCAGTTTTGTTACCATGGCAACATACTGGGTTCCAGACCTCCCTGATATTGAAGGCTGTGCCGGCCACCTTTGGCGGTCTATTTTAATACTAAGGAGCTTACGAAACGAGGACGACGACGGCTACGAGGACTTCCATGATCATTACTAGTTATTATTAGTATACTCAAGGGCTCGTTCCACGCGGGCTGATTGCCTAACTCGAAGGTGATTAGCCAAGTACTATTCACTTCTCGGTAGGCGCTTCGCAGCAAAATATCGACCACTATTGACCTTCACTTCAGTAAATAATTGTTAATAGGCCTTTTTTGATATATTAAAATTCAGCTATTGTCACTATCAAGCTGAATATTTGGTATTTCGATAATGGCCTATTGCTGTGAGCCTCGGTGAGCAACTTACTAGTCTTGACATCTGGGACCCCTGTGCCTTAAATACCAGGGCCCGGTTGTTCAAAAGCCGATTAATTAACGCGATTCCCAGATTAACTCCCAAATACTGTTCAACGCTGATAATCGCTAAAACTTTACATCAGAGGAAGTCAATCTTGAAAAACAAAGTTGAAAACACGAAACCAACGCTAACGCTAATCCTGGATTAAGTTAATCAGCTTTCGAACGACCGGGCCCAGGAAAAAAGTTTTCACTAGACGAGTTGACGGTGCACATGCCCAGCGGTTTCATATATGTTTCGTTTCTTATTTCATATTACCTTAATAAGTTGGTAAAGTATAGACCAATTTCGATATATTAAAATTCAGTCCGAAACAAAAGGCATCATCTCGAGGCTCTGGGGAATAAATATAAGGATTTGTATGAGTTTATTCCCCAGAGCCTCGAGACGATGCCTTTTGTTTCGGACTGAATTTTAATATATCGAAATTGGTCTATTGGATTGTTATCAGTTTTTTCGCTCTTTCCAGGATTCATGCAGTGGCTCTCACAAGTACGTCGGCGCTTCTTGGAGACTCTATACCATTCCGTACGCTGTTCTTGAATTTCATTTCATTTTTTTTTACGATGATGATAACCGTAATAATAATTAAAATAACAACAGCAACGTTTTTAATGGACCGACTAGCAAAGTTTAACGATTTTGGAGACAAATTTTGGAGACAAAAGAGCCATAGAGGGATGAAATGACAAGAGCCTTATAGATTGATAAATTCATATTATTCAACAGTGTACATTTCACCTAAAGCAGTGACATAAGACCCCGTTCACACAGTGTATCCAGATATTTATATTATGAATCCGCAACTTTGTCTTGGCGGATTCGCCGGATGTTGACAAAAGACGAATCCGCGAAGACAAAGATCCGGATTAAAAAAATAAAATTAGGATATGTGTGGACGGGCCCAAAAAGAAAAAAATGCGATGGCGCTCGCTCACTACAATGCATGTCCAGGATTCAAAGCGTAAGCGCAAATTTGCTGGCAAGCAATGAGGTATAGCAAACGCTTAAAGGATTTCTTATGCGAGAACTTAATGCCTGCTAACAAAAACCGAACAGATTACAAAAGATAAAATTTCTCGCGCTTGAAAGCCGCGGTTAACAAAAAATTAAAGTTGCTTTATTTGCGGCTTGCAAGGAGCTGTTCTTGCTCCATGTGACTTTAATAGGCCATTTCCGAGTTCAAGTCTGCCTCCTCTTCAAAGCGAGTCCAAGTGCGAGGTTTTTCTTATGCAAATTAGTTTTCATTCATATGTAAAGTGGAACTAATTACCATCACAAAAACTTCGCACTTAGACTCGATTTGAAGAGGAGGCAGACATGAACTCCCATTTTCTTATAGGAACGTTTGGGCTGAGGTTAACCAAATTTTTAAGAACGGCGGAGAGTCAGTTTAGAACGTCTAATTTTCCTCAGTTGATTTGTTGTTGCTTTATTTTGTTTCATTTTTGTTACTAGTCTAAAGAAAGGTAAAAGAAATCTAAACTGCAGCCTAATAGGGCAATTAACTCGAATTCTCCATGGCAACTGACCATGCTAAGTGGCACACGCTATTTCACTACGACGAGGACGACGACGACGAGATGGCTTTGGCTGAAATTGAGCACAAAGCTTTTTGCATTTTCCCCATTTACTATCTGACAAAATATTAGCTAAAAGAGACGATAGACACCCCTTAGAATCGAGTAATTTTATGATGCCGAGCTTTAAAACATGTCGCTAAGAACTCAGTTACTTCGGGGTAACGTCCATTAGAACGCATTTGTGAGTGATGGATAGGTACGTCATGTAAGTGAGTAATTTTATGATGCCGAGCTTCAAAACATGTCGCTAACGATTCAGTAACTTCGGGGTAACGTCCTTCGGGTTAGATCGTCGCTCTACCGACTGAGCTACAAGGTCAAACGGGATCAGGCCGTGGGAACTGAAGATGTTAATGTCACAGCAATGACATGTACAATTGCAAGTACAAGGAAGAGTTACGTTTTTACAAACGTTGGCCGTGTAGCACTTATTATAATAATTCAACAGACTTAACTGGTTAGAGTGTAATGTGAAGTGCTAGTTTTGTAGCCCATATAAACCATGTAAGCGTTAGCCCTACTATTGGAAATGGGCCCACACGAGGATAGAGAAGAACTCTAACCAAGGTGATTTTAACATAAGTTTCCACGGCCTGCTCCCGTCTGCAAAGCAGCGGTGATCTGACCCGAAGGTCGTGGGTTCAATTCCCACCCTGGTCAGAGTTTTTCTGTTCTCGTGTGGGCCCATTGCCATTAGTAGGGCTAACACTCACATTGTTCATATGGGCTACAAAACTAGCACTTCACATTACACTCTAAACAGTTAACGGAAGGTGCTTACTGTTGTTATTGCGCAGACGTTCTGGGCATCTCGAAATACTAGGATTTCCTATCAATCCATATGGTCTCCCTGGGTGGGTACGTCATGTAAGTCAATCCATATGGTCAATCCATATGGTCTCCCTGGGTGGGTACGTCATGTAAGTCAATCCATATGGTCAATCCATATGGTCTCCCTGGGTGGGTACGTCATGTAAGTCAATCCATATGGTCAATCCATATGGTCTCCCTGGGTGGGTACGTCATGTAAGTCCATGCATGTGGTCTCCCTGGGTGGGTACGTCATGTAAGTCCATGCATGTGGTCTCCCTGGGTGGGTACGTCATGTAAGTCCATGCATGTGGTCTCCCTGGGTGGGTACGTCATGTAAGTCAATCCACATGGTCTGCCTGGGTGGGTACGTCATGTAAGTCAATCCACATGGTCTGCCTGGGTGGGTACGTCAATTACAGTGATTGAATAAAATAAACAAAATCTTGGCGATAGACAATATATTTCGTACCTCGAGCCTTGAGATGAAAAGTTTGGGAACGAGTTTCGGTGGGGCAAAACAAAAGTTTTTAATCCCTCGGGATTCAACGTGGCCGCCGTGTGATTAAAGCCCATGTGACTCCTCAGAAAAAAAGTACCCGGGGTGCAATGGTCTGACAATAAGTACAATGGCACTTGATCCTAGCTCAAAAGACCAATGCATCGTAATGCCTTTTTTCAATCGGAATAGTCATTTAACGAAACCCTGACAATTCATCACCTTAGCAGACAAAATCTGTTATAGGGAATCCTATGAATGCGAGTGCATTTGGACCCGAAGGCAACCCAGCTATATGCAATGTTAATTAGAAGTCTATAGCTGAGCAACTTGAAATGATTGGCATTCATTTTATCAATGGTAATGACCGAAGGGAATAATATATCGGTGGGGTGTCACAATTCTTTACGCGACAGATCGCAAATTTACGTCATCTGTTTCCTATAAAACACAACAGTATACAGCTTCCTGATGTTCTACACCTATACTTACATCCGTGACATGTCGGCAAAGTCCCTTTTTTGGCTGTTTCTGCTTAGGTGGCCTCATACAACACAAGCCTTTTTCAGAGACATCACCGCCAAGCCGGCCACTGCTGCTGAAGAGAACAGGACAGCCACAACAACGGGGACTTCATCCTAAACTCTTCTCGAATAGTATGTGGGTTCGTCAACTTCCCACAGGGAAGTTATAAGAAGATATCTATCTACGGTTTATAGTCCTTGTCCGAGAAGAAAGAATAAATTACAAAGGCATCACCTTCTCCTCAGTTATTTTAAGATCTCGAGTGTTGATCTGGCCGGGGTTCTGTTACGTAGTATCAATGACATTGGTTGGAGATACTTTGAACAAATCGACATAAGTTCACTCACCTTGGCGCATTTAAAAATACCCGAACACACACACGCTTTTCGCATAACGGGATGCCTGTGATCACTATGACTACATGAAATCGAGGCGAAATGGCAGTCAGTCCGTCGAAAACCTTGAAATCAACTGGCATCGACTTGAAAACAAAGTTATCCAAAAACAACGTGAGAGATCTCGAAAAACTACGAAAATAGTGTGCATTTTTCTTTGTCGAAGCCAAATATAGTATAACCAAACAAAACTCTTTTGTCTTTATTTTCTTTTTACATCTACATGCTTTTCAAATTGGCGCAGACCCTCTATCGGTGGTTACGTGAAGAAATCTGCCAGTATTTTTCATGCACCTGGCGTGACATTTACGTGTTGATAGTCACACTTCGGTCAACTGGAAGAAATTGACAACCGGCTGTGTCCACCTCAGAAATTATTTCTTTGGCAACACTTAACATGCATAATAACAACAACAACAACACTGACGAAAGATAAAATTTACCATGCGTCCTGTTATTATGGCAGACATAACCACGAGCAAGAGCGTGCAATAGCAAATAATTCTGGGTTTTACTTGAACTTTCTCGCGTATTTTCCCAAAATCGCGTTGTCTCTCTAGAGTGCCCAAAACACTGAAGTAATATGAGAAGGGGATGCCTATATCACTTGCGTTTTACGTGTGGGGGGATACCAAGGGGATACCCAAACTATATCTCTGTGACACCGGAAGACATTATGATTCGTTCCCAGGACCCAGCGTAAGAGCGGAAATTCCATCATTTACGCACGCGCTGTGGAAGTCTTGACGTGGCTGTGTTCTTCTCGACCTGATCCACGCGAAACTTCAAGGTGTTTTTGCAGTGATCTTTGGCTCGGTTTTGTTTCGAATACAGCAGGATGGGTCTCACGATTTCAGCCCTTTTTGCGAGAGTTTTCGGAAAGAAACAGATGAGGATTTTGATGGGTAAGTCATTTTGTATGCTTTCCCTTAACTTAATTTCTTGTCGTGTAAAACGACTCAGCCGGGCTATGAATGATTTTTCTTTTCTATTTTATTTTCCGTGCGCAACGAAGATACTTCAGTTAGGTTCTTTGCCTCCCATTAATTCTCATGATCAACTATTATACTTTTCTCGAATTCTTGATTTCATGTAAACTCTTTCCATCCCTGTATTGAAGACCAGTTGTGTATAAATTCACTGGTGTCACCAATATAAAATTTCTGGTAGCAATAATATTGAACCGGCGGTACGGTTAGTGCAAAAGAGCAAAGTCCTCGGTAATTTATTTGCGATTTAGGCCAGGAATTCGGAAAGGAGAAGGTTTCCTGTGCAAAGTATTTCTTTATTTGAAAAGAATACATGTAATCTTACTTTCTGAGGGCTGACACTGGACTGTTACTTTTTAAATACATCTTATTCTTAATTACCTTCTTTAAACAACTTGTCCCAGGTGGGACCAGTCATAAAAGTACTCGATTGAAATATTTTGTCAGAATTCTTCAGCCTTCATGCATAAGCCTGACTTGTACAGAGTGAAAATCCACACAAACTTTTCCCAGTTCTATATCAACAATGTGGAATGAACATAATTTTGCCTCTAAGGTATCCCAAGTTGATTTTTGACACTTGCGGGGTTGTATGTGTGTGCAAAAGTCGACTTGTTCCACATTTAGAGATTCAAATTTCATTTGCATACACCAACCCCATTAATGAGCATAATGGCTGTTGCAAAATTCACACATAGTTTCCAAGAAAATGCCACTCTGTACCTGGCAACTCCTCTTTCCCCATAGCTAAAGAAGAAATGACTCAAAAGCTTTTAGAAAATGGTTTGAACCCAGGAGTTACAAACTTCCATGGAATTTGATTGTCTGAGTGAAAGTAGTCCTGAGCAGGACCGTTGGCAGTGACTGACGTTTTCAACAACTTCAGCGGAAGTCATCTTCAGAGTTTCCAATCTTCTAACCCAGACTCTGAAGACGCCTTCCGCTCAGGGTGTCAAAACGTCAGTCAATGCCAACAGGCCCTCTCAGGACTACTTTCACCCGGATGATCAAATTCCACAAAGGTTTGTAACAAGGTTATCCCATAAGATTGCTGATTAATTGAATCTGAATGGGCCTTAAATTGTAATGAAAATTAGGACATCAAAGCTCAAAATGCAAATCTCTCACTCTCTCTCATGTAAAGTGCACTTCCTCGGTTACCTTCTGTCACCTTTGGAGGTCAACTTTGTCCTGTTACTGTTCCTCCAGTCCATTGGCTGTGTCACTAACTATTGTTTAAATGCCTACTGTAAAATAATAAATAAATCCAAAGGGATCATCCAAATTAATTTGTTGATAAGGTTACCAATACCTCCTTCTGGATGGATAATTTTGTGTGAACTTAAGAGTTTATTGCATTCCGTGAAATTACTTTGAACAAGTATATGGTGGACACACCAAATACCAGTTTGGTACACATTTACATGTACATGTGCAAAAACAGGACTTGAGTCTAACTTTTGAGCTCACTAGCCTAGTGGCTAGTATCAGGTCTGACTTCACTAGCCAAATCTAAATTTGCACTAGCCAGTCTCGTCATGCGCAATTTCATTCATTTGTAAAAAAAAAAACTATCCAATCTCGACCCCAGAGCTCTTCTCTTGACTGAGGGAGAGAAGAGCTCTGGGGAACCCTGAAACTAGGTGTGTTCTCGTTGGTTTTAGTGAAGAACAATGAAAAGCATCCCTAATTGGTGCATTCATGTTAGCATGAGGAGTGAGCACATTTGCAAACACAATTCGCGCTCGTAGTAAATATTTCCATATTCTCATATCCATCCTCGCAACAGCAGTGCAAATATGCTGGAGTGCACAGTTTCTCGTATTTTTCTCACAAAGGCAAAGTTTTCATGGCCTTGAGGAAAAATTTCACGGAACCGTTGCCATTTTAAACTTTGCAACTTACAAATACACTGGAGTGTGGAAAACGCGGAATAAGTAAATTACGCAATAAACTGTAAATAAAACTAAACTGCTCATTTGGAAGTCTGTGGAAAGGCTGTTCCTTTGATTACAAATTGAGCTATTTGCAATTGAAATTTCGACGTGAAAGCACCATTTTACGCATGAAGCACAAAAGCAGCGGACTGCAGGAAAATAATATCTTAAATTGGATAAAATGGAAATTCAAAAGGACAGACTTGGCTCATATAAGATTTTTTTAATAGTTTCATTAGCAATCTGCATTTTGTGCTTGAGTGGTTTCGGATTCAATCATTGTGCTCGCAAAAAAGTTTTCCCTCTTTTAACGTGAGATTCACCATTCCTAGTGAACAAGATAAGTTTTTCCATATTATCTCTTTCTTTTTTTAAAATTTGAAATAAATTATGTTTGGACTCAACTTCAAAACAAGTAAGTGATCTCTTTCCATACAATGTATGTACACGTAACGTCGCAAACAGTTTGCGATTGTGTCTGCGATTGTGTTTTCCATATGCATGATTGCTTTACACAAATTGATCTCATGACATCGTAAGAAAAGGATGCAAAATTGAAAGCAGAATTAGGTTTTTGCATCGTGTTCAACTTCTTCTTATGTTGGAGTTGTTGTGAAGAAGAGAGAGAGGAATTGTCAAGAGACTTCACCAATTCTGGGTCCGATACATTTTCAAGGATCAGCAACGACTGCAACATAGCCAGTATCAAATTATATTGCAGGAACTGGCTCTTCGTGATCGAGAACTTTACTACCGATATATTTGTTGGGGTATTCCCCTATGATATTCCTTAAATTGATACTGTTTTGAAGCATATCCTCATTGCCACAATCTTACTCGGACGCCATTTTCATTACTTATACTTGCCTCTAATTCGTCCAAATGTATCATGTGCACAAAAGTTATTGGCGAATGATCGCAAACAATCAGAAACAGTTTACGATTGTGTTTCCATATCGTTGTTTCCCTGCTTTTGTGTTGCTACTCGTGGAGAACAACACTATTCTCTCCTTCTGCCCCATTCATACGAAATAATTTTCATTTTTGTTTTCATCCAGAACTCCACTGCTTCACAATATTTACTCGCCCCATTGGCTAGTGAAAGCTCAAAATTTTCTAGCCAAAACTGAAATTTCACTAGACTGTGGCTAGTTGGCTACTGTTAGTCTTGAGCCCTGCAAAAAGAAAATTCTGCTTTGTGGGAACCAGTGCTTGCTTGACCAACCATACAACAGGTTGGGATAATTCTGAAATTATCACTACCAACAGGAAGTACCATCAACATGTTTGTTTGGAGACATGGCACATTAATTCAGCTCACGCTCCTTTGAACCGTGATGATGGCGGCCTTTTACTTGACACACATACCTACATGTACATCTTATCAGTGTCAACAGTCACTAATAAAAGGACTCTTCCAATGGATTATTTTCACCCCTGATGAAGACACTTTGCTAACGTTAACTTGTTTGAGAGATGTGCTGTGCAGGGGTTTCATTAAGGGCTGGGCACCGGGTAAACTGACTGGCTGTGGACATGATTTTGCCCTGCTGCTTTCACCATCTCAACGCGCTGGTTTTTCTAAAAACAAAGATTGATCAAAAAAATAATACAGTTTTGTCCTTTTCTTAGACGTGCTGTGCAGGGGTTTCATTAAGGGCCGGGCTCCGGGTAAACTGACTGGCTGTGGACATGATTTTGCCCTGCTGCTTTCACCATCTCAACGGGCTGGTTTTTTTAAAGACAAAGATTGATGAAAAAATACAGTTTTGTCCTTTTCTTGATCTGTCTTCTGTTGTCAAAATGTCTCAATTTCATACCCTGCATTCAATAGGCCATTTCCGAGTTCATGCCTGCCTCCCCTTCAAATTGAGTCTAAGTGCGAAGTTTTTGTGATGGTAATTAGTTCTACTTTACATATGAACGAAAACTAATTTTCATAACAAAAACTTCGCATTTACAGTGTAGACTTGCTTTGAAGAGGAGAACAGATATGAACTCGGAAATGGCTTATTTGAAAACCATAAAAGACCACCTGAAATGTCGCAATGTTGCTTGTTTGGCTTTGGCGGCCCAGAAAAGATCGCAGTGGATTGCCGCAGTATTTTTCTTTACGAGCCAAATTGCCTCCAGCTGAGAAAAGGCCATGATGTGAGTGCACTTTTTTGTGTCGCGTTAATGAATTAATTTTCTTGTGGATATAATTATCTATTGTCAAATTCTTACAATTTTTTCATATTGGTATTAATCATTAAATTGTATGAAAAAGGTGTGATTTTTCTGTTGTCGAAGAATTGCTTTGGGCTTCAGAATGTAGGAAAATAC
>BLFO01004848.1:149109-164109 GCA_014634245.1 Montipora cactus
AGTGAGAAGGCGATGTGAATTTAGCAACCAAGTCTCTCCCTCGATTGAAGAATTATTGTTAATTGTCAATTTCTTCCAAGTGAAGTATTATCGTTCATTTTGGACACTGAAAGCTTGCTAGGGATCATGAAAATTTCTTTTAAAAGCCAAAACCCAATGTCTGGATACGCAGGACTCGAACCTGGGAACGTGTGATTAACATCCCCTTCACTTAACCACTAGACTACCACATCAGTAACTGCGACGATGTCATTTTTTATTAATGTCAATAATTTTTTTCTTCCAAAAGTGCCGCTGTAAATGTGTATTAACACTCGCTAAGAAGCAAGCTTACACAAGTGAAAAATATCGGTCGGCTAGACTTCCAAGGGAAAGCTAACCATTTTCAAATCAAGGTTCAGACTTAACAATTATTCAGAAATGATTATATATCAAATCAAGTGATATTCACTGTTGATTCCAAAAGAGTGCTCTACAGATAAGGAGCGGTAATATCAGCATGTAGTCTACTCAATATGAGTACATATGGATTTTAACACAGTTCTGTTTCGTAGACCAACAAACGTTGATCCACTCTTCAGTTAATCTCCATACACACTGAAGCATCGTTACGTCTTACATCACTTATCAACATAATCACGCGACATTGTTTGTCCGTTATCGCCAGAGAATCGCATTTGAAAATTCAAAAAATACATGCGCGCGCTTATGATTGGCCGTAAGAACCAGTACGTTGCGCTTGTTCAGCGTCGCCATTTGGGGATTCGGTATAATAAAATATTTCTCTTCGATACATAAAATAAAACAACAGATTCGACAGATTCGAATTCATGTTTATTAATTCAAAAAGGAGTTCACACCACAGGTTTGCGAGCAAATTTCAGTCCTATCTTTGCAGTGTGCTGTAAAGGAGATGCTAAATTTCTCCGTTGACTGCGCGATGACGCAGGCACCAGTGAAGAGTAACAGTTTTGTCTCTGACGCCCAGCTTTTGTGCAATATTTTTCCGTTGTATGCTATTTAGTTTGTTATTTAAATTTTGGTTGGCTTTGAGTGATTTTCAATGACGTGCCGAATTAAATTTGCGACTCTTATTGGTTGGTTTAACACTTCGCGCCACTTTTTTCAAATTGTAAATGGTTTGAACCCAGAAGTCACGTGTGACTTGTGCGCAAGCTGTTTTCAGCTCTTTTCATAAGCTTCGGCTTTAGATTGGATCATCGGGTTGTTTCATGCTCAATTGAAAACTGCTTTATCTCTCGCTACTTTTGCCTTTCCGATAGAGTGCCATTTTATTTATTTACAAGTTTACAAAATAATATTAGGGACCTAAAGCAAGGACGACGACGACGGCTAAGAGAACGTTGTCTAAAAATATTATTTCCCGTTACTGTAATAATTTTGCGATTACTCTAAGTTGCTTGGCTTGGAAAGAATGAGTACACATTCCAAGAATAAAATTGATAAGAGCGGTGTGGATATTTAGAGAGAACTGCTTGAAAATTCATCGTCAGGTTCTCTCGTCCTCCAAATGACTTCAAATTTGATCATTTCACGTCGTTGTCAAGAAGAGAACGGCAAAGAATTGTATAAAGATGTAAAACGCACGTGCAGGGCGTGCCGAACTATTGTTTTTGCGATTTAAACCAATTGTTTTCTGACGTTCTCGTAGCCGTCGTCGTCGTCTTGCTTAAGGTCCCTATTTATTGTCGAAGCGACCGAGGCAAACACACAATTTGCCATACAATGATTTTCAAAATGAGAGAGTAATTCCTCGGATGCTTAATTAATAGAGATTGGCCTTTAAATGTCGCGTAATTGTTGGAAATTTAACTCGACAGTAAGCATGCTCTAAATCTGTAAATCAGATAGAAAAAGATTTGCGCCACAGGAGAACCAGTGATCAAACAGAGAGACAGGATTGCCGTGTAGATAAGAGGCTTTCCACCTGACTCCAGTGAGGGATACAGCAGGGGTTCCCTGTGCAAGTCTATTTTAGTTTGTATTAAAATGAAAACCACGGTAAAAACAACGTAGGCTCCATTGAATACGTAGGCGTATATGACGTGCCACAGTCTTACGGGGATATAGCTGGCGTGTGTGTCAACAATGAGGAATACCAGATAGAGAACGTGTCGCGGGAAATCGAGCAATCCCAGAAAGGTGTATTGTACTTCGAAGAAAAAGGCGAAATAAGCGACCATGCTGACGAACGTACTGCTGAAAGCAAAGGTGTGAAGGACCCACAACAGTTGATGATGACAAGAGAGGTCGTTTTCGTAGAGCTTAGAACTTTCGTCTTTTTCTCCTGGTTTTACACCGCAGGAATTAGAATCGCCGGGATCCAGAAATGCATTGTCTTGGTCGCCTTCTTGAATGATTCTATCATATTGATCTCTTTCTCTTGATCCACACTCCGAGCCAAGAAGTGCAGTGAACGAACCAAGCAGAAAATACAGGGCTGTCACAATGCGACTCCAGTTTCCCAAATGAATGATCCACAATCCCCCTGGGTGATCCAGCGCAATCCAAACAAGATCTGCTGCTGCCAAAGCAGCGTACAGTAAGCGAAGTAAAACAAACACTGGCCTTGGAAGCTGCAAAAGAGACAAAAAAAGGAGACAAATCATTACTGAATACTGTAACGTACTGTACTGGTTTATTTTTAGTACCCCTCTGATTTTTTTTTTTCGGATCGCGCTTTTCCCGCGCATTCGTAAGAATTCCTTGCTCATATAACTTCTCATGGTAGAGAGACTTTTCACGGTACGTACCCCAAGTAGGATTCAAACTCGATATCTCCTCATTCAGAGGCGCTCGTGACCACTAAACCACGTGATTAACTAGGGAAGAATGGTGAGCGTGACCGGAAACTAGTTTTTGTGTTCTCGTTGCACACAATATCTGGGTTTATTATATAGATACTGATGAAATACCAGGATTTCTCCTTTTACTAAAAAATCATATCTTCACCGTGCGCAGTGCATGAACATATCATTTTTATCTTTCACATGTGAGAATATAGGTGTCGTCATGGTAACGAACACGATTAGCCAATAAAACGCGAGCTTCCTCTTCATTGTAAGATACTTTTGTGTTTTAATATAGTTTTTCTCTACTACAGTAACATTTTTATTGCAAAATTTTACATTATCATGATCATGATTTGTTTTTCATAACTTTCACATCTTGTTTCACGTTACACAACATGTGTGTTTTAGCGGTTGGTGACCACTTTTTCATCATTTCGAAAATGAGTAAAACAAGTTGTTTTAAATCTGGACATTTCATCAATATCTATATAATAGACAGAACATTACATGGCCGCTTAGGGATACGAATTTTTTCTTCGAGTGCTCGAAGTATCTCTCAGCACTCGAAGACAAAATTCGTATCCCCGCACGGCCATATCATATCCTCTATATCGTATGACTCGATAACACTTCTCACCGGCTAATAATCTCCTGGTATTGTTTAAAAAAAGTATTAAATATTCATAAATACCATGGTAGAAACATGTAAAGCATCCGTTAACCGGTTTTGATTGGAATCAATGCCTTTTTTTTATTAACAACAGTTTTAAATTTAATTTGAACAACTATTTCACGATCGCATTTAACCCTATGGTTGGGTCGTCCGACCGACCCAAATTTTTGCGATTTTCAAAAAGAAAAAAAAGTAACGACATAGTTAAACCATTTTTATGTCGCATAGGAGTTTCGGTGGTCGATCCATTTTCCCATGTTGTCTTAATTACGTCAACCAACTTTTCCGCCATATTGATTTTGGGTTCACGTCTTGTTGTTTTCCAGGCTCCGCAGCAATGATACTGGTGTAGCAGGCCTCCGATTCCGGGACTACTTGTGATTTTTTTTTTGGGGTTTTATTTTTTTCAATCCGACCGACCAACCCAATGTCGGGAACTCATTCGACGCTAAATGGAAAAAAAAGGGGGGAGGGGGTGGCCTTAGGTCATTTTGTTTGTCCAGCGGCACTTTACACTTCAAAAAGTTTTTTGTTTCTCAAGCCTCTTTCTCAATATCGCTACAACCAATTCAGTTTCGTGACTATAAAATTTCCGCCTTCCTACGTTTGGGTAGATTGCAAGTAATCCTCTTTTATTCTCAAATCCAACGCGCTGGGTGGAAATGACAATATATTAAGCACGATGTTGGCTAAAGAGAAGAAACGAGCTGCTCGCGGTCTATCTTTGAGGACAGGACAGTGGCACTTTGCTGGAAACTACATGTACAATAGTTTTGAACTCTTAAAGATTCCAAAACGGTGCTTAGATACATTGAGAATCGTTTCAGAAAAAAAAAAAGAGAAAAGTTCTTCTTGATTTTCTTTCTTTCATTTGTTATTTTGGAAGCGCACGTTGACGTAGCATTGGGCCTGTTCTGAAATCCCTAGTTGCAAACTGAACTGTCTTTTTGTCCTCGCTCACTCCGAGCGAGTTCTTCGGCTCTCGCTTGTTAATTATGATTGAAAAAACGAAAAAAGGTATTGAACTGTGTAAAAGTATCCTGCATCTGTTTTTTTCCAAATAAGTGAAGAATCTTTTGAATTCTTGAATGGAGCTGACAAAGGAAAGACCATTTCTATTTTGACAGGAGAATAAAAAAAATGAAGCACCTAATTGTTTAGAATCGATCAACCATTCCCGCGGCTTAAAGAAAAACCTGAATATCATTACCGCCAGTTTTTCAGAACATCGAGTCCAGGGGTTTTTTTCTATTCTTGACGAAATGTTCCCCTGTAACTTCGCTTTTAAGGTAAAAACCATTCATTAGAAAAGACGGACTAAGAAGGCGTGTTGCTGCAAGGACGTTTGTGCTATTTTTTTTTTCAAAGCTTTTTGCGACTTATTCAGCATTCTCGTGTTTATCCCCCGATACTCTTGTCATGCACAGCTGAACAGGTTATCATGAGTGCCTCATTCTGCAGTACGTTACCAAATTGATCAACACCATTTGCCTTTTCCCTTTCTTAAAATCCAACAAACGTTCGACGGTTGTTATACAATGTTTGCTAACCCTACGCCAACACCAACCGCATTCATTCTTTTAGAAAAAAGGAACGCGGGATGCATGAGTTGCTTGCAAATGAAGTGTTCATATTTCCCCTCAGTAACCGAGTTGACTTTTTTCAATTGACCGAGAACTACCTGTTGATCATCTTCTCGTTTTGTAAACCGAATGACTTTATCAATCAAGTCAAAACCACACTAATCTATAATTGTGCAGTGAAGGAGACCGTTTGCTTGTTCAGAAAATTATGGCCTCTTTGTTCACTTTGCGTTCATTTCATAGTACGGTTGACGGGCAACGTTTTGTCTCACTCACCGGTGAATCTGTAAATGCTCTTGAATCATGAAATCGTAGTCCAAGATTTCTTACACTGCATTCTTGGCCAAGCACCTTACAACAGCCACCCATTGCGTCTCGAAAACAGACTTCTGCTTTCGATGACTTTGGGACGCTTCGGTGATCTGCATAACTCACGTCAGGTGTGGGTGCATAAATTACCTCTCGGGAGAGAATATATTATCACTGAAGCTTGAACATTTCAAGGAATCAGCTGTCTTATCCCCGCGCAAAAGTAACCCTTCGTGTTCTTTGGGTTGGTTTTGTATAACAACAAAGACGAGGTTCCGACTTAACATCTTTGCTTCTCTTTTGAACATAATGCTCACGCATGCAGTGTTATATTTTGTTTGCTTGATCAGTGGAGCATTTCCTTTGGTTGGTTCCCCGCCAAAAAGACCTTTAAATGCCCAATATGATATGAATAAATTATTTCATCGCCTTGCTAATTTACCCCACCAAATACCCGCGAACTTGTTTCCTGATGCCATATGCCAAGCACGTGGAAGTGGATAAAAGCCGTTTTGGCCCATGAATTTCGCCTGGAAAGCTTTTTACTGCAGTTTTCAAATCCCGAGCTGTTTTCAGAATCCCCGGTAAGTTTTTCAATGTTTTAATATAATAACCCTCTAGTCGATGGAGTGAAAGGAGTGTCTGGGAATGTTTGGCGCAACGAAATGTAGTTTGGTTCAGTGACTGTTCTGTCACTTTTTAAAACGTTCATCATATTCCCAATGCCTAAAATCCTGTGAACTCTGTCTTCAAGATTGGAATGAGTGTTCATCAACTTCGAATTCTTGGAGATCGATGAAGAGTGAACTGAGGTGATCCTCGTAAACAACGGGCTCATAGATTTTCAGTTAACTGTTGGTTACGCCGAGCGATCAAAATTCGATGCTCTGCATCCATTTTACACTCAAAAAGTGCGTGATTTATCCAAAGAGATGCTTAAATCCCATTTTCTGAAGAACTTTTTATTATTTATGCTTTAAAGCATGGACATAATGTGTGCCATGGAATTTAAAATTATCATATATAATGATTTGCGTTTAATCATGTACCATCCTCAAACGTGATCTCGGATATTCTGCCCGCTCTGAAACCGTTTACTTGTACAAAAAATCTATTTTTATAGTGAAGGACCGGCAACTGAGAACCCGTGTAATGCGAGCGTCGTAAAAATCTCAGTTTTCAAAAATTCAACTGCATTAAGCGGTCGACATTCATGTAGCGAATATCATCTGGGTCAACAGTGAAACCACTGATTAGAATAATATTTCAATTTAAAGGGACAGACAAAGAGAAAGGGTGTTGTCTGGAAAGTTATTCGCAAGTTTTGACATTAACAATGGCAACGCCAGCGAATCACTTTTTAGCAATTCAGTTCCATCTTATGTTACGGAAGTTGTACAATATGGGCAAAGTCTTATGATTGGCTCGCTACAAGCTGCCGTGAAGGAAAGATTGAGAATGAACGATTCACTCTTGCAGTCTTCAAGTTGTCCTCGAATCCTTTATTCCGGCCACATTCGCGTTTGGGCATCAATCTATATAAAATGCGTGCCGCACTTGCAGCAGAAGTTTCTTTCCTCATCAAACCAGTAAGTGATACGTGATATTATTGTTTTGCGGCTTTACCACTACGGAAGTCGTCGTCTTCGCGAAAAGTCCGTTATGTCAGATGTCCCCAGGCAGTTTTTTTTCCTAACTGTGTATCGCATGATTAATATCTTTATGGCGCATGCACGCTAAAGTGTTGATTTTCCTCTCTGATGCAAAATCGGATCTCGGATATTAAAGGACGATAAATTGCTTGCCCTGTCTCACAACCCTTAGATGTTCATGACTGTCGGCCCGGGACTGTGGGACGTTGAAAAACCCACATAACTTCCGCAAAGACAGGACTCCCAGTGTTGTGCTTTGTTCTCTGTGGTATACCATGGTTGAGCGGAGGGTAAATGCAAGGCGATACGAGATATTCTTGGATTGCACGTGACGTCACGGAAAAATAAAATACAAAACTAAAGAGCCTTTTGAGTTTTTATCTAGATCAGCTACAAGAGGATTTAAAAATATATCTCTCTGCATGTTTTCAGCTCGGTACCGTGTTTCGTTTCGAAAATAGAGCAGTTTGAATTTCAGAGTTTTTCACAGTGCGTGACATGTTGACGGCTTTCGAAAAACATGCCAGTTGATTAAAAACATCGATTTCCCTCGTGTTTTTGTGGCCTAAACAGCCAATATACTAGGAGTCGTGTCTATACGAATGTTTGCTAGCTCATTATTCTTGCTTTTCACCCACGTGACCTTTTGCTTGACAACGGTTGCTAGCCGCCATGTTGGTGTCCCTCGACAGTAAACAACCCTGATACTTGGACCCGTTGTTTATTTGTTCCTCTTCTATAACATTTCCATTTCTTGACTCAATTTCTTAAATGGTAAGCGATTTATGTTTTCACTTGCGTGACGTGCAACCCAAGAAGAACAAGCAACTCTAGTCTACAATCCCGGGGATAAATTAACATACCACATGATATATGATGAAATCAATGATCAATTACTTAAGAGCACGTTCACGATAAACGATTGACAAAACCTGGGAAATGTTTTGAGGAGTCATTAATTAAATACCAACCGTGACCAATTTTCAAGCCCCTCATTCAATCACGGCCCCAGAGCTCTTCTCTTATGTGCATGAACGAGAGAGAGAAGAGCTCTGGGGAACCCTGAAGCAAAGTATCTTGGTCTCATTGGTTTTCGTGAAGAACAATGAAAAGCATCCCCGATTGGTGCATTCATGTTAGAAAGGGGAGTGAGCAGGCGCCGTAAGGTTCAAATACCCAAGTTTTGGCTATAAGAACCCTACGGCGCTTGTTCTCCTACATAGCGTTTCCCAGAGCCGAGCCATGCGCAGACATGAGATCCGAGGCTCTGGTGGCGAGAACGGCCCCTCATTACTTTGGGATTCGACTCTGTGTTTGAATTTCGTACTTTTCATGTTTTGTTTTATTTTTTTGTGGGGTTCGCGCTGTGGTTGCGCATGCGTAAGATTTCTTTGCCTCCTAGAAGACATCCCAAATAGGATTCGAACTCGGTATCCCCTCGTTCAGAGGCAATCACGATGACCACTAATCCACGGACTCACTACTCGACAAATTGACGGGGGAATATGTATTAAAGAACTGTGTGCGTCACCTGAAACGAGTTTTTGTATTTCACGGTGCACGCAATGCAATATCCGGTCATCGTATGCTTTGGAACACATCTTAACGGGTTAATTACATATTTTCCTAATTCTATCGGTATTGTTAAGGAAAAGTATTTTTTATATACCATCGTAGAAAGTTGTAAAGCATTTGTTTACTGGTTTTGATTACAATCAACGCCGTTAACAACAGTTTTAAATGTGAACAAATATTCTACGATCGCACTTAACCATATGGTTGGGGTAGGAATGTGGACAAGATATGGTAACATAAAAAGTCACTGAAATACTCTAAATTTTAAAGGAAATCGGCTAACATCTTGTCCTATATTGGATCGATGTAAGACGCAGTTCTATCCTGTTTAGTGTGGGGGGTCCATTATTGTTTCTGTTGTATATTTATCTGAAAACATGGTTTTTCAGGGCCACCCAACGAACTAATTCAGCTAAACACGAAAATTTGGTTTTACCAAACGAGTTGATCACGGTCGAATAGATAAACTGAATGGCTCACGTATCGAGTGTTAAGGCCCTGGCAAGCGGTTTCAACATTTGCTTTAACATCCGTTTGATTTTGTTGAACAGCGATGTTGAAACAGTTTGTCACCCCCTTTGAAACATGTTGAATCGAAGTTAAATTGATGTTGAATGAGTTTAAAAGCGCTTAAAATTTGCATCAACAACCATTCAACATTTCTTTTGTCATCGCGAATGTAGAATGAAGTTGGAGCCGTTTGCACACTCTTTCAACGTTGTTGGGTATGCGCGTGCGCACTAATCGGTTTCTCAATGACTTATCCATGTCCGCATCCACCGTAACAACTCCGTATCCATAGTAACAACTGCGGCTGCAGCCTGGGACTGAATACTAGGCCTCTGGAAACAGGTGATGTTTCAGTTACGAGATTTATAGCTTTTTGGCAACGTGGATTCCCAAAATCTTGGACGATGTTTTTCTTTTTTTCCCTTTGGTAACCAACGCCTCTCTTTATTTTCCAGTGGTTTCCTCCTGCGCTTTTTGTCATTTACCGTTTGATAGCCACATCTTGTTGTATAATTCTTACAGTGGATAGTGTAGTCCACAACCCCAGCTACCGATGGACTTTGCAGTTTGAAAGCTGGAGTATCTCAGCCGTCTGTGCGTATTTCAGCCTTAGCACGTGTCTTCTCGTTTATAGTACATTTAAAGAATGGAGAGAAAACATCAAGACTAAAGAGGATCCGAAACACACTGAAGGAGCTGAAGACAGTCATTGGTTTGAAAATGATGACTCAAGCGAAAACGAGTTACTATGGAACGTTCCTGGCTATGAAGAGGATGAAAGACTGAAGAAACTGGAAAATGCTGACAGACTATCGTGTTGCCACAAAATAATTTGGCTTTTACGGAGCATCGCCCAAAGCAGCATCTTAGTCGTGATTGCATGCTATGTGTTACTGGAGAATCATGTTACGTTGATTATTTTAGCGGGCTACATTTCTTTTGCCTTTTTTCTGTTCGCCGACGCCATCTTCAGTTTCGCACCAATCAGGCTTGCGCACACAGTTTACGCGTTGTTATTTTCTTTGATTTACATCCTTGTTATTTTTGTTTTGTATTTTGTTCTTGATGTATACCATGAGATGACTGACCTGCCACGCTTTGTTGGCAGGGTCCAGAGTGACACCTCTTCCATATTAGTGTTAATTATTCTTTTTATAGGACAGCCGTTGTTTCAAATGTTTTATTTTATCGTCCACAAATTAAATACGCTTGTATATATTAAATACTATGGATATTAATACACAGGATGGATCATTCTGTGATATACATGGTACATTTTTGATACGAATCCCTCGGATTGCCTTCGGCTAAAAAGCAGTTCTTGCCTCGTTACAACGTGAAAAATTAAAAAAATAAACGTGTTCTAAATCGAGACTGCTTGGTGCAATTATGGTAGCGAATTGTATCACAAGTTTTTCAAAAAGCGGTTCATTGTTGTTTTTTTTTCGCTTTTTTGTTTCAAAATCTGGTCTGACACCTCTTTCGATGGAAAAGTGACATCTGACAAACACTTTATGTCGTCACCCTTAGGGTACAACGCGTTGATAAAAATTGACAATAAAGCTGTCTTTTACAAGGACTGGTTTTAAAAGGGTGTAACAAAAGTCGAACATTTAATGGATCAATCTTCTAATTTTCTGACACTGAATGCTTTTCAAAACAAATAGGGCCTGCAGGTTCCCCCTCTAAAATTATATGGGGTGATCTCGGCAATCAATTGCCCACGTAGACAGATAGACAAAGCACAAGCTGCCTATGAAAACTTCGTTTTAAAATTCCTAGAAACGCCCAAACCATCAAGCCTTGTGTATAAGAAACGTGTGTCAAGTAAAAGTGAACAACCAAAACAAAGCCAAGAAAAATGACACAAAGAAATAAACATTGGACCAGACGAAAATATCACCTGGAAAGCAGCTTATGAAATGGCCTTTAAATTTACAAAGAATTCCAACCTTATAGTTACCTTACATTGGAGATTAGCAACAAACGCTTTTCTCAAAAAAATGGGACTTGTAAATGATGAGGACTGTTTTTTGTGAGAGCGAGAGAGAAAGCCTTTACCACTTATTTTGGGAATGTGGAAAAACAAAGCAATTTTGGAGAAGCATTTTTTCTTGGTTGCAGTCCCGCAAAATTGTTTCTAAAGAAGATTCGTATATACTCTGCAAGTTGACGTTGCTTTGGTTCTAAGGCCAGATAAATCCAGTCACAAATTGCAGGGTAACTACATTCTTTTATTATGTAAATATTTCATATGGTTGTGTAAGTTTAATCAACGCATCCCACGCCTGGATGAATTCTTACGATTTGTGAAATTTAATCATCTAATAGAGAGGAAAGATCCACAATCCTCCCATAAATGGAAACCTTTTTTTGCCCTTTTTGAATAACTGATTCAGTGGGTTGCATGCCGTAGTCTCCAGTAAAACGATCTGTACGAATCTATTGAACAATTTCTTGGTTGCCCAATCCAAAAGCACTTCTACACCACACATACTACAAACAATGTTATACATATTTTCTTTTCTTTTATTTTTGTTTTTCCTTTCTAGTAGGCATCTTCTTTTTTTTTTAATGATTGTAAGGTTTACAGTGCATGCAACATTTTGCACGTAAAGTATTGTTAGTGGAAGCATATTGTAATTAATGTATATTTGCGGTTGCCGTTGTAAAATAAAAAAAAAACTTTTCATAAAAGAAGAAAAAAGCGGTCCATTGCTTGTCCTGACGCCTTTTTTTGAAATGTAAGAAATGCAGCCTCGTTAGCCTCGTTTTCAGAAGAAGTAAGAGGTCTGGAAATGAGATTACTAGATAAAAATACCTTACTGAAGACAGATCTCGTTTCACTCGAAATGACTTTTTTTCTTTTGCATTTTGTTTATTTTTTCTTGCTTTTATAAACGCTGTCAAGAAAAACAGAGGACACCAAGCGTAATTCAAATACAACAGAGTACAAACAGACTACAACATTCAAAAGATGACTGTAATTGGGTTAAGCGATTTTCATTTCAAAAATTTAAATGGGTAAATGACCAATGTCCCGATGGTGAAAATATTTTTTCAATGAACTTGACAGGAGGTGTGCGTTAGCTGTAATTGATGCACAACTTGCGATGATTGTTTTAAACTCTTATTTGTGTTCCTTCGGATCAGAAAAGAGATTTGTTGCATTCAGCAAAAGTTTAAGTAACATCTCTGATAAGGTAACTCTGACGTTGCAAACAACCCGCCTCATAATTATTGCGTAAAAATTCACATTATTTATAGAATTACTTCCAGTGAAAATTTTGCTGAAACAAATCAGTTGACTCTTTGAATGTGTCACACAACTCTAGGTCAATATTTATGTAGGACACAGCCCGAGATGATCATAATTTAAATTTACCTTTTTGGGATTATTCTTTTTCCATACGTAAGGTAGGAAAATAATTAAATACTCGCCTGTGATTATATTCTTCTTTTAACACGTTTACAAATAGCCACGACTGTTCTCACTTCGTGTGTTTACGCTGAAAAGTGTCAAACGGTCACTTCTTACGATATCATAACATATATTAATTAAGGCAGTAGCTACATGTACGCCTTACAGGCCTATTTTTCATTTGGGATTGGTTCCAACGTTGTAAGCTTGGATCAATTGACCCATCTCCAAAATGGCGGCAACGAATTTGAATGAGTTAAAATTGAACGGAATGAAAACTGATGCCAGAAATAGAAAGAGAACCTTTACTTTAGTAAAACCTGCAAAGTTGCAGAGTATTAGGTGACTTACAGACGTTTGTATGACTGGGGTTATTCGCCATACCCCCAATCATACAAATGTCTGTAAATTTTTCATCGGTCAACTTACATTTTCTCAGCTGATATTACACCTGATATTCCAAAACTTTGCAGGGTTTCTAAAGTAAAGGTGATCTTTCTATTTCTGGTATTAGTTTTTACTTTAACTCATTTGAACTTTCGGCTAATGCGCGTGCCAATGACGCAATAAATTATGCGCTGTAGGGTTGCTCAATGCAAAATCAAAGAACCTCCTTAATGTGTTTTTTTTTAATTTGCGCAAAATTGTTGCAGTTGTGTAAACTACGTGGGAACTGAAACAAACAACGAACACATTGAGCTTAATTTAAACCCAAAAGGTGTATTTTCTAAATTCCTCGTTTGATAAAAGACTGTTTGGAAACATATTTTATCACTTAGAAGAAAACGACCTGATCTGTTTGGACTTGAACGCGGAACGGGGAATGGGGAACGGTGAATCTTTAAAATAGGGAATCTCTAAAACGGGGAATTACTAAACGAGGGAATCTCTTAAATGCAAAATCTCCGAGACGGGGGAAAATAAAGAGATCCGATCTGATGATTTTAATGACAAGCATCCGTTTTAACAATGCAATTGTTGAACCGCTGGTACAATTCGTACAGCAACGTCGGCTACTAAGCGGTATCAACAAAACAATGCATATGAAGGAAACAGAAAATAATTATGAACGTTGTAAAGCTGGAAAGGGTTGCTTTTGCCAACATAACGTCTGAAAAAAGACAAGTTAATGGTTTCAAAGTCAGAAAACCTTGCTTATTACATTTTGAAAAACGTTTCAGCGTGAGAGGAGTAGAAAAAAGAGTCCTTGTAAGCGCCTTTGACAATTCACCATTACAGTCAAGACCAGTATCCGCAAGAATAATTCAATTTTACACATTTTGTTGCAATGCGGGTAATCAGTCGTGAGCGGAAATTAATAACGTACTATAATAATTTCTAATTTTCAGAGGTCCTACATTTTTGCACGACACAGAAAATTTCACAACCTTGTAAATCTAACGACAAAAGACAAAACATTGCCTGTCGCGAAAATATATTTCGCTTGGTTTTCCCGCCATCTCGAACCTTTTTTTTTAGAACTAGCCACTGTCATGCCGCCGAATAAAAACATTTAAGGATGTTAAAATTTCGCATTCTCTTCGCTTTTCTTACCTTTCTCAATTATACCTTATTGTGTTGTCATTGTTAAGCAAATATTTTAGTCTTTCATTGTTTCAAATTTGTATAGCATATGCAAAATTCTATGAACTTGCATTTGGACTTGAAAATGACCGTAGAATAATCGAAACGTTGTCATTTTTTTATCGCTTGCTTTTATAAGTAAATGTTTGCACTTTGTAGTGCCCGAAATTTTAAGAAATAAAATCTTTTTAGAAATTGGTAACTGAATCATTTGCGTCCTAAAAGTGCTTCCAAAAAAGAACCCTTCCGTAGAATTTTTTTCTTGTTCGGGATTTTTCAACTGCCGAATGCTGCCTTTGTAGCTTTTTGACAAAGTAGATGGTAGATATTTTACCAAAGTTTCTCGCGGGGATCCCTGAAAGTTGTGACCCCACTTTTCTGTTTCTGTACTGCCTGGACTAGTTTCTGAAACTAACGTACCAGAGAAAATAATGAAAAGAGGGAGAGAAAAAAATTGAAAGATGATGGCACATTTACGTGCCTTTAATTTAAATGTCTCCATTTTCAAGAAATACAGGAAATTACGGGTGGCAATCAAAATACGTAATGAGCAAAGCCCATGACATGATCCGTTTAGCCCAATTATATTCCCATTCGTCCATTATCACTTCTGATTTCCCACAGTTATGCTAGTTTCGTCCAATTCTTATCCCGCTTTGCCGATTACATGATCCGTTTCGCCCTCGTTCCTCTTTCGTTTCGCCCATAACCACATCCCATTCGTCCCAGTACACATCTTGTTCGCCTGTTACTGCATCCGTTTCGCCCAATTCATTTTCATTCACCTCCTTTTCTGCGCCAAATTCTACTGTGGGCCAAGCTGAAAGAGGATCGAGCACAACGAAAGTAAAATTGATTGAAACCGATGTAGAAGTGGTCG
>BLFO01004848.1:169109-171609 GCA_014634245.1 Montipora cactus
CAAATGCAAGTTAAAGAAATATTTATTTGGGAATAACGAAAGAAAACGTCAATCTTTTCGCTACTCGAGGATTATTACTAATAGTTCTCTAGTAGCTTTAATTTAATTTTTCGAAAATTTAAGGTAGCCCTGAATTGGCTCCCAAGAATTTTTTTAAACTTTGCTGATACTTTTATCTCAAATTGCTAATTACTATTTTACAATAAAAAATGGGGGTCACCGAGTTCGTTTTTACGATATAAGCAAGTAAAGACGAAATATAGGGTGTTTTTGCTGAGCTTTCATGTTGCCATGGCAACCTTTTACGTCAAAATAGTGAGCGCATTTTGTTAAGTGATAATTGGTGTTTGGTATGGTACCATAAGATTTCTTTTACGTGATACAGTTTTGTAGTGACAACCCTTCCAATAAAAAGGTCCTTAAAAGTAGTGAAACTGGTTCCAGCCACCTTAAAACTTTGTGTGTTTTGTACAACTTGAATTTCCCGGGAGAGAGATAAAATACGGAAACAGACCGTTTCCATGGTACTGATGGTCCGTACTGTAAAATCTCGATCAAAAAACAGCCAATCAGAGTGTTCCATTTAGCCTGAAAATTTCTTGCCATATCAAGGTGATCTCCTGACGTAATTTGGAGGACTGGGAAGAAAAATTTTAACGCCGTATCCCACAACCGCGCGCGGCAGTTAGGTGTTGTTTCCACACTCCCTGTAGTATTTCCACCGCCAAAACTCAACAGATCATTCCGTGTCTACCACATTTCATGTTACTGAATGAACATTCAAGTAGATCTGACGAACACTAACCTCGCCTCTACATGTTGAATTCAAAAATAAGGCCGCGCGCGGTTGTGGGATACGGCGTTAAAATTTTTCTCCCCAGTCCTCCGAATTACGTCACCAGATCACCTGGATAATAAGTTACAGGACTGACCTCAGACTAGAATAACAGTTCATTCATTCTTTTCGTCGCGTTAGTAGGCGCATAAGACCCTAGAACAGAACAATAACAAGGACGGTGCAAACGAGATTATTTTCAAGATATGTTTTCATTGCCCTCTCTGTCGGGAAGACTGCACAGACATCTACATTAAGCATGCAGTTTACAGCCCAATGCCATACATTTCACAAGTCTTTCTTAACTGTCGATTTTTGTTCCTGTAACTCCTTCATCATCTTTAACGAACTTTATTTAAGTGTCTAGTTTTCTAGCGTTGGGGTACTACTAATTGAGGAAGTTGTACATTGAAATTAATTAAAATTAAGTAAAGTCAAGCATTGGTTTTTGAGAAGAGGGGAAAGGCGGAGTACCCAGAGAAACTGAAACCTCTCGGAGCAGGGAAGAAACCAACAATCAACCCACATATGAAGTCGAGTCTGGGAATCGAGCCCTGGTCACCTCCACTGGGCACTTCATCAAGTTAGTGCATGGGAGGCAAGTGCTTTCCCAGCTTACCGCATCTCATCAATTATGTGGCCTTTACGGGAGTCCACTAGTAGCAGCGAGCAACTCCCATACTAGGCCCATGTCACGGCATTTTTACAGACCAATCTATTTGTGGACTACCTTTGCCACAAAACAACAAAGGCACGTCCGGTTCGGTGACGCTATGACGTCAAGTTAGTTTCGTGTGATTGGTAATTGGGCTCCTACGGGAGTCTCATTTGCGCGAAATTCAATCTAAAAATAAATCGGTCTGTGAAAACGCCGAGACGGGAATATATGGGAGTTGCTCGCTCCAAGTCACGGGCTCCTGGCCTTGAGTTTGTCAGTTTGTATCTGGTTTTGCTTAAAGACTGAGTTGTAGAAACAGCTTTTACTGACGAACAAGACATGATAAAAATGTTAAATTCCTCAGTGGGACGATTGTCTGAAAGTGTTATTTTTCTTTACACAAATCAGCAATGAAAAGTAAATTAAATAAACCAAGTTTCCTTCCTCACTTACTAATTCCACTTTCAAAAACTGCGGTCTTTACAAACCTTACTGTTCGTACCCTGAATACAAAGATTTTGTAGAAAATAACTGCAGAGAAACATGCGGCCTTTGTCGGCCAGGTAAGGTTATTGAAACGGGGCATCCAGGCTGTCAGTCATGATCACAGCAGTTTTACTAGGGACTTTAATTGTCTACGACAGCAACGTTAACGAAAACGTCGCCTCAAATATGTTCCTTTGCATGCGCTATCCTAAGTCGCGATTATTAGAGTAAAGTAAAGTAAAGTAAAGTAGACCTTATTTAACGTCGATAACTCGTAACAGTAACTTTTAATCACTGACAAACCTGAGGTCGACGGTGCGCTCATTTTACTCCCCCCTCTCCATCAGTGCTCCGTTTTACCGGTATTTAAAGCTACTAGCTACACGGAAAGGAAAGGAGTCGAAACAAGGATGCGAGATCCGGGAATCGAACTCAGGACCTCTTGCACCAAGGCCGCGCACTAACCGACTGTGCCATCCTTGCCCCTTATTCCATCTCGCTCACGTTCAGGTAACGTTCAC
>BLFO01004848.1:180240-185240 GCA_014634245.1 Montipora cactus
AAATCTGTGCGTGAACATAACCATGATCAGGAGTTTCGCTAAGTTGGTTGAGGACCGTTGAGTATATCGGTCTACCTTACGGAAAGTCGTCCGGCTGTGGGTTTAATAACCTTGGAGAACGTGCCGCTTTTGTAATCACATTAATCGTCACTGTTCACGGGTCCACCAATGGTTTGGTTTTCGAGACGTTTCATATAGGTACTACAAACCATAGGCCTCGTCTCATAAGTGACCCTTTTTGATAAAATTCTGTGGGAGGTTGAATAACCCTCGAAAATTTCTCAAAGAATGGGATACGGAGTTTCTCATTGCTTCCGGTCAGCTTTTGTGTTTTCAGGAAATGTAGCCGGATAGGTGTGGTATCTCAGAAAGGCTTGACAAGCAAAAAAATCCATGATTATAAGTCACGGGTTGTTTCCAGTGCTGCAGTGCAGTGCTGACTCGTGTATTGTATTGTACACAACCCTGGTGGAAAACTGCCTTGTTCGCCTCTCCAGTCCTTGTACTACCTTGCCGCGATATCTCTCTGATCTTCATTTATGAATCCCTCACCATTTCAGGGAACGAAATAATTTCTCTGTATATAATCCAACGCAAAATAAGGTTCGGCAAAGCACATTGTGTTTTAGGTGCAGCAAAAGGAAAATCGTAAAGAGAACAATGAAAAAACACTGGGAAAATGAGTTGAAAATTGAGGAAACTGGGAGAAGAAACGGAAGGAGAGGAATTTCCACAGACACACCAGCAAGGCATGATGGATGGTATTTTTGGGGGTGGATTTGAATGTGGCGGCCAGTCGCTATCCTGCTGGCTTTTATTTATGACAGTTTATTGTATACTGAAAATTGCACAACAGTTGTCCTGAACTGGAATATTCGCCTTTCAAAACATCAATGGGTATGAAAGCTTCAAAATCCACATGAGTTATATTTTTATCATCTCTATTATACGTCCCGTTTTTCAGCGGACAGAGATGGGCATTTTGATTCTGTTCGCTGCTGTGTAAAAAATCCTTGAATTTTCAGACAGAGAAGCTTCGAATCGCTGTGCTCGTTGCAAGAAAGGTTGCAGTGGGGAAAGTCTTCGATTCAACGAAAAGCTATTTCACGCAAATTGTCTGGTTTGCCTCGGTATGTGTTTGTAAGAAATCTTGCGACATTTTCTTTCTTGGTTCGCTTCTGCATCAGTTCGCGTGCCATACATTCACACTTTGTGGGCATTGAATTTGCATGTTTTACATGCATCGCATATTTTGTTCGCAAATTGATATACCCCTACCATTAAAAATGCATATTATGTGAGTATTTCGTGGAATTAAGCCATTCTCTCCTAAATTCCTAATGGGATTTGTGAAAATTGAAATGATACGAGTCCACCGTCGTAACACGTATGTCTGTTGTTGGTGTATTTTGTTATCGTGAAATGATTGAAAATAAATAAGGCACCAAGCAGAAGTGAATACAAGCACTCGTTTATCAGATCATAAATGACCCATTGAACGCTCGCATTTTTCTTTGGAAAAATAATCTTGAGTTAAAAGTTTAAAAGCCTACCGATTGAACAACAAATATAAGCTTAACGATATTAACATAAGTTGCTATATTGAAGCGTTCTGCAAGCAAATTAATTGGCTATATGTAAACCACTGCCAGTTTAGTCAACAGAAGTAGCGAACAACAACTAACATTTAATTATGAACGTTGTTTAGAGGATTGACTCTCTTAAATCAATATTGTCTGTTAGTCATTTCGATTGGTTGTTTTTAATTGATTTTAAATTTAGTTAATGGCGAGAGGGAAAAGATTAAACAAAACTGATTGCAGACTATAATTTTTGCTGATTTTGTTTTCCTTATAATACGGAAGCACTCGACATAACTTTGCATGTTTGCTTCAATGTGCCATGAGTCTTTTAACATCAGTGACTCTGCTTTGTTTTCTTTCTTTGTCTGCCAGCCACCTTACACATAATTTGACCCACTTAATTTGTCTATTATTTTGATTTGAAGGCCTTAACTGTGCAGAAATTAATCAAATTAATTTATGAATTTAGTGGTAAAAATTTAATACTTGGTGTTCTGTGGATGCTGAGGTTTGATTTTTCCACCTTGGAATTTTGAGATTTTTGTAAATACATACACCTTGCTAACTGTGCTTTCTCGGGGTTTATTGTAAGATAGAGCCTTTTTTTTTTGGTTTAATTCATGGCCTGTGTGAAGAAGGTATTTTATCTCTAGACAATAACAGCAAGCAACAAAAACAAATTTTTAAAGAGCTAGCTACTATGATAAAAAAAATCACTTCCTTTCTTCTTCAGATTTTGAAAGTGTGTTTGCTTAATATTTGACTGACAAAATTTTGAGCTTTGATTTTTATCCAAAGGCTGTTTACTTTGAGTATTAGTTTTGGATTCGATGGTCCATCATTAGTCATATTCAAAACTGACTAATCGGACCTCAGAGGGTTGGATCCAGGAAAAAGTGACGTCATTTACTCACTAGCTTAAATCTTCAGTGTGTAAATGCAGCTTATTTATAATATATGAAAAACAAGAGGTTAATAGTCTGAGAGCCTGAGACTCCCATGCTACATATTCATTCTTCCACGTACTCATGCCTAGCATTCTTAAACTAGTGAGTCTTTGACTTCTTGAAAGATTTTTCTCCTCAATCCAGCTCTCTTAAGATTTTAAAGTTAGTAATGGTGGACCATTAAATAGGAAAATTCCAGTTAAAATAAGTGGGTATATTTTGGAATCAAGGCTTAAAACTTGGGTCGTTAAGTGTGTAGTTACAGTCTTGAAATCCAAGGAAAATTAAGAAGAATTGATTTTTTGGTCATAGCAGCACTTTAAGTTAGTGGTTCTCAGTGCCCTTGTAAGTTGTCTTTCTTTCTTTCTTTTTTTTTTTTTTTTCAAATTTTCAGTGTGTGGCAGAGACCTAGCAAATGTTGGGTTCTTTGAACAAAATGACCAATACTTTTGCCCTGAAGATTTCCAAGAACGTTTTGGCACAAAATGCAGCATTTGTCATCTGTTTCTGGAAGGTGAAGGAATCAACATTGGTGGAAATACATATCATGAGAGGTGCTTTGTCTGCACTAATTGTAGGTAAGAGGGACATTGATTTGATAAAGGTGATGAGAGTTGTTGTTTTTTTCGATGGTGACTCAAGGATACACAGAAAAAAAGCAAGGATTCCTTGGCAGGGTTTTAACAGCTATATTGTACAACCCTCTGATTCCTAGTTTAGATGCCCTGCTACTGATCTATGGAAGTCCTTGGAGTCAGGCCATTAAAATAGGGTCACAGGTGGAAATAATAATAATAATAATAATAATATTATTATTATTATTATTATCATTATTATTATTATTAAATAAATAAATAAATAAATATTGCTAGTGCTAATCACCCTTACTTGCAGCCGAGGACTGAATTTCGAAGGGCACGGCTCACAAAGTAACATCATCAGCCTGAAAGCATACAAAGGCACCTCTGGCTGCCGCTATACAGTCCATGTTTGATGTCGGAGCACAGCACCACAGCTACATGTAGATGTTAATTAGCTGTGAGTCGATTTTGATGAGGGAGGAAAACCGGAGTACCCGGAGAAAAACCCTCGAGTCAGGTTGAGATCGACTGAAACTCAGCCCACATGCAGGCCAGGGCCAGAGTTGAACCCCGGCTCACAGTGGTGGGAGGCCCGATAGATAACCACTAAGCCACCCTGACTCCCTTATTATTATTATTATTATTATTATTATTATTATTATTATCATTATTATTATTTTATTAGTATTGTCCTACTTATATTTAAGCTGGTCATTAGGTCTCAGCAATATTCTGGATTTTAGTTGACAGAAGCTTTTTAAATTGTTTCAAATTTGCTTGCAACATGCACTTTTTGCCTGAGGTGGTTGAGGATCATACTGCATGGGAGGAAGCATAATTTCAATTCCAGCTAAACCAACACTCACATTCTTAAAAATTAATAACTAAGGAAGAAGTGCTGTCTTTGCAATAACATCTGCAAATGGTTACACAGTACCTTCAGGTCTCTTTTGGATGAAGTCCATACACCTGTATCATGTGGGCCCTATTTCTTACCTTGTTCATACAATTTCTGCAAAGAGAAAAGTGTTCTACCAAACCAATGAGAGTGAATTTTGACAATAATTATTGTGTGTTATTTTAATAATACTGCGTAATTGAAATTTTGCTCTCCTTCAGCGAACGTTCATGCCAGAATTTTTCCCTTTGAAGACAGGTGAAATTTTGTTTTGTTCAAGCGAAATTTTGAAAAGTGAACAAAATATCACCCTGGATTTGAGATTTTGTTCCAAATTTCAGTTTATTTCTAAGAAAATTCCCTGCAAAAATTTGCACATCTTCTCAAAATTTTGATAATATCAGAACAGTAGGTGCTTTTTGCATTTTATTGGAATTTAAGAGAGAAGCTATACATGTATATGATTTTGTAGTTATCACACACATCTTGCTTTAATAATTGTTTGACCCTCACTCTCTGGATGGTGAGACTTAAATATGGACAGATCTAAAGCATGGGTCACTTTTCCCATTTCACTAATAATATCCAAAATATTCTTAGGGCTCATTAGGCCTAAAAACAATGTTTAGGCCCAAGGTTATCCAATTTGAAGGTTTTGGGTTGCTTTAGTATAGGTACATGTACATTGTAAAACCATGATCTGTCATAACTGATGTGTGAGAAGTGACCTCTACTTTAGCCCCACCACTTAAATATATTACACTTCACTTCAGGAATCCATTTCCTCCTGGCGAGAAAGTTGTGTTACGAGGCAAGGATTACATCTGCCAGAGGTGCGGTGCAGTGGAGCAGGGAGATAATTCAAGGGGACAACGACTAGAAAGTATGTTGTCTTACTGGACTGACTTTTTTTTTTCTTAAAGTATTGTTCATAAACATATCGGAAATTGTGAAATTCTTGATGAGAATGGCTGGAAAGCTGAGGAAACAT
>BLFO01004848.1:190240-192740 GCA_014634245.1 Montipora cactus
TATTGTTCCTGTCATGCAACATGGCTGCCATGCAAAACCTCTATAGTCTAAGATTTAGTAGTGGAGCACCACACTCATAGGATCGGAACCCACGAGTTGCTTTTTTCAAGGTAATCATGGCTATAGCAGTATTGCTCGTGGGTCGCCCAATAATTAATAATTAATATTCTTCTAATAATAATAATAATAATAAGAATAATGATCATCATCATCATCATCATCATCTTAATCATAATCACAATGAGGATAATCAATATTTGTATACTTGTGCCCAACATTGGAGTCACTCTCCAGCTAGTTTATAGCGTACATCTTTGATATTGGACATCCATGTATAGTCAATTGACTCCTGTCAAACCAAGGTAACTGCAGACCACACGTGACCATAATCGTACAACGTGACCATAATCGCAGGCTCAAGTTAAGAGCTCATCGAGGTCACCTGTTTTAAGTTGACCGCTGACCAGTTACTGGTTTTTGATTGGATTCCTTGGCTAAATCCTGTATGTATTATTTCTTAGTTTTGTGGTAATTTAACAAGCCAGTGGGGTACTGGCTGTGCCTGCCAGATTGTTAACAATTCTGGCTTTTTGTTTCATGGGTTGGGGGAGGGGGGGAATTCGAAAATAACACGGTTCAACTGTAATTATAATATATTTGTAATACTGTCATGGTTTTTTATGCTTGTCAATTTTACTTGCTTTCTTCTTGTTTTCCTTAATATCCCAGGCAGGTGAAAAACACTATCATCCTCAGTGTTCAAGGTGCGCAAGATGCCATGGAGTGTTTGGTGAGGGGCAGGAGATGTTCTTGCAGGGTAAGAAGATATGATGTATTATATGTACATGAATATGGCTCAATGCTTTGAAAGGTAGTACCTTTTTACTTCATAAAACTGATTGCTGTGTGGATTTTTTTTTTCCGTAGGCTCTGAAATATGGCACCCAGACTGCAGCATGATGGCAACTCAGAATGGAGAACTGGATGTTTATCCAGTAAGTATGAAGAGTATTCAGTCACTGTCAATGACCAA
Organism: Montipora cactus; assembly: GCA_014634245.1. Lineage (NCBI taxonomy): Eukaryota > Metazoa > Cnidaria > Anthozoa > Scleractinia > Acroporidae > Montipora > Montipora cactus. Next base: position 191,274 of record BLFO01004848.1, read on the forward strand.
AATAATCCAGCAGGGTTTAAGCCAGGCTGCGCCATTGCGTCAATCTCGCTTTGATATTGAAATTGCCCCTTAAAAAAACGGCCAAGGGGACAATTCGTGCCCTTCAAAATCTGGGGAAAAAACTAAGTAGGAAGCACACGAGAAGAGATACAGTTTAGTACAAAAATTGCAAGCTGAAACACAGACCGTGGGAGGAATTTTATCACGTTTCAAGTTCATTTTTAAGTCACACTCAGCCCTATTTTAAAACTGTTTTAAAACTAGTCAAAGATGGTGACCTGCGCAAATCTAATGTTAATGTGTTCCACACTTTAGAGGAAAACACAAGTTTTCGTAAATGATCGAGGTCGTTGAAAACAGCTGCTTAGATGCGAACCGCAAGTACCTAGAATATATCCAACGTGCGCTCATGGAATAATTGTTAATTATTAAAAACTGGATCATTGGATAATGCAATTCGAGAGTTTTGATTGGCTAAGCCATCATGGGTTATGAGTCATTATACCATGATCTACAAACACGGCAAGCATATGCATGATTTTCTGGGCCTTTATATTTATTGTAGTCTAGTTTTCTATATTTTGGGGTTGCTTTTAATAAAACAATTATTCCACTCGCACTTGTTGGATATGAGATGATTATAGCCAACTCGGCGCTACGCGCCTCGTTGGCTATCTGTCATCTCATATCCAACGCGCGCTCATGGAATAATTGTTAATTAAAAAACTCATGAAGACCTGGATGACGAAAACCATAATGATAACGTGGGCCTGCACTTATGAGTCTGACCGCCGACAGGTTGACCGAAGACCACCCAAGAGAAACGATGACCGCTAAAACACTGAACCGAACGCTAACAAGATGGCCGCTTAAAAGATGATGACCGCAACGCCCGGGGTGTTTAACGTAGTTAAATGAGCGTTGAACTAAAGGAAATCTTTGAACAGTTGAATTACAGTTAAGTGCTATTAAAGGAGCTGCATTGCGACTCTCGCATGCCTAACTTATTTACTTTTTATTTTTTTTTTAGACTCCTCCAAGAGATGCAAGAGATGGCTACATTCGTAATGGTAAGAAAAATGGAGCAAAGAGTCTTTCATGGGAAACAACCGTAGCTAAACGCTAACCAGGGGTCTCTTTCGTGAAAGCCCAGCCAAATGTTAAGGCTGTATTGTGCGCCAAAATTTCTTCAATGTCTGCAGAAAGTTTTTTTCTTTTCCCTTCCCCTTAGCTTCGTTTTGTTGCTTACCATTCTAGGCATGCTTTTACTTTTGTTATTTTCTTTCCCCCCTTGAGAGAGACCTCTGCGACAAAATGGTTGCGTTTTCCTGTTAAGTGAACTGGACTGTATAGAAATGCACCTCATTCAGACGAGCGTACAGTATTTCCATCGTCACCATAGAAGCTCTTTGCTTGGCCATGATTTGGCCTGTAGGTCAAACTAACCCAGGTGATCTGGTGACGTAA
>BLFO01004848.1:206269-208769 GCA_014634245.1 Montipora cactus
GAGAATTCCTTGAAGAGATGAAAGGCGAGGTCCTTTGAATACCTAAGGTTCGACTCTGTTTTTGTTTACATTCACTGATTCGCTTAGTATACAAAACATTTTCTGTAGCTCAGATAATTGAGACTGCATGGAAGCGAAGTTACAAGTTTGTTGAGTATTGTGTGTTTCTCAGTTCTGGGCTTAGGCCTTGGTCTGGCTTTGTTGGCAGCCTGTTTCTGGAAGCCTGGAAACTGTGCTGTTTCGGGTACAGGTTCTGTAGCCGTGAAAACATACTTTCCAATGTAAATGTGGTTGCGGCAAGACAAGTTAAAAGGGAAAACAACTCACTTCCGGTTGTCGTCCGTGGAAAAAAACCCCGTGGCACGTCCCCTAACCTTGGAAGGGTTGGGAATGTCGATGAATTTCAGGTATTGTTATCCTCGTATTAAAGAACCAGCTAGTTTTACAATCCTCTGCTCATCGCCAAAATGGTCGAAATACGGTTTAGCTTTGATTTGCTCTTACCCAATTCCCAATGCTGGGTACGAAGAAATCATAACTCGACATTAGGAGTGGAGCGAGGAGATGTGACACGGATTGTAATCTCGTAGCTTTCTCTTAGACAGTTGCCCCGTGACTTCATTCGGGAAAACGTGGCGCACACTCCCAACTCCGAATCCCGGAAAGTCAACCTGTCTGACTAAGGTAGCAGGAGACACGGCTAAGGGCTGGGAATTAGCTTGAAATAATGGTGTTAAACGTATGGCAACTGTTTGAAAAACCAATGTTTAAATTTAGAAAAGAGGTATAGCGTTGCATTCTTCTGAGGTTGGCGCGTTGCCCCGGCATCCATTCTTCAAAACTACGCTGAAGTTCACATAAAATGAACGCAGAACGTTATGACACAGAATTCATCGCGTAGCATGATAAGTATTTTGATCAACTGGTGAGAAGCTCTTTCAAACAAAAAAGGTGGGATTTTTCTTTTTTATTCGAGTCAATCGTACTAAAGCCGTAATCAAGAAAAATTCCTCGGCTTCAAGTAACTATTTTCTAGGTTAAAGAATTAAATTTCGTGGACAGTAAGCTGGTCAGTGTGTAAACTTTTGATCTAAAATATTAATCTTTATGAACAACTTAAGACATTTAGAATAACGCTCTATATAAATTCAGTGAAACCCCGCGAGTAAGAATTTTATTTTATAAACTGTGTGATGTACCCCTTGCTGGGGATGATCATTTGATTTCCCCCGTCAAGTAGCTAAGAACTTAAGCTGTTGGTTTGACCAGCAGCCCAGTATGATTACAAACATCAATAAAATAATTATGTAGTGCTCAGTGCTTCTTATTTTTATTTACATAATGTTAGGCGTATAAGGAATTTTTTATCAGTTGAAATCTACGAAATTATTAGTACATGCATTGGTCACGAGTAGAATAGATTATTGTAACAGATTGATATATGGTTTGCCACAAATTCAACTATCAAAGTTACAACGTGTTCAAAATACTGCCGCGCGCCTTATTTGTAATACCCAGATTTGATCATGATCATATTTCACCAGTGCTTTTCCAACTACACTGGCTGCCTCTTGAAGTATTGGCTTGCTCTTTCCTAATTTTATTTCCTTTTTTTTCACATAGATTTTTCACATTTCATTCTATAGTCCGCTAACGCATTCCCTACTTATGCCCCAGTATAACCAATTTAAGCCGAGTTACTAGTACTAATCTGTGCTGGTAAGGCTTGATTTAGCCTTGAACTTCTCAGACAGACAGAACTCGTGGCATCTCAATTGATCGACTTGTTTTATCGATCGAATAAATGAATGAAGGAAGGAAGAAAAGAGTGAATGAATAACTGAATGAGTGTGTAAATGTGTGAATGAATGAATGAATGAATGAATGCAAATTTCCCGATTTCTCCCAGCCTAGCCATGATGACCACCCCCACCCCCCTCCCCTCTTGTAAAAGCCCGCCACCCGTGGTGATGGTGCTATGTTTCTGTTTGTTTTTTTGTTTACAGAATGATCCTGAAACATTTTCTAATCCGTTGTCTCTGTCGCGGTCAAATGCGTGTTGTCACATTGTCTTGCTTACTTGTGGGAATTATTTATGTCGTCGGTTTAACCTTGTCTTCGCCCAAGAGTGGCACATTCACGGAAGCGACTGCCAGAAAAGCTCCATTAAGTCAGGTGGCTATCATTAAAGCAAGCGGAGCAATGAAATATTTACTCGTTTCCAACACTCACTAGCTCTCCCCCGCTGACAAGTGGACAGGAATTTTTGTAAGCGAGAGAGGATGAGGGAAGCCGAGAACGGATCCTCATGTTTGAAAATCTATTTTTAGTTTCGCAAAGCTATTTTAAGTTATCTTTCCCAAAGCCGCGCATACTCAAAATTTCGTTACGTTATTACAACTGGCCAATCAGGTGCCTCTCTAAAAAGTAGGATCGTGTCTAGAGCAGTTTTCAATAGAGTGTCGAAAGTAATTAGCGAATTACGTTGGTTTTGCATTAC
>BLFO01004848.1:213769-221960 GCA_014634245.1 Montipora cactus
CCAGTTGGAAAGTACTTTTCCGGCCACTATTTTCGCTCGAAGCGGTAATCTCGTACCCAGATTATCGAAGCGGCTGTTTCGGTTTTCGCATTGATGTCAAGTACATCGATGTCCTTAAATAACTCTTTAAAAACAGTCCCTCAAATATCAAAATTTGGCATTTCATCACCAAATGGCTCTTCGGACTCCATTCCTGTGTAATTTTCAACACTTTTCGGTTTCAGTCAACTCATTTAATGGTAACAAAGACTATAAACTTGCGGGGAATTTCAAATTACCCGCGATTATTTATGTGAGAAACTAGTGTTACCATGGATACTCCCCGACTCCGCCCAATACGGAATATATTTTCTCCCAACTAGCCGTCAATATAATGTGGTATTGCCGTCTCAAAATCGCAATTAGTTTATAGTATTGAGAATCACGTGAGGACAAACCTAGCTCCCAGGGCTTTTCTCCGCTGAGGACAAAAGGCGGAGAAATTTCCTGGGAACGAAATCGAAAGAGGCGGAAACCAGTTTGCCTTATGTTGTTTGATTAGCGGGGATCGAACATTTATGCGGATTGTAATATATGCAGAATGACTAAAACAAACTGCAGGTGCCGGTTGCTTGAAGCCTGGTTAGCGCTAACCGTTGATTAATTTAAGAGGTATCAAAACCTATGGGTTTCCATGGTATTTAACGCTGGTTAGCGCTAACCATGCTTCGAGCAACCCGGGCCTGATTTAAATTATTTAACACCGGTAGTTTTCTTGGAATGGTCAGCTATTTTTCACAGATAAGGGTTTCCCTTCATCCTTTTGAGGAACACCGCTTCATTCATTGAGCTAACTTGAGGCGCGTTTTTTTATTCACAATTCTGGAGTAAGAATGGCTAGAATGTAAAATGCGCGCGTTTCTCTATTCCGCATTCCTATTCCAGAATGGACAGAACGCCATTCGATCCATTCTGCTCCAAGGGGCAGAATGAACAGAATATTGCGAATGAAAATCCAAGATGGTGGACGGCAACATGAGCGCTGCGAATTCAAATATGTGTCGCGTAACTTTACGGTTTGCACATTATGTATTCGTTTTGTTGGGATACGTTCATCCGGAGAGTACATTCAATTTGACATTTGATTACCTTTGATTGACACTATAAGCACATGATTATATGTAATAGGAGAAGATACTTGTATTATTCTCGAGTCGGGTCTAGTATGCTATGTGCAATTAACGCAATAAAATCAAGTTGAATCATACGAACACCACGTGGTTTACTTCTACGATAAAAGTCGTCTCTACCGAAGAAAAAATCAGGTTACAGTTTTGGACACAATGAAACATTGCTTCTTATTTCATTATACCAAAAGTACGAGGTTTTTCAGTGATGTTTTGTACAAGAAAAAGGCAATTTGGCAACTGATTGTCTCTCCTTTGTACATAGGACTGCCAAAACATTCAGCAAATCCAAAACAGTTTCCCTATTTTCCTCCTCCTCTTTATTTACAAAGAAAATTGCTTCGATAACGGCTGCAATGTCAGCCTCTTCGTCGGCCGCCATATTTGTTACCCAAGGTTTACTCGTGCCAGGACCGCTTACCTCGACTGACGTTTTTTTTAACGCAGACAATCCGACTGATTATTCCTAGCATTCCGTACCAACCATTCTTATTCCAGAATTGTGGACATAATTATTTGATTCCGCAAGTTTTACCACAAGCCATTCCTCAAATTGACTCCGCCTTTAAAACCTGGTAATCAAAATAGCCACCAAGACTTCATGCATGTTTTTTGGCAGTTACGTTTAGATATGGAACAAAATATGTCTTCATCTATAATTATTCGTATCTAGATATACAAAAGCCAGTGCAATGAAAGACCCATATTATGTATATTTAAGAATTATTCTCAGTTTGAAATCGAGGTGAATAAAGGCAGAATATTTACCGAGCCGCGAATGCTGAATGAACTTGAACCCTGTGTTTTGGATAATTCACACAATTAAGCCAAAAAAACTCTCTTTTCTTTAATGCAGTACTTTATGCTTGTTTTTTATAGTTGGTAACTTTACTTCCATAACATATCAGCCTATCTTTCGAAGACCATACAACGACTGGAAATTTGAACTTGGAAATCAACATCACCTGGACACAAACAAGCGTCAATTCAAACTGGAATCCGAATTCATTCGCGTTCAGCTTTCAACCTCTCGAGGCCAAACACACGTGGAGTACCACGCCCATGTCGTCTCCAGGTCCTTACCTCCAGAATACCGCCAAACATCTGGCCTTCCACTGAGTGTGATTATTATAGGCATAGATTCCTTATCAGCGGCACATTTTCAAAGAGCGTTACCAGAGGCTTACAAGTTCATGAAAGAGGAAATGAATAGCATATTTCTAAATGGTTACTCTACAGTAGGAGATGGTACTACGCCAGCACTGACCGCTCTGATGACAGGTTGGTGAAAACCTATGAGCAGTTGCTGGTCTAGTCTCCTTCGCAGCCGTTGCGTGACGAACCTAATAACGGCTGCGAAGGAGACTATTGCTGGTCGAGACGAGATGAAGAAAATTGGACGGGCAGAAGTTTACATTGGCAATAAAGGGTTCGCCTCAACCGCCTGTAAACGTTTGCCCGTTGATGATCTTCGAGGATGTCCAGATTCATTGCGAATATAGACCCTTCTTATGAAATTAACATATTCAATTCACCAGATGCAAGAGGCAGCCAAGAGAAGATCTAATCATATTTAAGGGAAAATGCTGCCTTAAGTAGAATTTAAAAATTGGCAATTATATTTAGAGTTTGAAAATTTTTTAAAGTCTAAATCATTTTAGATTTTAAAATGCTACGTATTATTTACGTTAAAATATTTAGTTTCACGAAGTAGCTATTAGTATTATCATCATCATCATCATTGTTATGATTGTTATTATTATTATTATTACTATTATTTCGTTTCTCCTAAACTTTCAGCAGCTCAAATTTTACAAAGAATATGCGGAATTTACAATTCAAAGCGATATTCTTGACTTAAGATGGACAGTGTCTCTAATGTGTGGAAAGTCAGTTGAATGAATGGACTGCTTTCACGATCTCGCAGTTCTGTGAGATTACGCATTTCTGGCATTGTCTAACTAGCTTGTTTTTGTCCTTTATACCTATTTTATTATTATTATTATTATTATTATTATTATTATTTACAAGGTAATTTTTTGTGAAATTAAAATGTTAAAACCAAACGTTTGATTTTAACGTTTGGTTTTAACATTTTAATTTCACAAAAAATTACCTTGTAAATAGCATATATTTTACCTAAGCGAACATTATGGACATTATTATTATTAGCTCTTTAATGTAGATAGATTAGGTTAGTTCATTATTGTTCTTCTTCTTAAATTTGTAAACCGGAAGGATTGATGATGATGATGATGATGATGATTATTATTATTAGTTATTTTAAGATTTGGGCCCGGTTTTTCAAAAACCTGCTTTTAAGTTAATCCTGGATGAAACAACAATCGTGCTTTCAACTTTGCACATCGAAAATGCCTCAACACTGAAAATTTTAGGCTGTAGAATATAAAAAATTCTAAATAGAAGCTGGTCGACTAAATTTCTTAAAAAAAAACCTTCCTTTGATAGGTGAATTAACTGCAATTGAATTTTCTATAATTCAGGATTAGCTTTAAAGATCACCTTTGAACAGCTTGGTCCTGATCGTTACCACAGATAGGGTATGCCTCGCGAACTTTCTCACTACAATCCAAGGCTCCCTTTCGCCCTATATGGCTTTTCCGCTTAATGAACCTGCACATTTTGCAGTCAATTTATTTGAAAAAGAAATCCAGAGTAGATGATTCCTTTATCAATTGTTTGTGTTGGAGCGAGTTTCAATCGAGTGTCGTAAAACCAAAACCTAAGTAATTACTTTGGCCAATCAAAAAAGACGGAGACAATCCAGTAAACCAATCAAAACTCGAAATAATTACGCATAGCCGACACAAAGCGCGGGAAAATGTGCACGCGCGAGCCACGATTGGTTTGGGTTTCACTTCTGATTGGTTGAAAAAGTGACGCGAGAACTTTGAACCAATCACTGAGTGAAGTAATGCAAAACCAACGTAATTCACTAATTACTTTCGACACTCAATTGAAAACCACTCAAAAGTGCAGCTAAACTCAAATATTTTTCGTCTACAGTATCAATATCCTTTTCTAAAGCCAACATGTTTTACCATTCTCACCTCTCACCTTTTTGTCTGCCGGGCAAGACGCGCGCAGTAATCAAAACTAGCAGTAATTTGGACCCACGACCCTGTTTGTGAGAAGCATGGGTCTATTCTCGATTTTACGTCACAAACTGCTTTGCAATGCAAAATTTCTTTGAAAACAGGAATGCAAAGCGGTTTGTGACGAAAAGTCGAGAATGGACCCATGCCTCTCACATTACGGTCGTAAGTCCAAATTAAATTACTGCTAATTCTGCCAAGTTAACGTGGCTTGCACGGCTCAGAAAAAGCGAACTTTTTGTGTAACAATGGTTACATATGTTTGCATTGGATGGGGAGATTTGTATTAGGAACTAAAAATATTTGAGCTCAGCAAGGGAGTTCTTTTCTTAATGTGCACCCAGGGAGAGCAACCTCGTTCCCAGGACCCCTCAAGGAAGAGCTCCTTGGAACGAGCTTGCTTGGGGCTCACTCTAGGCCTTCAGAGAACGAAAGAAAACCTCCGCACGGATCTCCTCGATGTCATCCTGAACTCTGGACGAATTCATTTAACTCTTAACCGGTTTAAATCCCGATATATAACCAGTTTGAATTTTAACGCATACTCAATGTCGGAAGAGTGGAAGTGACGTTGCGGCGCGCATGCGTGACAGAACATCGAGGAAGTCCGTGCAGAGGTTTCCTTTCATTCTCGCTAAATCAAGGAAACCTCTGCACGGAACGAAATAACGGAAGTAGGCCTGATCTGCTCTTTGTTCAATTTAGGTAAATTTGAATCTGAGCTCCCAGAAGCTCGACGAGGATTACCAGGAAGCGAACCTCTGGATCGCTGGCCACACATTTTCAAGGATTTTAAATCCCAAGGCTACGCTACACTATTCAGCGAGGACTGCCCAGGGTATGCAGCTTTCAATTATCGACTTCATGGGTTCAACGAAACCCCAACGGATCATTTCTCGAGATGTTTTTGGCAAGCCGCGCGGATGACCTCACCTAACTGTGTTCACAGCAAACCACACCATCAAATTCACTTTGATTACATCAGATCCTTTGCCAACGCTTATCCACAACGGCCTAAATTTGGATTATTTTTCATGACAGAGATTTCTCATAACAATTTAAATACGGTTTATCAATGTGCGGATGATTTTGCTTCCTTGTTAAAGGATTTGCATCAGGGGAATGCTCTGAATCGTACACTGTTGATCGTTATGTCTGACCACGGGGCAAGAGTCGGTGAAGCCAGGGAAACATTTCAAGGGAAATTAGAGGAACGGCTGCCGCTGATGGCTTTCACTCTTCCAAGATGGTTTTCGCAACAATATCCTGGCCTTGTTCAGAATCTTAAAGGAAACAGTAAGCTTGTTACCTCCCCATTTGACTTGTACGCGACGTTTCGACATCTCATAAGCTTTCCCCAAACCCCTAATAACTTAATGAGGGGAGAGAGTCTCTTTAGTAAACTCGATCAATCACGTGATTGCCAAAGTACAGGAATTGCGGAACATTATTGCCCATGCTTGCAATGGAAAGAGGTCGATACACGAGAAGATCACGTGCGGGGCGCAGCCGAAGCAATTCTTCATCGCATAAATAACTTAACAGCTTCAGAGCCTCTAGGCGTAAGCCTTTGTTTACGTTTGCAACTTCACGAGGTCTCATCAGCTTATCAGAAAATTGCGAATGTTAAGGTGGCGCAGTACCTTGGTTCTGCCGATGCCGACGGGAGGAAACCGATGTTTTCAAGAGAGGGTAGCACATTTGAGAAATGCTTATACCAAGTACAGATCCGCACATCACCCGGGAGAGGTCTATATGAAGCATCGGTGAGTTATGAAGGCGATAATTTCCAGGTCACTGGCGAAATAAGCAGAATTAACCTGTATGGAGAACAGCCAAGATGTATACTGGACAAAAGCCCGCATTTGCGAAAGTACTGTCTTTGTAGAGACTACAAAGAGCAGTAACAGACATAACTACATCCGAATAATCAAGAAAAAAAACGAAGAAATTGAAACACAAAATGGTTTTAGAACTAAACGACTGCACCGGCAGAAGCAGGAAACTGCAATTCATCAGACTGAACTCGTTCGGGCAACCTTCACTCGTGTGAAACTAATAATATTTTTACGAGTTCTTCAAAGCGCAACATTGGGCGCTATAGTTTGTTGCTGGGCGGCCGATACTGGAGCGACCATGATGAGGTGCTTTTAATTCCAAAGGAGAGTGTCGGAGATGAATTTCCGTTAGGCCCCTTAACAAAGACCTGCAAATTGATGTACCTTTCTCTAGTGTTACATAAGATAGCAGGGGGAGTGTCTTGAAGTTGTGGTTTACAGGATGGTTTCATGCAAGCTAAAAGATTAGAGAGTGTAGCTCTAAGCATGTATATGAATCTAGTGTATCAATAAGAGCGTTGGTATACTATTTCGATATGACAGTTGCTATATGATACGGCATAGAACATGCTGTGTTGCTGCCAAGATATCAGTACCCCAGTGATGCTCTGCTGCTATTGTTGGTTTTCACTCACGTGATCAACAGCCATCTTTTTCAACGAAAACAAAAGAAAACGTTTGCATAACAATATAGTTAAATTCCCGGAGAATTTGGTCGGGGCACCAACATGGCTGCCGTTTCTTTGTTTAGGGGCACCAACATGGCGGCTTTGACGTCATGTGAAAACCGAGAATACTACTAAATGTCGTGTAGACTATGTGATAGTGGCTGGCCATAAGCCCACAATATATTGTACTTTGTTACACCTCCCAACTCAAATACGTTTTCCGATTGGAGGTGAACGTGTCACGTGTCATGGGTCAAAACTCACTAACTCCCTAGGGTGAACAAAACTCACTAACTCCCTAGGGAAACATCGACCTGAACTTTCGACTCGCACATGATCAGGTCAAGCACCTTTGAAACAGCGGTAAATTCCGTGTAAAAATCTGTGTATTGTTCAATGTTGAGTTGGGAGGTATAACAAAACACTTAATGTACAGTTGTGTTCAACTGCAGAATGCAATTAAACCTGACCAACAAGAAGCCGCCATTAAAAAGAAAGGTGAAGAAAAAAAAAGACCAATTTTCTTCAATTAATTCACGGACCGTAGAATTCCTTTCCATGCTTGTTTCACGTTAATGTGCTTTTATAACAAACATTACTGGGCAAGGTGTACAAAGCATACTGTTTGCTAGGATTGTGATAATTTGTACATTGATCATGAAAACCTAAAGACGGTTACAAGACCGGAAGAAATTTTCTCCGGGCCCTCACAAATGGTATCGGGAATACTATACTTCAGCGGTTGCCGAACATGAAATAAACATGGAATAAAGACATGACATAACATCAAATTCATCGAATTTACACGGGAAAAAAAAGAAACGTTATTGCTACGTAAACTTAAATCATAGCACTGAGAAACTCCTCCTTTTTAATTTAACTATCATATGATATGTTACTGTGGGCCAATTAGAGTTAACTCCGCATAATTTAGTTTCCAGGCTACCACTAGAGCTTAATTTTGAAAGGTTCAAAATTCGTTTTAACATAAATATTGTCAAGTTAACTTTCAGTAAATGAGATACAGTATGTTTATAAAGGAAAAATGTATTGCAACAACTGAAACACCCTGCAAGCAGAGCCTTTTCTTACGGTACATATGCTTTGTACCGAGAAAAGGCTCTGCACGAATCCTGTCAAGTGGTTGTTGAGCATACTCAGCGCGTTGCTAAGAAACAGTTTCGAATCCAGGCCGAATCGGTGTTCATTTATAAAAGACCGCGAAAATGACGTGTAAACAGATCAATGGAATTTTCACTACTTTTGAACACATCAATGTCTCTGTTAAATCTCCTGGTTGCTCTCTTAATATTATCGTAATTTATCGTCCACCGTCTACTTGCATTAACCAATTTATTGATGAATTTAGCACTTTACTTGAACAACTCGTCCTGTCATCTGGA
>BLFO01004848.1:237077-242077 GCA_014634245.1 Montipora cactus
CAATTGTTTGTTTCAAAGGAAAGGGGGTTTAACGAATACGAAATCGCACTGGTTTTAAAGTCAAAAAGGGGTTGCTAGGACATCGCTTTGCTTGCTGGATGCTTGCATAAAAAGACAGCAGATAATTAACGTTTTCGACAATATATTAAAGGATTACGAATTAAAAGTTGGACTAAACTAGGAGCTTTTTTACACATTTGTCCGTCTTTTCACAATATTTTTCAGCTTGGATGTTTTGACTTTGTAAACAGTCCCGTGAGTACATTTGGAGCGGGATTGTTTAGATACTTTTTCTCCGAGCAAGGTAAGGTCCCTGTAGGGCGAGAAAATTGGGCGACAAATTTCCTCCGAGCAACTCCAACCAGCTCCGAGTAACTCCGAGCAATTTTGCTCTGAGTTACTCTGCTGTTGACAGTTGCTCCCCCAACAGCATGCCTGCTCAGATTTGCTCGGAGAAAAAGTACCTAATCAATACCAACGAAAAGTACTTACGGGACTGTTTACAAAGTCAAAACATCCAAGCTGAAAAATATGGTAAAAAGACGGACAAATGTGTATATAAGCTCCTAATGTAGTCCAACTTTTAGTTTGTGATCCTTTAATATATTGTCGAAAACATTAATTATCTGGTCTCTTTGTATGCAAGCATCCAAGCAAAGCGGTGTCCCAGCAACCCCGTTTTTTACTTTAAAACCAGTGCGATTTCGTATTTGTTAAACCCCCTTTTTCCTTCCTTGAAAACAAGCAATTGTGCCAGTCCGGTTTGAGTTGGTCTCATTCTATATTCGAGTCACGTCTCATACAAATTTAAAAAAGCAGTAAGGACTCTTTGTATTTGCGCAATCAATTGTGCTGGCGGGTCATTTAATGTTCAACAAAAGTGATGGAAAAGATCGGTCATTAAATAAAGGGAAGAGTGAAAGATACGGGAAACTTTGAGGGTCGAGCTTGCCTTAACACCTGACAATTTAATTAAGAACTTTAAAGTCCTCAAGAAATGCCGTGGCAAACCCGATTCTTTGATACTTGAAATGCTCTTGATGAAAAACAAAAGATCGAAACTGAATACGCAAGCGGATTCCATTCACGCGAAACTTTTTAATACATGAATATACATATTTTCTTTTCTTTTTCTTTTTTGTTTAACATGAATGTTTTCATGTAACGTTTGATAATTTAATTTTCTCAGAACAAGAATTGAAATTGCGAAAGAGAATGGAGAAGTATAAACGAACAGTTAACGATGAAAAAATCTATCAGAATGACATTATTAAAAGAAACTACATTTGTGCGTGTGCTTATAGCAATTGTGCGTAACAGAACTGTGCGATTAACGAAAATTCAGATCATGGGTTTAGCACAAAGAAAATACTTCATCAACAAATAGCGTCATTGAGTTTCTTTAACAAAAGGATGTGTGGTGCTTTCTTGCACACAGACTACAATCAATTACGTCTGTCCTGTTCAGCTTATTAAATATTCACATAGGAAACAAAAAGATTTCTTTGTATTTGTGCAATGAAGTGCATTGGTCTCGTTCGAGTTATCAAATATTCAGATCACGTCTTGTATGAGGCTGGTCGGACGTGTGGTGCCCTGTTCTACAATGCAAATATTCTGTAATAAAATAGACCAAAATGAAATAACCACCACAGATTGGTTTGTTCCAAATGAGCCCTACCTCCATACTTGTATTTCATCATGTCGATCTATAACTCTATGTTTCTATTCACTGGTACGGATCGATCTGCATGATCCGCCCTCCGCAGAACCCCCACTTGGTATACTACTCACGATCGCACTTAACCTTATCATTGTGTCCCGGAATGTGGACTGTGGACTTCGGACTACGGAAATGAAACTTACATTTACCAGCATTTACCAAGATATTGTAGCATAAAAAAAAACTCACTCAAATACTGTGAAGTTAAAGGAAGTCGGCTAAAAAGCCTTCGAACAAAGTGTAGGCTACCCGTAGCCTCTTGTTAAAGTTTAATCACCGCTAAAAATAGAAAAGCTTTCTTTCTGTTACAGTTTGTTTGTTTGCTTGTGAAGGTTTATTCTTTTTGAAAGAGAATGTTGTTATTCATCCAGATTCAATTCAAGTGAGGAATTTTTGGCGATTTCTGGGAAAACAGTGTTGGTGTTAGTGGTGTTCGAGGGAAGCTTAACGGCCATGTTTCCGCTTGGGAAACACTGAAGCCTACGGAGGCTGTGCTCAGTACATGTATCATTAATTAATGAGGGTTATAAGTTACTGTTGCTTTCAATTCCAGAGTCATATGTTTTGCCGAACAATAAGTCGACCATAGATAACTGTAGATTCGTTACGGAAGCTTTGCGAGATCTCTTGACTACTCAGTGTGTCTCAACTGTCTCGAATCAACCATGGGTGTCAACCCATTGAGTGTATCAGTTCGGGACGATGAGAAAAAGCGTCTTGTGTTAGATCTACGACATGTGGACCCACAACTTTTTAAATATAAGTTCAAACGTGAAGATGTTCACACTGCTCTTAACCTCCTTGACGAAGGGTACCATTTGTACACTTTCGACATCAAGAGCGCGCATCATCATATTGATATTTTTCCAATTCATCGGCGCTATTTGGGTTTTCATTGGTATTACCAAGGAGAGTTTTCAATGTGTTTTCAATGTCTTGCCATTCGGGTTATCTAATGCACCTTACTGTTGCACCAAAATGCTTAAGCCTGTAAACGCTGCCTTAAACGCAAATCATGCCAAATATTTTTTTCCAAAAGAACTATGCCACGTAATTTAAGGCAAGTAGGAATGATGTGAAAATTGTTGGTCTTAATGAGCTTTATTTAATGCTATGCACGACATTGGATTGACATTGACGGGTTGTTGTGATGTTTAAAGGCAAATATTCCCGCTGGTTATTAAGACCTTAGGTTGCAGACCCTCCTTTTGTCATTAAAATTTCCATCGACTCCACTGCTTTCGCAGCCAATAAAGAAACTGCTATACTTAATCTAGGCAGGTGACGTCAATGGTATCTTCATCGGTTATTTTAAAATGCAAGGGATGCCAAAGATCAGTTTATAAACAGTCAGTCGACGCTCTCTGAGCAACACAGTTTCTTTGGAATACTCAGGGAAGAGCTCTGATATTGACAAAGCTTGTACCATTTTTCCAACAAGTAGAAGAGCGTCAGTCATGAAAGTCACTCATCAAATCACCTTTGTCTTGGCACTGGTTGTGTTCTGCTGTGCTGTCAGCGCGGATATGCACGACGGGATGATGCACTACGCTAGTCTCAAGTCTTCCGATGGGACTTCTTTCGAGTTGCAATGGGCCTACAATAACGACACTGAAATGCTGTACTTCGCAATGAAGTGCAAAAACACCGGTTGGTGCGGAGTGGGTTTCAGCACCACGGGTGATGGTGCAGGCATGAAAGATTACGATATTGCCGTTGGTGGATACAGTAACAGCAACACCTCATATCTTTTTGTAAGTTCAGTGTTTAGCTGGTATTGTTAGTTTTGTTTTCGTTATCTTTTGTTTGTGTCACCATGTAACTGCCAAATCTCTTGCGCTCTTATTTTCTAGTGTCTTAGTTCCTTAAAGAGGCGTAAGAGTGATTCAAGGGCTTCCGCGATAGATTTGTTCCCCAGTTTATTCTGATACATCGAGTTTAAGCACCCCTAAATAGAGGGAAATCGACCGAAAATTGTTCGTTTGGAAAGCTTGATTGTAATTATAAGCCAAGATCATCGGGGTTTAGAGATCTACTGTCACTTTGACAGTTAATGACAGTTTCCGTTTGGTGTTCGCTGAAAATGCGATAAATCACCTGGTATACGTTTTGCGCAAATTACCTAAAACCCTGATCATGATACCCTGACTCTGATACTGCACGTTCGATAAACTGCTTCATTGCAGCAAGAGTTCACTGGGCTTTCAACTCAATGAGTTGCTAAGCCACTCGCTAAATTAAATTTTATAGTCACTTTTTATCGCACCAAGTCTTTCCTAACTTCGTTCGTTTGATTCGAATTTTGCGGGGGATATTTCCCGTTCAAACATTGTCATCAATTGTCTCGTGTGTGAGATATCGGCAAGCGAGCGAATCGAAAATAAAAGTGGACCTACGATGAAGAATCGACCCTTTGCTAATCGATACAACTGGTAATCGATGCAACTTGCCATCTCCTTGCCATTCACCGATTAATAAATTCGAAATTAATCAATTGAATGTATGTGTCAAATGTACGGTGAAATATAAAAATGTTGGTTGACGAGGAAAAAAAGCAAAACAGAGATCTTTTGTTTTGTTTTGTTCAGAGTCACCAAAGAGATCACGCAATAATGACAATCACTTCCACATGCATTAGTCTGAAGTGTCAGCCGTCTCCTCGCCTACTCGCCCCTTTGGCGGGTTTGGGCGAGGAGACGGCTGACACTTCAGACTACCGCATGCATCCGAGAAACAACCCAGGACGCGACAAACTGACGCGATACAGAATGAGAACACGGATTATTTTTATAGTTTAACAATTAACTAGTAATTTCCGTACACGCCTTCCACATGTTACAAAATACTAAATATTAGAATGAGTGAGTCGGCCCTCTAACGCAAGAATGTTGTGTAACCACAAATTCTCAATTTTTTGTTCGCGCAAATGATCCATTTGTTTCGCAGATCTCTTTTATTTCTGATGAGGCCTCGTTTGTTTTTCCCTTTTTTTTGTTTTGTCCTTTGTAACACTGCTCTCATCATCCACATTATGCAATCTGCATTCTTTTCTCTTTTCATCTCGTCTTGTTTTGTCTAGTTTTTGTACATATAAAAGTTTAAGGGTATCATTAGCATCCTACGCAGATATTCTTAGGGGGATTCGTCACGCGTAATTTCGCTATAAGACGCTTTAGACGGCCCAAGAAGGCGAAAAACACCATACATGAGTCGATTAAGGTTTCATTTAACTTTGTTGGGATATTCAGACCGAGATGTGATTTAGATGTGTAATTTT
>BLFO01004848.1:289293-294293 GCA_014634245.1 Montipora cactus
GCAGTTTGTGGTGTTGTGGTCTGTCCTCTGGGGTGTACCATAGTTAAGAGGGTAAATGCTCTTAGATATTAGCTACACCAAGCTACTCTAAAATCGGAGGGTAAATAAAGATATGATGAGATATGATGATGATATAGGCCCCGTCTCACAACCCTTCAATGTTTAAGATAAGAAATGTTTAAATACTAAAAAAGACAATGGGTGATGGAATGTTGTTAAACAAAGAGCTTTGCTCGGATGGGTTCACCCCTTGGCCCTCTAATGGTGGCCAATGTCTTCGTCTACCATCTTGAAGACAAGCTTACCTGCGATGGTGTGATGCCCACATTATACTAGAGATATGTTGATGATTCCTTAGTCAGGATGCCCAGCACCGATGCTGCCATTAGGGAGCTTAAGATCTACGACAACGAAGTCGACGGCAACGCCACAAAACAGTGATATTATTGGTTAAAAGAGCATAAATAATCGTGCTGCACGTGCGGCACGGATTATTGCTCATATTTTTGCAGTTCAATGCATGACGACGACGTGAAATCACCAAATTTTAGGTTTTGACGACAACGTGACTATGCAACAGAGAATCTTTCATTCTCTATTTTCACTCTGAAATCGCTCGCACCAATTTATTTTAGGATACTTCGCCCACATTGTAGGACGTGAACGAGATGGAATAATCGCGGAAGACTTTTACTAGAGCGAAGTTCTATTTTGAGGTGACCTCATCAAGCCCAGAGAAATAAAGCCTCCAATCGTAAATCTACAATGCGTTGTTTACTCTTTTACATATGATCGGTGTGATTCCGAGTATGTCGGCTAAATTCTGCGATCGGTAAACACTTTTTGACAGCCCATGAGGATACAAGCCTCCTCAAAGAAAGTCAATTCCGCATTCCAAAAAAGTGCCAAGGAAAATTTGACTGTCTCGTCCATGATATGCTCTTCATCAAGCAGCGCAATCCTAGTCTTAACACGCAGACTGATTCCATTCGAGCTAAGCTCTTTGTTTAACAACATTCCATCACCTATTGTCTTTTTTAGTATTTAAACATTTCTTATCTTTCACTTTTTGACTTGATAATGACGTTAGCCAAACGTCGAAACGTCGTCTACAAATTTTTTAAAAAAATTTCAATATGCTTTTACGAAATGTTCTATCGCATTTTTTTATCGTCAAATGTTTTAAAAAACCGCTTCTTTTTCGTATATTTAAGGTAATTCCCTGGAAAATGACGTACTATCCAGATTTTTTTTCAAGCTTGGCACAATTGATATTCATACACAGGACATTAAAAAAATGCAATAAAAAGATGGGATCACCGTGCTTGCTTTCGCGCTGTATGCCCTTTATTCTAAGTGTTTTTTACCGAATTACGCGAGAAGCGTTCGAAACTAGATCAACCGGAAATATTGTTGTTATGTAGAAAAAGCTACTACATGTTACTGAAAACTTGAACTTGCTTGTTTGTCCGGGCTATAATCTTAAAGTAATTAAAGTGATTTCAAATTGCTCCATTTTGCAAAGAAATGTAAGCAAATTGGACCGCTACAGTCATCACCTTGCACTCAGTGTAGGGCTCCAAATACAGTTTCACGTCATTTTAATATATGTAAATACTACAACTTCTACTATCCAACTTTTTTTCTCCTTAAAATAAGTTTTCCGTGTACCTAATTCGAGTAAATAAAACCATTAAAAGTGGGGGGTCACCGTGCTCGTTTCTTCGCAACACAATGATAAATGGTGGCAAAGGGGCAATTGATCATTTTCCGCGAAACGACTGGGGCGAGTTCCAAAACAACACCTTCTTAACCGAGAAAAGTTATCATGATTCCACTTAAAAGCTCTTGAACATCAAAAGCGGCCTTTGTTGTCTCTCTTCAAATAGTCGGCGTGAAACGCCGCGAACACTATGCGCAGTATGAGATGCGCGGTGCAAAAAAAGGGAATCACCTTAACAAGCAAAAACAATAGCTCTGCACGCCCTGCAAGTGCGTTTTGCATTTTGGTAAATTTCTTTTTCCGTCCTCGCCCTGATAACGACGCGAATTGACCTAATTTGAGTTTGTGTAGAGGGCGTGAGAACCTGACGAATCATTTTGAATTTTCTTCTCAAACAACCACATTGTTCATGCCAATTATACTCCTGCAATGTCGATACACACTTTCCATTCCCAACGACTGGGGATTATAGACTCTAATGAAATAATTGCAATAACGGGAAATAATATTTTTTGACGAGGTTCTCGTTGGCGGCGTCGTCGTCGTCCTTGCGTAAGCTTCCTATTATCCGCCGGAAAAGTGTTTTCAAAAAGTTTGGCAAACGTTTAACGTAAGGCACATTTCATAGTCTGGATAATTAACAATTATTCCATAAGCGCGCGTAGCGCCGAGTTGGCTATAACCAAACTCATATCCAACAAGCGCGAATGGAATAATTGTTTTATTAAATTCCTTCAACTCCAAAAATTTGGAAGTACGAAATACGAGCGGAAAAAGCGAGCAAATCCGAGCGAAATCGAAAAAAACTTGATGAGAACTGATGCGATGTTGTCAGACAGACGCAGGCTCATCACAAAAACATTTATTGCCTTGTCGCGTACTTCCATTAATTTCCACATAACTTGCGAAACTAAAAACCTTATCTACATGATTCAATGCAACAAATGCCATCTACAGTACATAGGAGAAACTAAACGACGTTTAAAAGACCGTTTGAATGAACATCGCCGCACTTTAGATAACGCTAACACCAAATCCAAACCTACTACAGTCGCAGAACATTTTCTCTCCTCTCCCCACAACATCTCCAAGGACATGCAATTAATCCCTATCGAAAAAATATTTTCTAACAGAGACTCGATCCGTAAGGCCAGGGAAGCTTTTTAAATTTTAAAAGGCAGGACAATTGATCCCAACGGTCTTAATATCCGCGAAGAAACGTATTAGATTTCAGTTTATTATTTTGAGTGATTTCCGTTATTTTTCCGTGACTCTTAGTATTTGAATTCAAAATCTTTGTAACTGCCATGTTTTATCACATTTTCCCAGTATTACGTCAACATCCATTTACTATATATATATATGTACATAGAAGCAATTCAATGTAAACTCTCATTGTACCTGAAGAAGGCTGGTTTGGCCAGCCGAAATATAGTACATCACTAAAATCAAATCTACGTTGTATCGGCTTTTGCTTAAAATATTTAGTTTCTCAAAATAATCGCCTGGACCACTGCTTTCTGTTTCGGCTTAAGTTTAAGGTTTCCTCGTCCTCTACCCAAAAGAATCTCTTCAAGAATACTCTCGAAATCCATGTTTCTTTCTGCGAAATCACAATGGAAAGTACGAACATGCGCAGTGATAGAAAGGACCGTATTTCGGGCCTCGCTGCCACTGAGCATGCTCGAAATCGAACTTTGCCAGATCTCCCTTCCGTATGACCGTGGGAGATCTGGGTACGAGATTAAGCGCACGTTGCTATTGTAAAGGCCGACAATCAGGCATGAAGACAAAGCCATCACTTGAAACCGCAGATAGATTTTTTTTTCTTATATACGGAAGTCTTTTTCCCTGAGAGACCTCATGTTAAAATAATTATATAATAAATGTTTGTTATTCATTTAGTTACAAATCAGTGAATTTCGCGGGCAGCGACAACACCACAAAGCAAGAAGAATATTTGGTTAAAAAGAAAAGGGAAATTATCGTGCTCAACGTGTGGCACGCATTTCAGTGCAATTCTTTCCGTACTCCACAAACAACAACTTGAAACTAAGGGCGCGTTTTTTTATCACAACTCTGGGATGAGAATGGCCATGGCCCGGTTGTTCAAAAGCTGATTAACGCTAATCCCAGATTAAAAATTAACCAAGGAATTTATTTATATTCTCACAAATGCTGTTCAACGCTGATATTCGGCAAAACTTTACATTAGAAGAAGTCAATGTTGCAAAACAAAAATAAGCAAAAGAAACTTTCATTAAAAATTTAAAACTTGAAACAAAAGTTTACGCTAATCTTGGATTAAGTTAATCGGCTTTCGAACAACCGGGCCCAGAATGTTAAATGCGCGTGTTTTTTATTCCTATTCCGGAATGGACAGAACGCCATTCCATCCATTCTGCTCCCAGGGGCAGAATGAACAGAATGTTGCTAATGAAAATCCAACATGGCGGACGGCAAAATGAGCGCTGCGGATTCAAATACGCCTCTACCGGAGAAAAAATCAGGTTACACTTTTGGACACAATGAAACATTGCTTCTAATTTCATTTTACCAAAAGTACGAGGTTTTTTTCAGTGATGTTTCGTACAACAACAATATTGTCTGCATACCCCGTGATTTGAGGGATGTGTCTCCTCTCCTCTGTATATAGGACTGCCAAAACATTCGGCAAATCCAAAACAGTCTCCCGATTTTCTTCTTCCTCTTTATTCACAAGGAAAATTGCTGCGATAACGGCTGCAATGGCAGCCTCTTCATCTGCCACCATTTTTGTTACGCAATGTTCGCAAATTAGTTCGCATATGATCAATGCCAAAGAATTAATTGGTTATCTTCTCTAAAAAAAAGGTGTGTTTTATGCACCATCAACGCCAAAAATACAGACAAAAACATGAAACAAAAATGTCGGGAAAAGTCTTCCCTGTCACATGCTGAGTCAGTGTAACGCAAATGGCGTTTTAGTGGATCTTTAAGGAAAATATACCCTTATGGAGCTCAAGAATTGAACTTCACTTGGATAAACAAGACAGGCGGGGAAAAATAAATATCTGGAATCTGAAAAGCGACGAGTAATGATCTTCGACAACAATTGCATCTTTCGCCGTCGGATATCACAAAGTGGGCTTTGTTTCTAATGTTATTTGGTGTGGTGTTATGTACAACAATGAAATCAAATGGCAAATTTTGTATGGGTGTAAATGAAGGAGAACGCCTTGAATGCATCACAGTATTTACTGAAGTCGCATCTCAGTCGTCTGGCAATTTACATTTA
>BLFO01004848.1:301793-306279 GCA_014634245.1 Montipora cactus
ACTCTACAATAGGAGATGGTACTACGCCAGCACTGACCGCTCTGATGAAAGGTTGGTGAGAATCTATGAGCAGTTGCTGGTCGGGACGGGAAGAAGAAATCACGCCAAAATCGGGACGGGCAGAAGTTTACACTGGCAATACTGGTTCGCCTCAACGTTTGCCAGTTGATGATCTTCGAGGATGACCAGATTCATTGGGAATATAGACCCTTCTTATGAAATTAACATATTCAATTCACCAGATGTAAGAGGCAGCCAAGAGAAGATCTAACCGAATTTAAGGGAAAATGCTGTCTTTAGTAGAAATTTAAAAATTAGCAATTATATCATAACCTGATTAAAATGTTAAGTCATGAATACTAGCTTTATTTTTGGAGTTTAAAGTCTAAATCATTTTAGATTTTAAAATGCTACGTATTATTCACGTTAAATTATTTAGTTTCATGAAGTAGCTCTTACTATCATCATTATCACTGTTGTTGTTATTATTATTATTATTATTATTATTATTATTATTATTATTATTATTATTATTATTATTATTATTATTTAAATTATTATTATTATTGTTAGCTATTTTCAAATTCTGGGCCCGGTTTTTCAAAAACCTGCTTAAGTTAATCCTGGATTAAAGAACAATCGTGGTTTCAACTTTGCTCGTCGGAAATGCCTCAACATTGAAAATTTTGTAGAATACAAAAAATTCTAAATTGAAGGTGGTTGACTAAACTTTTCAAAAAAATCTTCCTTTGATAGGTGAATTAACTGCAATTGAATTTACTCTAATTCAGGATTAGCTTTAAAGATCACCTTTGAAGAGCTTGGTCCTGATCGTTATCACAGATAGGGTATGCCTCGCGAAATTTCTCACTACAGTCCAAGGCTCCCTTTCGACCTGTATGGCTTTTCCGCTTAATGAACCAGCAAATTTTGCAGTCAATAGCCCTTTTCACGGTTAGTTTTTCTCATTTGTATTACAATGTAATCTAGCATGTATGTGAGGCAATTTCGGGCTATTTTATAGTTTTAACCCGAAATTGCCTCGCATCCACGTTAGATTATATTGTAATGCAAATAAGAAAAACTAACCGTGAAAAGGGCTATTTATTTGAAAAAGAAGTCCAGAGTGGATGATTCCTTTTTTAATTGTTTGTATTAAAGCGAGTTTCAATCGACTGTCGTAAAACCAAAACCAAAGTAATTACTTTGGCCAATCAAAAAGGACGGAGGCAATCCAGTAAACCAATCAAAACTCGAAATAATTACACGTATCGACACAAAGCGCGGGAAAATGTGCACGCGCAAGCCACGATTAGTTTTGATTTCACTTCTGATCGGTTGAAAAAGTGACGCGAGAACTTTGAACCAATCACTGAGTGAAGTAATGCAAAACCAAAGCAATTCGCTAATTACTTGCGACACTCAATTGAAAACCGCTCTAAAGTGCACCTAAACTTAAATCTTGTTCGTCTACAGTACTAAACTCCCTACCTAAAGCCAACGTGTTTTACCATTCTTACCTCAAAATTTCGCTTTTGGTCTGCCGGGCAAGAAGCGCAAAGTTTTCAAAACTAGCAGTAATTTGGACCTACGACTGTGATGTGACAGGCATGGGTCTATTCTCGGTTTTACGTCACAAACTGCTTTGCAATGCAAAATTTCTTTAAAAGCGGAAATGCAAAGCATTTTGTGACGAAAAATTGAGAATAGACCAAGGCCTCTCACATCACGGTCGAGGGTCCAAATCACTTCTACAATAGAGTTAACTGAATAGAGTGTAATGTGAAGTGCTAGAATTCTATCCCGTATGAACCACGTGAGCGTTAGCCCTACTGATGGAAATGGGCCCATACAAGGACAGAGAAAAACTCAGAGGAAACAGTAAGCTTGTTACCTCCCCATTTGACTTGTACGCGACGTTTCGACATCTCATAAGCTTTCCCCAAACCCCTAATAACTTAATGAGGGGAGAGAGTCTCTTTAGTAAACTCGATCAATCACGTGATTGCCAAAGTACAGGAATTGCGGAACATTATTGCCCATGCTTGCAATGGAAAGAGGTCGATACACGAGAAGATCACGTGCGGGGCGCAGCCGTAGCAATTCTTCATCGCATAAATAACTTAACAGCTTCAGAGCCTATAGGCTTAAGCCTTTGTTTACGTTTGCAAGTTCACGAAGTCTCATCAGCTTATCAGAAAATTGCGAATGTTAAGGTGGCGCAGTACCTTGGTTCTGCCGATGCCGACGGGAGGAAACCGATGTTTTCAAGAGAGGGTAGTACATTTGAGAAATGCTTATACCAAGTACAGATCCGCACATCACCCGGGAGAGGTCTATATGAAGCATCGGTGAGTTATGATGGCGATAATTTCCAGGTCACTGGCGAAATAAGCAGAATTAATCTGTATGGAGAACAGCCAAGATGTATACTGGACAAAAGCCCGCATTTGCGAAAGTACTGTCTTTGTAAAGACTACAAAGAGCAGTAACAGACATAACTACATCCGAATAATCAAGAAAAAAACGAAGAAATTGAAACGCAAAATGGTTTTAGAACTAAACGACTGCACCGGCAGAAGCAGGAAACTGCAATTCAGACCGAACTCGTTCGGGCAACCTTCACTCGTGTGAAACTAATAATATTTTTACGAGTTCTTCAAAGCGCAACATTGAGCGCCATAGTTTGTTGCTGGGCGGTCGATACTGGAGCGACCATGATGAGGTGCTTTTAATTCCAAAGGAGAGTGTCGGACATGAGTTTCCGTTAGGCCCCTTAACAAAGACCTGCAAATTGATGCACCTTTCTCTAGTGTTGCATAAGATAGCAGGGGGAGTGTCTTGAAGTTGTGGTTTACAGGATAGTGGTTTCCTGCAAGCTAAAAGATTAGAGAGTGTAGCTCTAAGCATGTATACGAATCTAGTGTATTAATAAGAGCGTTGGTATACTATTTCGATATGACAGTTGCTATATGATACGGCATAGAATATGCTGTGTTGTTGCCAAGATATCAGTTCCCCATACGCTGCTGCTACACTACTAAAAGTCGTGTAGACTATGTGATAGAGGCTGGCCATAAGCCCACAATATATTGTACTTTGTTATACCTCCCAACTCAAATACGTTTTCCGATCGGAGGAGAACGTGTCACGTGTCATGGGTCAAGACTCAATAACTCCCTAGGGCGAACAAAACTCACTATTAAACTCCCTAGGGAAGCAACGACTTGAACTTTCGACTCGCACGTGATCAGGTCAAGCACCTTTAAAACAGCGGTAAATTCCGTGTATTGTTCTTTAGACTATTTTGAGTTGGGAGGCATAACAAAACACTTCATGCATAGTTGTGTACAACTGCAGAATGCAATTAAATCTGACCAACGTATGTTATAAAATGCAAAACAGGAAGGAAAAGGAGATTGCAAACCAAGAAGAAGCCGCCATTAAAGAGAAAGGCGAGAAAACGTCTCCCTAAGCAATTTTTGAAGAAAAAAAGACCAATTTTCTTCAATTAATTCGCGGACCGTAGAATTCCTTTCCATGCTTGGTTCACGTTAATGTCCTTTTATAACAAAATTTACTAGGCACGTTTTACAGAAGATACGAATGATTTGTTCAAACAAAGTGCTAAATGAACGAAACGTCCTTATTTGTAAATCTTTGTGGACAATGTCGATACTAAAATTTTGTAGTTTCTTCACAAAGTTATCACTTGAAATCCTATGTAACAGACTATTTTGAAGTTGTGTGCTCAAATTCCTGGCCAATGAACGGCGTCGAGGCCGCACGTAGCTTGGTTTTGATAAGGTCCTCAATCCTTTTCTGCTGCTAACAAGTTGGCATCAGAATGATTATCAAAAAAGTCTCTCTCACAACAAGGTCAACTATAGCCCCACTTTGATTTAAATGCCAGGTTACGAAGGCCAAAATCGTAAAGGAATTTCGTGAATTATGGTCATGAGTGATTTTTTGAAAGTTCTCAAAATTGTACGAGCCGTAACTTTCAAAACAGCACGAGTGAACATAAATCTAGAAATGCACGAACTAGTTCACACGATTTTTCAGTCCTTCTATACTCAACAAACTTACTCCATCGCGGTGTCACTGTGTTTCCATAGCAACGTCCGTATAGCACAAGCCGTAATACACGAGCTAGTTTATGTAAGGAGATGTAAATTTATAACTTCTCGTATTAGGTGTCCGTTTCTGATAATTAAATAGTTAGCGTGCAGTCCCGTTTGCAAAGTGTTAACAATTCCTCTGTGTTTCGTATTTGTGTATAAATTGTATGCTGTTGTATAAACTGGAAAATCGCATATTAAATGTCTCTCGCTCCCTCTCTCTCTCTCTCTCTCTCTCTCTCTCTCTCTCTGCAACTTATCTTGCGATGATCGTTATAGTTTACACGATTTTTTATTTAGTTTACACTCAACAAAATTACTCCATCGCTGTGTTTCCATAGCAACTTCCATATTGCACTCTAGAA
>BLFO01004848.1:311289-313789 GCA_014634245.1 Montipora cactus
CGCGTTACTGTAATAAAGTTCATTTCGCGATTATACCGAAGTGTTCGACAAGGAAAAGGGCGCTACCAACCTATCGGGAATAAAATTGATGTGAACGGTGTGGATATTTGGAGAGAAAACCGAACGTTTATACATATCCTCTAGGTTTGTGGTCTGCCCCAGATTTTATCAGATTTGTAAGCCGCGCATTTGAATATAGCTAAAAACTTCAAAAATACGTTATTATTTCCCTAAATAAGGGGACCTGTCAAACTTACGTCGTCCATGTGCTGTATAACAGCCCTAACGTGTGTTCCTAACACCTCGCCCGCCTGGTTAAACAGGTGCAAACATAATGGATCTTTGTGTTCGACTGCGCCTGTAACACAGAGACAAGTCCAAATGATACTGAGTTCCTAAAACTAAATACTAAACCGCTGACCGGTTGGCTCAGTTGGTTGAGCATCGGGCTACTGTGCCCGGGAGGTCGCCGGACAGAAACTCCGGACGGAACAGGGTTAAAATAACTTTGAATAACTGAGGAGAAAGTGCTGCCTTTGTAATGACATCTGCAAATGGTTAGACTCTCTAGTCTTCTCGGATAACTATAAACCGTAGGCCCCGTCTCACAACCCTTCAATGTTCATAATCCTGTGGGACGCAAAAAAGGACCCACACACTATTCGCAAAGAGAATGGAGTTCCTAATGTTGCGGTCTGTCCTCTTTGCTATTGCTATCTAGTTGAACTCCAAGTATAGTGTATTCTGATTTAGTAGTACTTATTAAAGCTAAAACAGGAGGCTGGAGGAACCCGATAACCCACTTTCTGTTGCTTGTCCACTGGGGTTTGTCGTTTCGTAATTTCATTCAGTTCCCATCTTAATGTTAGACTCACTTCCCACCTTTATACACAAGATGGAGATGACTTTTAGTGGTAACTCGTACACCTCCTAATCGTTGTAGGTTTGGACTCCCACAGAACTTGGCAAATTAAAATAAGAAATAACGGTATACAAATCGAACATAAAATAGTGAGAGGAAAAGAATGGGCCAGCGTAGATTTTTTCAAAACTCTTAGTAATAACCCAGCGTAATAATTATTATCAAATGTATTCAAAAAGGGGGCAAATTCTCTTACAATCACACAGATTCCTAATTATATTTCCACCCACAAGACGTATATTGAGTTATTCTACGGAAAAAAAAAGAGGCAAAATCGAAAAAAGAAAAAAGGCATCCATTTCCTTTTCCTTACAATATTTTCCAACACAAGTCATCAGAGAGAGACAGGAATAGAATATTTTATAGATTGTGAGGAAAAAATTTAATACAATTCTTTGAATGCTGCCCGTTTTAAGAGACTTTTAAGGTCATTAAAAATGCTATTGACTTACCTACAGCTAACGCTTTACACAATCCAGCCACATGGGCTTTGTCAAATTTGGCGTACAAATGATCCAACATTCCATACAAATTGTCAATCTGCAAGAGACGTGAATGGCCAACAAATTTTATTTTTTTTTAGTTTAACCCAAGAGTGCCACTTACAGATTTTATTCTGTCTTAAGTCAGAAGATTTCACTCATCCATTATATCAAAACGTTTTCTTTTGTTTTCGTTGAAAACATGGCTGTTGATCACGTGAGTGAATACCAACAATAGGTCCAATAGACCACTTTCGATATAAATTCAGCTTGGTAGCGAGGCCTAGAGGACAAAAACAAAGGAAACTGAATGAACATTTTTATTCATTTCTTTTGTTTGTGTCCTCTAAGCCTCACTATCAAGCTGAATTTTAATTTATCGAAAGTGGTCTATTCCCGAGATTTTATCCGCATATGAGTTGCCAGAAATTGCTGCTAAATACATCTCTTCGATGCAGTTGTAAATTACATTCAAATACCTTGAAGTGTTCAAAAAATCTTTTTTTAACATAAGTGACATCAAATGGAGAAGGCACCAATCCATCCTCTGCATCAAATACTGTCTTGATGGCCTTGTGCGAAATCCAATATGCTAAAACAATAAACTGAATTAGTATAATTACATTGGTGATTATTGAAAATTCTCTGCGCTGATTGGCTACTGTTGAGGTGATTACTACGCGATAATCGCCAAAGCGGTTTTTAAAAATGGCCACAAACCGTTTTGTCGAGGTGATAGACGAAGGAATTAATTGTTTTAAAGAAAATGGATATTTTTCAAATAGTCACCCATGTAATCATGTAATCAAAACAATTATTCCCCTCAGGCTCGGTGAATGTCGGCGAATAAAAACGAGGCGATTCACCTTGCCTTCGGCGAATTTTTAAGTATTCGGTGACTGGCTATATGATAAAAAGGAGACTGTTCGGCTGGAGGTTTCATTAAGGTTGGAAGCAGGGGGGCTTATGGGTTTGACACCCGGACAAAGTATTGGGAAGGCTCTGCGCAAGGCCTTCCCTCCTGGGGGGGTCTGGGGCACACTCCCCCAGAAAATTTCGAAAGTGGCAGAGATGTGTTCTCCTGCATTCTGAAGCC
>BLFO01004848.1:316289-318303 GCA_014634245.1 Montipora cactus
CATCACCCATCAAGTGTCCCCACCCTCCACAGTTAACTGTTTTCCCACTTGGCATTAACATCTGACAGTTTGAACCAGTTCCTGATATCAAAACTATACCACCTAAAGCAGGGAGCAAAAAAAATCCTGCATTTGTTACATACAAGGACATCAGCTAAATTAAGAGAGTGAACATGAAATAAGACAGTTTATAAAATAGTTAGGATAGTACACGCACTCTCATTGGTCAATTGCTGTGTTTAGATGAGAGTATGGAAACAGGGCTGTGACATCACACGAATTTTGATTGTATATCTATTGTCAGATGCGCATTTTGATTGGTTGGAAGGAAATATGATGTGTTAAGAAAATCTGTTTACATCCAGAAGTTAAAAAACCAGCATTTTCCTTCATTTGACTTAAATTATCTTTGAGAAATATTTTATAAAAGCAATAGAGGTCTTTTTCGTGTTTCCATAACCTCACTTAAACACTCGGGGGAGTTGGGAGAATTCTCAACAGTTATGCTGAGACGCATAACTGTCTTGAATTCTCCCAACTCCCCCTCATGTTTTGATGAGGCTATGGAAACACGGAAAACATCCTCTATTGCCTAAATTTTACCCAATGGCCGAACGGAATACTCTTCATTGACCACTTTTATAAATGGTGACTGATTAATTTTTCTTTTGTATTCATGCTAATTAGACCTACAATTTGGTGTACACATTCTTTTCAATTTTGCCTATTGTAACATTGAATAACAAATTAAGAAATACCTATTAAATTTGGGAGCCATAATGATAACGGTCTATTGACTGGAGTGATCTCCTGTGTGACCAGTATGGTATTGAGGCCAAGTGTCAAACTTGTTTCATGCGAAATAGAACAAGAGGCAATATTACAGGTTTCTGTTTTGTTCGATTGGTTTTGGCCTCCCTTGATTTAAGTGCAAGTTGAGTTTAAACCAGTAGTTCAAAGTACTCATTTAAAAGACTGATATTTGCCTTGTTTATTCAGATATGTCCAGAAATGCCCACAATAGCCCATTTCCGAGTTGTTGTTTGCCTTGGTTTTAAAGCAAGTCAAGTCTATATTTTCATGCAAATTAAACTCATTATCATTTGAATGGTTGACCACCAAGACTCGTTTTGAAACCAAGGCAAACAGCAACTCGGAAATAGCCTATTACATGTAGATGCGTGCATATAAGCATCACGAAGTGTCCCCTTGCTCT
This sequence comes from Montipora cactus, assembly GCA_014634245.1. Taxonomy (NCBI): domain Eukaryota; kingdom Metazoa; phylum Cnidaria; class Anthozoa; order Scleractinia; family Acroporidae; genus Montipora; species Montipora cactus. Next base: position 317,506 of record BLFO01004848.1, read on the forward strand.
TCTCCCCAACTTCAACATCCCATGTGTCTTAAAGTTACAGACAATTAACCTCTCAAAATGTCCCCCAAATGTTTGCTCCTCAAGTAAGGAAAAACAGCAACATTTACTGTAACTTAAAAATAATGCTACCCTTTACCCTTACCATATTGTTGGAAATAGGCAGCAAAGGCATTGACTAGAAGGGACATTTAATGTTAGATGTCAAAATTGGACAATCCCCATGCATCTCTGGACATACCTGTAAGTGTAATTATTGGGGAAAGGTAGATCTTGCATTTCAGCCCCACCACTGTAAAACTACCGGTAATGAGGCAATGTCCCCTAATTAACCCCAAATTTACTTGGGAAGCTCAGTTGGAAGAAAGACATATAAATTAAAATGGTGATGAAGCATCTTTCAGGCTTAGGATACCTTTATCTGATGACGTAGCAATTGCACCAACAGTGTCACAGCACATATGGTATTTGTTACTACAGTTTGGGTATTTTGATTTCATGATAGATACTGCTTGTTGCTGAATCTCTTCTTTCTCCAAGCCACTTAGTGATAACCCCTAAAAGTCATTTTAAAAACAACATGAAAATCGACTTGTTTTGCACATGTCACCACAAAAAGACTCAGAAGATTCAGTAGGGATGCAGAGGGAGAACTCCATTACGGTAGACCTGCCAGCTTGCAACCATAAAGGTTTAAGTTCTACACATGAAGATCCAAAAGTATTAATCTCATTTATCCAAGCCAATTTGTCACTCCCAAATGAAGCATCTACATAATAATTTCTTTACTCTGCAAAGGTT
>BLFO01004851.1:15870-40870 GCA_014634245.1 Montipora cactus
GGGGGGGGGGGGGGGGGGGGGGGGGGGGTTACAGATATAAAAATGGGAATTTTGATAAGGCATCACACACCTGCGTCAGTGCCCTCCAGTCCTGATTGGCACTACCGACATAAAAATGCTGGCCATCGACGAGCCACATCTTTGTATGGAGGATCCCAGAATGTTCAAATTGTCTCAAATCTAACGACCGAACTTCTGCTAATCCTTTCTTTGAAAGTTCGATTGTATCTAAGCTTGGGAATACCTTAGATGGAGGAGTCTGCACAATACGAATTTTGACACCTTAAAAAAGAAAAGTTGTAGAGTTAAGACACAATAATTATTCTTTCAATGTAACTGAGCAGGAGTGGAGTTGAAGCTGCAAGGAGAGCACTTGCCTTTCAACAATATGGACTGAGCTTGATACCCTGGCTTGTTCCTCTTATATGTAGGTTGAGTTACTATACCCTAAGAGTCCTGCCCTCAAAATGATATCTGCTGAAAGTTGCACATTGTATTCTCCTAGTATAAGGACAATAAACTGTGTGGCCCTTTGTCACAACTTTGCATGTCATGGTCTTTTGTAGTATTTTACAATAGTGTGATAGTACCACACAGTTTTATTCCCCTTACACTTGGAGAATACAATGTGCGACCTTTAGCAGATATCATTTCAAGAGCAGCACACTTTCCCCAACTAAGGACGGTGCCTACTAATTCAAAGGTATTTTTGCCCCGATTTATGAATATGCAGGAAAGGTAGATCTTCCCAAGTGTGATTGAAATCCAAAAAGAAAATTGGGGGTAACCACGCATTTTTCAAAGATAATTCGTGAACAATATTTGTATATACAAAGCAATGTTCTGAAATTGAAGCTCAATTATCTCTAAAGAATGCATGGCTACCCCCAATTTTCTTTTTGGATACCAAGAACACTTACTAAGGCCTACTTTCTCTGCATAGTTTTAAACCACGCAAAAATATCCCTGCATTAGTAGGCATCACCAATAGGAAATCCGAGTATCTGGAGATACGCAGAACGTATGCGCAATAACAATAGTAGACATCGTCCTTAATAACTTATTGTTTGGTTGAGAAACACAGGAATTAAAGTAGGGCTGCATCTGGATATCTGGAAGACAAACAGACTTTTTTAAGGACAATGCCTACTATTGTTATTGTGCATACATTCTGCGCATCTCGAGATACTCGGGTTTCCTATCAGTGAAGCTTACTAATACAGGGATATTTTTGGGCGGTTTAAGACTATCTGGAGAAAGTAGACCTTAGCAAGTACTCTCTGTATCCAAAAAGAAAATTGGGGGATACCTTGCATTTTTGAGAGACAACTAAACTTCAATTTGAGAAAGAACACCATACATCGCTTTGTGTTTTAAAGCTTTTTACAAATATTATTCATGTTCACTTTCTTTGAAAAATGCGTGGTTACCTCCAATTTTCTTCTTGGATTTTGATAACAGTTGTTAAGATCTACATTTCCTGCATAATCATAAACCAGAACAAAAATATCTTTGAGTTAGTAGGCACCGGCTTAAACATTACAAACTAACCATAACATCCTTTGGCTTAAAACAATAGCTGCATTTTTGCATGATTGTCTGATAGAGTAAAAATCAATAAACAGCGTCTCCTGTCTGAAGTCATTATCCCAGTCATCAAAGGGAAGATATCTTGGTGCCCTTAGCTTCAGTGGGAAATGGTTCACAAATAATGATCGATGTGGTGATATCACTCATATCTCTGCTACGAGCTTGTCACTTTAATTGGAAAAATATAAGACTGCTCATCACAGAGTATTTTAATTAATTAATTAAAATCCTGGTGGCCAAACATTAAGGACAGTGTCACCTAATATGAAGAATTTTTTTCCCGAGGTGCGACTGCAAAGAAGAGTTAAGGTCATTGAAATGTTAAATAAAAATAGGGGATAACCATGCATTTTTTTGGAGATAATTATGTTTGTTTTTTTGTTAATAAATAATAATTTTAATAAAGTTAAATGTAATAAATTAATTTTAAATTAAATTAACTAATTTAATTTAATTACTTTTAATTAACTTTAATTTTAAACTACATTAACTTATTTAATTTAAGTACTTTTAATTAACTTTAATTTTAAATTCAATAATTTAATTATTATATTAAATGCAAGCTTGTGTGCCACCTTGGTCAGCACTGGCGTCTGACCAGGGACCACAGAGACCATTTTAAACTGGTAGGGCTAAAAATCTTTGTGTGCAAATATGTAAGGGGAGACGCATTTTGTTACTTTCAAGAGGTAAAATTCATACATCATTCATGTCATCTTGAACACTGAAAAATCAACCCAAGCAAAAAAGTGGTAGGGATATCGCAGCGCCCCCCCCCCTCCCCCCTCCGCAGTCACTGTTGACAGTTGCAGACAGTAGTCTGCAGACAACAGACCAACCTTAAATCACAGTTGAAAGCTAACCGTTTTAAAAGGGTTGCTTTGACTTAAGGACGTTCGCGCCAATTGTTTCTGCGCACCTTACTGCGCACGCAAATGCACACGCCATACACGAGCGCGCGTGCTAAGTAATAAAATGAGAAATAATAGGGCAAAAGGCTATTGCTATAGCTTTGCCTGGATTTAACGCTCTTGGACGTTCGGTGACCCCTATTTTTCTTTCCAGAAACGGATTTTATTTACAATTATCTCCACGTCCAAAAATAAACAAAAAATCAATGTGGGAAGTTAAAAAAATTTCAAGATTTCTGCTCACGGGACATCAAATCCTGCCATCTTGCGGCTGCAAGGCGCGTGAAACTGTGGTCGCTAAAATGCGAACTTGATCTTTAAGGAACCTCACCAGTTGACTAAATTCACTTAATAAGTCCACTTAAACAATATTTCGCAGAGACGATTTCACTTCAAAGATTTAATTGCAATATATTTGGGTTTACAGACACTGGCCTTATTCGCTAACGAAGCCCGATTTTGTCACATTTTGGGTGTTTTTCCGGGCATGTTCTCTCCAAAACGAAGTCGGTGACCCCCCATTTTTTTTACATTTCTGACATAACTAACTCATTATCTTACAGTGGTAAAAGTTTCAGAAAAAAATCAATGTTAAAAAAATTTCGCGCGAACGTCCTTAAATACTCTTAGCGCTTTTTTGAAATGGGTGCTTGGACTTAAATACTGTTTATCAGCGCTATTTGTTGGTGGTCTGCAGTTTGCAGTTCTTATACACTTGGACAGCACTTGGCAGAAATAATGGAAGAACGAGTCGCAATACAACAGATACTAATACTCGTAGCAGACACGCAAACAAGTGGCAGGGTTTCGGCTCAAGTCTCGTGGAATTAAATATTAATTAAGCATCGTTTTCTTGAACTGTACAATACCTCTTTTCGCTGCGGCTTCTAAAGCGGCAAACACATCATCTCCCTGCTCTGTACTTGGATCGGTAGTATTGGTATCATTTCCTTGTAGAGTCCAGTAAAACGATGCTATGTCAATCTCTTTCTTAGCAATCTCAAGAAGATACATCCATCCGCTGTAAGTACTTGGGTTTGTGATTGCACCCGAAGGGAAACTCACATTTCGTGGGATGCTCTCCACAAGGGTTATAGTACAATTGACTGAGCGAGAAGCATCCGAACACTCGATCGCCTCTTTCTCACTGGAATTAGCTTCGAAGCAAAATTGCAAGACGACTACAGCAATCGTTAGGATTCCTAGAAAAACAACAAGGGCAACGAGGCGTTTGCTCATTGCGAACTGACGCTTCGGAGGAGAGGATCCCGATTTTCCATGCATATCTTGTTTGAAGTCGCAGTCAGGTTCTATCGTCATTAACATATACTCATCGCCTCGACTATTCATCACGAGACAGATGGGTCGTATAATAATACTGGACTCACTAGACAAATCAATCAAAAACTGTGTGTGGTATCAAATGAAGGGAGATGCCCCGTGTCCTGCTTCGCAGCCAGGCCTTTGTTGATTGTGTTCAAGCAAGATGGCGGTGCAAAGGAAGTTTATCGACAAGGGTTTGTTAAAGAATGTTATTCGTCACACAGATGCTCACAACAAGGTACCTGCTAATTATTTTTTTGACAGATTGTATATATTTCCTCCTAAAACTTGTTTAAGTGACTAGATCTTCTAAATCTTTCTGATAAGAGTGCGTTCAAATTATTTGCACACCGTCTCAAACATGTGTCAGCTGGCCGCAGCTGCATCACGTATCTACATGTAGTTGGCTGATCGATTCCGTTGGTCGATTTTAGAGAGATCTCGACCTTTGCAGATCCTACCAGGACACAGAAAGGTGGGTCAAGGGAGCAACTACAAAATACAGGGCTATTTCTGAACCTTTATCACTTATGTGGCTCGTCGGCTCGTCAGTGAAATCTATTTGAAGATGCATGTGGAATAATTATGTGCTATATAAATATCGTTTCCCTTCCATTTTTTTCATAAGATCCAAGAAGAGAGTGAAATGTGGAAGCAATATGAACTGATGAATGCAAAAAGAAGGGAAACAAATACCTCTTCACCAAAGGAGTCAAACAGGTCTGTCTCATTTTAGAAAGGAGAAAAAAAATAATGATGTTTTAATTTCCCCTTCTCAATACTCTTTGTCATGAAAAACTTCAAGAATTATTCGGACCTCTTCCCCGATAGAGACGATATGTGGGTTACTTAATGTTATTTATGTTATATTGTTTGTGACCAAATAATTGATACCAACTGCCTTGTAGTAGCTTAGAGTTAATATCAATTTTAATAACTTGGTGGGTTACAACATGTTTACATGTCCGTGTATCTGACTCATTGCAATGAAACAGAGAGAGCGAAAGACTAGAGATTACAAGAGATTACAAGATTACAAGATTAGTGTGACAATATGACAATTTAGACTCTTAAAATCAATTTTGTTCCTCCCAGGTTTGCTGGACGAATGCGATGTGACACAGTCAATGAAGAGGCAAAGAGTCATTTCTGGACACAGCAACTCTATGATTTTGAAGCAAAGGATACTGGAAGGTTTGTAATGACTAATTTTGCAGGTTGTTAGAGAGAGATTTCGCATCATGTTTAATGAAGGAGGTATTTCGTGAAATTAAGCAGGCATCAATGTCGTTGTTTGATAGCTGAACTGTACATGAAAGAATTAAAGATGTGGTAAGACTTTCAGAGTGTCATTGAACCTGTAATAATCATTCTAAGAAGACTTTTGTATGAATAACAAAATAATATAGGTTGGTGTGCAGGTCCTGTATGAATAGCCACTTTGTAAAAATTACTCAATCCACAGTGTTAGTCATCGACCATGTCTCATGATGTTCATCAACTGATGGGGTTGCTGCCAGCTGTTCAGAACCCGTCTCAAGATGTGTGCCATCCCAGTTAAGGCACGGCCCCTTTTGTAGCGAGCTGATTTAAATGTCTACCTTCAAAATCTGAAGCCTGCTTGATACCACACCTAGAGCTCAAATAATAATAGTAATAATAATAATAATAATAATAATAATAATAATAGTATTAATAATAGAGTGGTTTTCAATTGAGTGTCGAAGGTAATTAGATTATTACTTTGGTTTATGATTACTTCACTCAGTGATTGGTTCAAAGTTCTCGCGCCATTTTTTCAACCAATCAGAAGTGAAACCAAAACCAATCGTGGCTCGCGTGTGCACATTTTCCCGCGCTTTGTGTCGGCTGCGTGTAATTACTTCGAGTTTTGATTGGTTTACTGGATTGTCTCCGACCTTTTTGATTGGCCAAAGTAATTACTTTGGTTTTGGTTTTACGACACTCAATTGAAAACTGCTCTAATAATTGTTGTTATTACTATCAACATCAAGTTGCCTAAGGAAACCCAAATTTTACCATGGCTTTCATCGCTCCAGAACCTTTCTCAGAATTCTTGCTGTGCCAAGGAGAGCGTTTTTTTTAATTATCATTATCATTATCATTATCATTATCATTATCATTACCATTATCATTATCATTATCATTATCATTATCATTATATCATTATCATTATCATTATCATTATATCATTATCATTATCATTATCATTATCATTATCATTATATCATTATCATTATCATTATCATTATATCATTATCATTATCATTATCATTATATCATTATCATTATCATTATATCATTATCATTATCATTATCATTACCATTATCATTATCATTATCATTATTATTATTATTATTATTGAACAAATTGATCGACCTTTAGATGGGGACACAGTGGCTACAGAGAACTTTATCCAGAAGAGTTTGAAAATCAAAATAGGGCAGAAGATCAGAAATCTAAGATGAAAAAGAAAAGGACAGAAAAACGGTGAGATTCTTTTCCAGGCTTATCGCGCTACCAGGTTGCTTCACGCACAGGGTTCATCTAAAGCTCGTATATGGTTGGAGAAGAAAGAGACTTTTACCGACTGGAGCTTACGCATGCGTTGCCACTGAAAACCAGGCCTTGAGGCACAGAAAGCTTTTGAAATATGTTGCGAACCAGTGGTAAAAATGCTCTGTTTCGAGTTTTATGCTTGGTAGTGAAAGGCATTGCGCATAAGAAATGTATCCAAATAACAAATTAGAGGCTTCTTTTTGTTAAAGCTGTTTTTTTGCCTTCCAACCGACTGAATCTGCAACGTTCATATCCCTGGTAGCGGCCTCAATGCAATGTGCTGCTGTTTCAGACTGTCACGCAATATTGATTTGTTACTGTCACTGTCTCGTCACGTCGCTTGCGTGTTTTGTCTTCCGTTTCAATTTTTGAACCTGCTGTTCGTATTCAGAAAACCCTGCAAAGGCGTGATTTATTTTTGTCTGTTTTTCACCCTCCCCTTCGCTCACCATATTACCTCTTTTATAGTTTGTCAAGATGTAACGAGATGATTAAACTTTCTCATGCCAAATGCGAATGTTTGTTGTTTGGCGAACCCGCTCGGGTACGTGCGGGACAAGTTGTGGAGCGAAGTGGAAAACGGGCAACACTTGCAAGGCATACCATTTCGCGAAAATTTTAACAAAAATGTTGCCATGTTGATATGAAACTTAGATTGCATTCGATTGACCGTATTCCAGAATAGGAATACGTGGAATAGAAGTTAGAAATCCTTCGTTTTTACGGAGAGTCAAACACATCGGAGATTATCTCGCGTTACGCACACAACGCAACACAACGTTTTGACAGCGTAAGTTAGGAAACTCACATTTACCATTGACAGTTTGAATGCTTTTAGTTGATTTAGTTCAAGGTGTTAACAAGGGAAATCGATATTTAGATAAGGACGTGTTTATCTTAGGCGCAGGGTAACAGATAAGTTACAACTCCAATATCCAAAACGATGTACCGGTATTCATCATGTAGAAGGTAATAGAAAATACCATAACACTCTTCGTTTGTCTCCCCAAATTTTGCATAAGCATTGTTTCCAGTTTCTCTTGGGACTTACAATGGTCCCAAGAGAAAATAAAAACAATGCTTATGCAAAATTTTGGGGGACAAACAAAGAGTATTACGGTATTTTCCGAAATGGCCTGTAGAAAGAACGCGTAGCGTGGTTGTGTGAAGGTTTATTGGGAAGAAAGACAAAACCCTAAGGAACTGATTTTTGAGTGTGGATATTCCCGAACGACACCCACTAAAATGCTTTTTTGGACATATCTTTATTATCCTTGTTGCTGCAAAACGCCAGACATACCGTTTTAAATCATCACTCCGCGTATTCTTATTCCATAGGATCAATCGAACGCACCCTTAAAAAGATATAGCAGTTAGATGAGCAACTTAGAAAGTTTATATCTAACTGCGATGATCTTTGTAACTTTTATTTCATTTCCATTCTGCAGTTGAAATAGATTACATTTCATACATGTATATTCTGAAACTTTATGGTGCTATCACTTCCGTGCTTTGGCCACGTGACCGTAGCGAACTGAGAAGAATGTCGAAATTTTTGCGATTGAATGCGGAAAATGTCGTATTGAATTCACTTTGTGTTCTGTTGTAGGGTCGAGCCAAGGGCAGAAAGAGACAAGGACTTGAAAAGACGCAAGAAAAAGAGAAAAAAGAGAACTAAACTTGGATATAGTAGCTCAGACGAGGAAAACGAAGAGAGTAGCAGATCAAAGAGGAAGGAAAGCAAATATGGAGAAAACAATACCAAAAGGCGAACATCATCAAAAAGGGAAAAGCGGGGGAGAAACATGTCTGAAACCATCTCTGAAGGCTCTCACGAGGAAGAAATGGAAGACGGAAACGACAAACTTGGATATAGTAGCTCAGACGAGGAAAACGAAGAGAGTAGCAGATCAAAGAGGAAGGAAAGCAAATATGGAAAAAACAATACCAAAAGGCGAGCATCATCAAAAAGGGAAAAGCGGGGGAGAAACATGTCTGAAACCATCTTTGAAGGCTCTTACGAGGAAGAAATTGAAGACGGAAACGACAAACTTGGATATAGTAGCTCAGACGAGGAAAACGAAGAGAGTTGCAGATCAAAGAGGAAGGAAAGCAAATATGGAGAAAACAATACCAAAAGGCGAACATCATCAAAAAGGGAAAAGCGGGGGAGAAACATGTCTGAAGCCATCTCTGAAGGCTCTTACGAGGAAGAAATTGAAGACGGAAACGACAAACTTGGATATAGTAGCTCAGACGAGGAAAACGAAGAAAGTTGCAGATCAAAGAGGAAGGAAAGCAAATATGGAGAAAACAATATCAAAAGGCGAACATCATCAAAAAGGGAAAAGCGGGGGAGAAACATGTCTGAAACCATCTCTGAAGGGTCTCACGAGGAAGAAATTGAAGACGGAAACGACAAGAAACGAGGGAAGCGAGGTCGGGAGAGTGAATCTCAGCCTGGTAGTTCCCATGGCGTTAGTGACCGTGAAGGAAAGGGAGGCCGGGTAAGAGATTGCCTCGAGAAGAAAGGAAAAACGGAGGAAAAACGGAGGAAAAACAACGAAAGAAAAGCGAAAAGCAAACGAAATTCATCGGCTGAATTGGAGGAAAGCGGTTTGAAAAGAAGGAATAGGAAAAAAAGACAAAGCTCTGAGGGATCCGAGAAAGAAAGCGATACAAGTAATAAGGCAAAAAGACGACTTGATGGAAACGGTGGATTTGTGCGGGAACGAACGGATTTACTCGAAGGGTTAGAAGAGATAGACAAAAAAAGAGCACAGAGGGAAAAACTGAAGGGTGGATTCAACACAGGAAGATCGGGTAAAGAAAAAGATTCATCTGAGGATTTGGAAGTCAAGAAAGAGCAAGGTAAAAGGAGTTATAAGTCGAGAGCAGAAATGACAAAAACTCATCGTAGTAGAAGCGGCGAACAAAGTTCTTCCATTGAGCTAGATGAATGCAAAGTTAGGAAACGACGGAAGAGCTTGAAGACAACGGAGGACGTGTCTGATCAATCTGATGTTGACAGCGAAGACAGTTTTGAAGTAAAAAGAAAAAGGAGACGCAGAGAAAAGCAGCGAAACGCTGATAATAATGAAAGACGTTGACAAAGAAAGCGATGGGGGTTATAAATAGCACTATCTCATCATTCGTAAAGTAAGGAGCCAATCATAGCTAAGAACGACACGTCAATCAAACTCGTCGTAAACGTTTTAAATAAATGACGACATGCCGGGTAATAACGAACACAGGACCTCTCTGCCTCTTGTCGAAGAGAGGTAGCCTGGGTTTGAGATTTAAACTTGTCAAACCAGATTTTAAAGCGAGACGATCATGAGACAAAAGGGATGTTTTCACATTGTATTTTTGCTTTTTTAAAATTTTACTCAAGTATGCAAAGTTATTTTACGAAATCACTATTTTTGTCTTGTCTTTCCCTCTTCTTTGTGTCACCAATTGCTTTCTCGTTAGTTGAAAAGAAAACTGTCGGTTTTAAACTCGTCCCCGAAAACCAGGATTCTTTTGGTCAATAACATAACGACCTCTGACTAGTTCGGAAGAAAGAAGTCCTCGAATAATGTACTTCCGGCTCTTCTGGGCTACCTTAGAAATTTGAAACAGTACCAATTTTTAGCAGCGCATCCATGAACACCTGAAATTGTCAACACTCCCATCCTCTTCGCATAGCCTTCGATTGATATTATTTGTAAGAATTTTAGTTCGTACCCAAAAATTACAAGAAAAACGCAAATCATCAACACAAATTACTGAACGTAACAAGCGCCAAAAATCGGAGAATTTTGATGTAAGTATGAAGCCACGCGAGAGAAGCAAAATTCTGCCATTTTTATCACGAACAATTTTTGACTGCCTGAGATAAATGCAGGGGTAGATTTATACCGGTTTTTACCGTTGTACGGAAATCGGTCAGAAACACGGTAAAAGGGACTTCGGAGAGTTAAAATCCAAAAGATCCCCCGGGGGAGCATGCCCTAGGATCTTGTTTTGGAAACCGGTCATTATTTATCCTCAAGTAGAGATCCGGCTGAACGTTCGTATTTTCTTTTGCGATTTGAGCCTGAAAACGTTCCTAACATGTTCTTAAAGTTTTTTACTAAGTTCGACTACAAACTGAGGAGTTCAGTGCACGATGCAATAAGAAAACCACAGTGATATGATAATGCTAAAAAATGGCCTTAATAAAGGGCAGTGTCACGCCATTTTAATTCGAACTTCAAAAACACTAAAATATGTCCTTGCATCAAAATCAATGAAAACCGAACAATAATGCTGTAGTTTTGTTGCCAATGACCATTGCAGTGCACTGAAGCTATTCTTTGTTGTTTGCAGCCAAGGATGGAGAAGATGGAAACGGATTGAAACTTCAGAAAGACACCAAAAATTAAATGCGAATCAGCTCTTTGTGTCAGAAATAAATTGTGTACATTGTCAGTGGGTTGTGAGAAATGTACGCGTGAGCCTGATTTTTGACCTAAAAACAGCAAATTTGGCATGACGGTGGCCGTTTAAGTATTTGAGTTAATTGTTCAGTTAGACTGCCGTTTTACATTTCTTCAATACCCTTATTCATTATATACTCAACCGAATGCCGCTTTTCTGATTTGTCGATGACGAATACATATAAGAAATGGGTATAAATATAATAATACAGTGCACATCGTGAAGTTGCTATTGAAACACAGTGATGAAGTAATTTTGTGGAGCATGCAGTAAATAAAAAAACGTAAGCACTTGCTTGGCATTTAGTGATTTATGGTCTTGGGATGTTTTGAAAATTCTCAAATTGCACTCGCCTGTAACTCGTGCAATTTTGAGAACTTTTCAAAACATCACTCGTGCTCAAAAATCACAAAATGCACTCGGGTTCATCAACTGGTTCATCATAACGATTTCCTATGCTTATACTACTCGAAAAACAAAACAAAAAAAGAAAACAATGAGAAAGACAAAGACCCTGCAGCCTAGCTGAAAGTTCTTATAAAATAGGTTATTCAAAAAAAGAGTGTAATTTAATTTTAACACACTCTAAATATTTATATCTATTATTTAACACTCCTTCGATTGCTTAAGTTAGCGGTGAAACCGAGACGTAAATATGGAGCCATTGATGACGGCTCGTATATGGAAAAAGTAGCATCGAGGATCCACCCGCCAGAGGTAGTTACAAAGGAAGGGAAGATGTCAACCAACCTCCATGAATAAAATTTGTGTTAACGGAGTGGATGTTAGTGAAATTGATCCACACGTGAACGTCCTTCATTTTAAGTCGTTGTCAAGGCAAAGAAATGTACCAACGTACAACACGCACGTGCCACCAGGCGAGCAGAGCTCCCCTTCAGTCATGAAAAACTGAGGCACTGCATCATTTTCCTTGTTTTCGAAGAAGATATGCCAGGTTGAGAGAATTTAAAAAGGGTACGCGCCGAAATTTAATTATCACGAGACGACGAAATACTAGAGAAAGATCGAGCTTTTAAGTACCTTCACGTGAGCAAGCCCCAAATGCTCTTGGATTTCTGATCAGGGTCGGCGAGGGGTAGTGGTATACCAGTATACCCGAAAAAAATTCGCCAAAATACCCAAAATTAATGGAAGCATTGTATACTGTTTACCTGAAATTCAAAGAAAGTGATATACCGAATACCCGTATTTAAGCTGCAATATACCGTATATCTGATTTAAAAAACCCCTGTATACCGTTTACCCAAAAACCCTTCACGACCCTGTTCTATGTTGAGTGTATTTCGTTTGAAAAGAGGCATTGTTAGGAAAGCTCCTCAGTGTAAAAGAAATTTAATTCAAAACACGCTTTCGATATTTCGATGTTTACGTCAATTGGTTTCGTTCCATAACATTTAGGTTTCAGCTTAGTTTCATGTTCGTTGCATACCAGTAAACAACGGGAATCATCGGCTGGCAATGTTTCGGAAGTTAAATCTTCTTGCGACCGGGACCCAGCCTTAATGTACAAAACAAGTCCCGAGTAAAACAAAACGAAATTTAGCCAAATTAAAACAGCTAGTTATGGGGATCGATGGGTAAAATTGAGGAAGATTAAAATGGATTGCAATTCTGTTCAGCCTAACAGTTTTTCAAACGGCTTGTCTCTGTTGTTTCTCTCGACAGGACAATTTTGCGGGTTACAAATTTAAAGCTTTGATTTGTGTTCACCGCTTTAGAAGTTATTTCTGGGTTAACCGTTAACCGTGTTAAGTTGCATAGCGAGTACGATGAGAGGTCAGTGAAGGCGAGTAATTGGAAAAACTGCACTAAATGGGTCCTAAATGAACTGCACTGCTGTGTTGTACCCTCTTCAACTGTTTACTCCCCCCAACTGCGACATTTTGCCGTATCATCTTCGTTTCGTACTCGTTTCATTTTTGTTTTCAGTCCACCAAAGCCGAAAAATAATCTGTAACAGGGCTGTGTACGTGAGAAAGTTTCGCGGGTGGAGGCGGAATCATGACGGCAGCTTAAAAAAAAAGGAAAATGAATAAGGAAGATTTAGCCTTCGAACATTCGGAATGAAGAATTTTACGGTTTCCTTTAAAGAGTAACGAATACGGAAAATGATTATCGAACAAAATTTCAATAATGAATAATGAATAACTTGGAAAAAATGGAAGGAATAATGAAAAACTGAGATCCAATTATTCCGCTTCCACTCCCGAAAAAGTTTAATCTTCCTCTCGATTTAAAAATTGGATTATTGGGACTTTCTTTATCGAGGCAAATATCAGGGTGTGGTAACTGTTACTAAATACTCTTCCGAGAGCCATATTTTAATTTAAGTGAAACCGGTAGTAAAATCGACCATAAACAGACAAAACAATAAACATTACAGGTTTGTTTGAATCGTCTGTGTTATTCTATTAATATACCATTCTTTAATAAAAGGTCTACCGTTAACGGAAGGGCTGAAATCGGTAGTAATAAAATTGTCTCATTTCACGTACGAATGGATACAGATACTTTCATACTTCCCAAAATTACTTTACCGCGACAATAATAACAGTATGTACGTGATAACGTTGTTGAAACGGCAGCACAAAACTAAATTTGCCATGAATTTTAGGTTTTAACCCTATATTTTTAGTACCGTTTTAGTCTATCCTTTTATATTTTTGCAACACAGAATTCTAGAGTGCAGGGGCCAGTTATTTCTGTCATTGAATAACAGAATCTCCTGTTGTTATATGCCTTGTTTCTCACTTGCTTCGAATTAATTAGCATTTGCTTGCTTGCCCTTTTCGAATAAAATGCTGTTGTTATTCGAAAAGAAGCTATAAAATTGTGAAAAATGTGTAAAAATGAACAGTTTTTTCCTCTATTTCACTGCTAAGGAGAAAAGGAAGTCCTTGAAAAGTTGCCGTAAATTTCATCTCACTTCCGAATTCTCTGAGGCCGTTAGGGATTTTTTATCATTCGGGGCTTGGGTAAAAATACCTTGTAGTTGACGCTTTCTTCACAGTCAAAAAGTTCTGATCTCTTTTGACTTTTCCTTTTTAATTTTCAGCAGGAAAGAAACAAATTATAACATTGTTTAGTTTCTTTTAAAACGTCAACTACTGGAATGTAAGAAAACCAAGAATGGGCTTGCCTGTACACTTTGGTTGTTAAGTTGAGATTGACGTAAATCGGTTTCCGGCCCGTCATACAATTGTTCCTCCAATAAACACAAACTTTCTAGGAAGGGGTAAGGCGTAGTTGTTTAATTCACTCTGAAAAGCAATTTTTTACTTTCCGCTCAAGTTTAAGCAAGGCAGTATTTTTAGCTTCTAGTTAAGTTTGAATCTACCGTAAAATATTTGATACTAATAAAGGTCAACTTTGCAACAAATTACATTATTTATGAAGCATCACCTACCCTCCTGTGCTTAAGAATATTTTGGCACATCCTGGATCTGAAACACGTGACCTTAGCTATATATTTTGCTTGTCAGCGATATACAGCGACAGAATTTCCACGAGGTTGTGAACGATCGGTCAGTACTGAGGTTTGGCCGATTTCTTAAGCCTTTGTACGTGCTTAAAACGCCTTTAAAACAAGAATGACTCACGATCAAACCATAGACAACGAGACAGATGAGTTCTCTGGTGAAGAAATGGGGTAAGTTTATTTTCCGTTCGGCATCTTGAGATTTTCTTCGACAGCACTCTTAGGTGATGTAATCCGCGTAGGTGTGTGCTTTCCCGGGAATGGATGTGGTTACGTTGCGTGAAATTTTTTATTCGGCCCTCGAATCAAGAAAATTTTCATTGCGAAATCTTTTTCCATGTTGCGATGTTCGAAGCAAAAAGCTAGAAGGTGATATTCAATTTCAAAGCAAAGGTTAAATGGTAATTCTGTGTATCGAGTTGTTCCCTCGTGATAAACTTACGACCGGCGCTTGCTTAATTGTACGTGTACAACCAAACGTTTCTGCGAAAATGGGCCAATTTGGGCGTTGCTTTTTGTAAAATTTGCCCTTCCCTTACTTATTCTATTTCTTTCTTCCCACCAGTTATCGCTTATTTCTTTTTTTTTTTTGTCGTAAAGCAGCATCTCAACTCGAGCCAATGTTTTTATTTTGGAATGCGGAATCATTCAAGATGCAAGCGAACGTATATCGGAGCTCCCATCGTTTTTATTTCTCTTCATTGCAATGATTTGTTCGTCAGGAAACGACTACTTTATTGTTAATCCATTTCCATTTAAAAGCAAAACAATAAATGGTAGGTCAAAATATTTCCAAAACGATCACTAGAACAGACATTATCAAGAAACCGTGACGTGTAAATTTTTGCGCTGTCAATATATTTCATTCATGGTCATCTGACCTCTCTGTTATGAAAGTCACGAGATTGTTTATCAGATTGCAATATTTGACTTCCTTCATATTTTTCGTTTTGCTGGCAGAAAACTAATTCGAAATTGTATTTGTTCAAAATTTGTTTCACATTTTAAAATGTTTCATTTTTTTACACAAAATAGATATCCCTTGTAGCAGCTTTAGACTAGCTTTGTGGTGACTGATTACTGAAAATCAGTAATCAATGATGCAGAGAGCATTGATAGTGAAGCCATGCAAAGCTTGGTGATCTAAATTTTTGATGACTCATTCCACATTTCTTTTAATGTTGTAGTGGCATGGTACAAAGACTCAAAGTTCGTTGGGCTTTGCAAGAAGTTCTACATCAATGCCAATCTGAAGGGAATCTAGTCTGTGGAGTTCACAATGCTGCCAATGAACTGGCCTTGTAAGAATTTCATTCCTGTTTTTGTGTATTTTTACTGTTTATTGGACATAACATCAGTACATCTATTAAAATTTGTTCATTTGTTATAAAGTTCTAACCATTCAATGACATTGGATAAGATTAGTGTTCAAGAATCAGACTAAAGCTCTAAAATCATTCAGAGCTACTGTACTAAATTACAGTCTTGAGAAGACTTCCAAATTAAATTTTGCCAATAAAAGATCAAAGTTATTGAATACATTTTTATTGTAACAATTTTGATATGAGGAGTTGTCCTGGAAGTATAGGGTTTTGTCAAATGAGTCAAAACGCTGAGGAAGTTTAAACAACCACTTCAGATATCTTCATTTCTTCATGTGATACAAAATCTGTGACATAATGGTTGTGACTACAGTAATTAAAATACAGTAGGAAGTTCCTTGCAACACAAGGTGGCATTTCAATGTCTCTCATCCAGGAAAATGAAACTTTTACAATAGGTGAAGTTTTTGTCAGCTAGCTTAAGTTATGAAAGGATTTGCAGCAAAGGAAAACACCAGGGGGAAAATATTCAAAGATTAGCCTTCATAATCTTAGAGTTTTTGAACACACATACTGTCATGACCTTTTTTCCTGTAATCCTTGTGTAAGCTTGTCCTTATTTTAGTTTAACATAAAAACCTCTTGTTTTCATAAGGATTAATGTTTCATTTTTGACATCACACTTAGCCTCTTAATAAAACGTGAAAGCACATGCTTGTGAAGATCCTGAGTTCCAAATCCAACAACCTTGTGACCTGCCTTCTCTTTGTTGTGTGAACATACTTAAAACTGTAAAATTTATTATCGTGAACACATGTAACTCCAATGTTTCTATTTTTAACAGAGACGAAGGAACAATAGGCCTGTGCTTATTGGTCGACAACCCACTGGCTGATCCAGGTGTCCAGGTTCACTGCCGACTCATTGAGGCGTACTGTTGGGAATGTGCTATCCCTGTAATCAAGGTAAGGAAGATCAACTTAATTTGTTGTATTCAGCATACTTATTTTATGTCATGTATACTGTAATAGCTTCACTGGCCTTCAATCTGCTGCCACTAATATTGTCTTGCGTCAAATTAATTTTTTAGACGCTTCAGTTTTTTTAAAAAAACAAATTTTCACAACGAAACCCTTTAACCCATTGACTCCCAGGGGTTGTTTGTACCCTTTATTTTGAAATTCTATCCTGCCCCAACTTTGGATTAAGTACTGTGTCATGTACCAGCTGATGGTCACCAGCTACATTAATTTTTGTTGATGTTGTCATAAAAAACAGGATGTTCATCTTTGTTCTTGTAAGGATTAAGAGGTTTAAATCATTTTCTGAAATTGAACTTGGCCTTAAAGCTAAAATGTACCAACCAAAAACTGTGGGAACAACTCCAAACTGTTAGTTATCTTGTCAAATAGCGATCATGCTTAAGATCCCAAGAATTGGCAAACTGAGTTAAGCTAACTGGTTCGCTGTAAAGCTCTCTTCCAGCTAGCCTGCGAGAACATCCGGTTTTTTTGGGGGGTGAAACTAGAGCCAAAAAAACCGGATGCTTGCAGGCTATCTTCCTGCAAATTATAGCACAAGGTCGCAAAAAACAGTTTTATCTTAGGCACTAGCTTGTCATTAACAACTCCTTTTGCGGCAACTTCCAATATGAATAACTTGGCTGTCGAAAAAAAAAAAAACCAAGATGTTAGTAGTAACAACAGGACACTGCTGCTCTGGTTTTTCCATAAGCAATTTTTAGTCACTTGCTTGTGGCATTTGATGAAACAACCAGTCAATGTGTGCAACAGAGTTTCTGCTACTAATTTATGGCTCATTTTAAAACCTTGACCAGTGCTTTTACATGTAATTACGCGTGCTCTGGGTAGTCGAGGATTTGACTATTAAATTACTGTACTGATACAATGTATAGATGCATTCAAATGAAGCAGCCAGATGATGGAGTTATTGTTAGTTACCGTAATTCATTTGATGAGCAAAAAGCAAAATTGAATAATTACTCTAACAGTATTGCAACATTTTGGTTTTATTTTCAGGTAAACAACAGCTGTAAGCTGTATGAGATGACAGAACATCAAGGGACGTTGAGAGAACCTTTGCACTGTGTTCTTGTCAAGGTAAAAATAAAACTTTTCTTATGTCTAGAATGATAAAAATTTAATATACAGTCTGCAAAAATGTGTATTATCAAGGTTTGTGATTTAGTATGTAACGATGGCATTCAGTTTGCATTTGATGCAGGAGGAATGCTTCCAAATTAATTTTGTGTGGATTTGATGATGTGATGTGATGTCCTTAGTACGATAATGTGAGAAGTTCAACTTTCAAAAATAGTTGCCCTGCAGATTCTTTTGTGGTTTGGAGGGGCACTCATAAAGGTGTTTTGCATGTAGCCTGTGTTCCATACCCTTCTGCTTTGTTCCCCAACCAACTGTTAAACGGAGTTCAATAATCCAAGATTACTGCTACAGTAGGTTGTAATGGAGCTGACAAAATTGCTTGAGACCCAAAAATCCTTAAAGGTTATTGAGTGGTAGCAGAAACCCATAAGGGTTGAAACGTGTAACGTGCGTTCACAGCTTCTGAATATTCAGTGCTAAGTACCACATTTGGAAACCCCTTGCTCCAGTTAATTTTGCGCGAGAACATCGGTGGTATTGCATCACGGTGTTCTTGCGAACTGATTGGTTGAATGTTTCTCTCTTGTTGTTCCAAATATTTTACTTAGCAAATTGAATATTCTGAAGCTTGTTTCCCAGCACACAAGGGGCCGTTACACATTTCAACCCTTATGGGTTTCTGGTGGTAGCATATTGGTCATGCATGTATAGCTGTATGTCACAAGGATTTTTCATTCCAGAAATTTGAGCGTTTGCATAACACAACAAGTTTTATGACATCAGGACCAGAAATTATCATTGTCATTCATGTTCACTAAATAGTTTCTTTTGTGTTTTCTTCCAGAATCTGATTGAACAGACCAATTCTGTGTCCACAGTGCTTAGATTTGCAAAAAAAGCTCCTGCTCCAATGCTTAAAATCACATAAATGGTTATGACAGAGTATTTGAGTTACATGCAGTCAGAAGACTAGTGTGAAAGATGAATGGCACATCAGCTATAACAGTGTTGCCGATGGTACATGCAGGGTGAACTCATGAATGATACTAGCGGCAGAGATGAATCATCAGCTCCAGATTCAAAGATGAGATAATCAATTCAATTCAACATCAAAATAATAGAGATTAAATACACAAACTTATTCATTTATAATTGTTGTAAAATAATTAATTTGATAGGTTAACATAAAAAAAAACATCATGTTTAAGATCTCCAGTTCACAATGTATGATGTGGTGTTAGTTGCAGGTGTTGTAGCTAACATACATAAGAAAAGGAAAAAATCCTCACCCCTAAAGTTAACTATTTGTAAAGACAATAAATGTTATTGCTCTTTTGTATTCAAATGGCAAAACAATGAATTTACTGAGCTCAGGAGTGGCTCAGGAAAGAAATGCAAAAAAAAGAATAAAAAGAAAGAAAGAAAGAAGCAAAGAAATTAACCAGGAAATGGCAGACACATTATTATGTGGGCTTTTGTAACAAATTATGTTAAGTTACAAGACAGTGTATATAAATCTTGAGTTTACTTGAAATCAGGTATTTTTTAGAGTGACTAAGAGGATTCTCTAGAATAATGGTAGCTTTGTAATTGAAGCATTTTATATTGTATCCTCTTAGTAGGAAAAAGATAATTATTGTTGTTATTATGAGGTGATAATTTAAGTGGTCACCACCTCAGTCTTGTTATAGAAAAAAACATTATGTATCATGACAAAAAGAAAGTTGAAAAATATCTCTCGCCAATGTTTGAGACTTGAAATTTACATTTTAATAATTATTTTTTGAGGCTGATATTGCATTACAGTGAAAATATTGCGTTTCATCAAGTGAAGTTTCCATTTTAAAATGTTAATATCTAATTCAGACTATTTTATTTCTTAAATATTGCACTCCTTTTAAAAGAGCCTTTTGTGTATTATTTGTGTATTAAATATTATACTTCATTCAAGTGGCTTTCTTTTCACCATTATTTTCCTTTCTACCTAAAAGTAAATGTAATTACAATTTTTATTAGTTAAATATTATTAATATATCAAACCAAGGGCCGAAAGTGAACACAATGTACTATACTGCGCTATCTCATGTCAAACTTGAGGCCAAAAAACAACTGCATCTCTTAACATTGATTTTGTTTTCTCTTTAAAAATATAACAAACCAATGGAATGCAATGTTCACGGGCCTTCTTTATGACTTGTACGTCCTTTAGTAATTCCTGTGACAAAAAAGGCAGTTTAGTTACTTTTGGTTCACTATACATTAAAGGGGTTACGTCACGTTATTTCAGGGTGTTTTGGGGAAATCTTTAGTTCATCACATGTTTAGAATTTGAAAATGGTAATGTTGAATGCCTTTACTGATTGATTTAAATAATCATTACGTCACAAACAGATGATTCTGAGCAAAAAAAAATTATCTGTATGCTCTGCCAGAAACTTGGAAAACATCGGATTGACTTTTTCCAGGTTATCCAAATGCAATCAGTTTTAATTTTGTCCAGTTGTGTCCATCCATGCTTGTCTTTCCTTTCACTGTATTTCTTTTATGTTGTAATTGCAATGTTTCATTCTGCATGTTTGTGTACTTTTTATGCATTTTGGGTGTCAATGAAATTACATCATTTGCGTGACATAGCCCCTTTATTGATGTTTAAAGTTAGAGTTTCCTGAAACTATTGGCTGGTTCCATCTCTAAAAGTAAATACTTAAAAGTCTGCATGATTTTAATCACTAACTTTCGTATCATCATTTTTCACTTTGGGATCCGTTCAACCTATCATCTTCCCTTGGTATGACATTTGACATTTTTTTTGTAGTGAAATTAAACACTGTTTAAAATATCCAAAAAAATTACTTCAATTTGACAAAAATGTGATTGTAAATGCAGACCTTCATTCTTATGGGAGATTTAGAACTTTTTCGAGGAACATATAGACCTTATTCATAAATGGCGGTCACATTTACAATTCTTTTGTCCATGTGCAAATTAGCCTACCAAGCCTCATTTTAGAGCAAGAATTCTTTTCAGTTCACTGTATGGTATCGAGGCTTGGTAGGCTAATTTGCACTTTGACGAAAGAATTATAAATTGGCCGCCATTTATGAATAAGGTCTATTAATACGTAATTTATTTCAGCATCGCAAGATCGTATGTGAAATCTGCTGGTCAGTAGTCGCTTCCATTTACTAAATCCTTTAAACAATATAGTAAAACCCCACGAGAAAGAACCTTCCATTTAGATTTAGCCTTAACAGGTTCTTACATAAATTGTAATTTTAAAAAAATGTAGGCTACCAAGGTTCTCAAATGGGTTCTTTTTTCCACAAGGAAAAAAAATCACATTTTAGGTAGCAGAATTTAGTGGTATTTGGCCTTCGTCCCCTATGCAGCAGCCAGTTTTTCTTTATCCCTTAGAATAAGGACTTGTTTCAAATTTTAGGGTCAACATGTCCTCGTTTTGAGGGGGTCCAACTAACAAATTTTAGTCTAATAGGTTCTTAGAAAATAGGTTTTTCCTTGTGGGGTCTTACTGTAGTTTATTCTTTGGAATAGTTTTGGTTGAAAATGTTAATTCTAGAATTTTATTTAAGCCACCTTAATACAAGGTGTTATTTTAAAGACTTTCTGAATTGTAATAAAAGAACACTGAAAACTGATTGTTTGATGTTTTGTGAAGATGAATAAAGAGTTGAAACACCAACAATATTTGTTGTGTTCCTTAAGGCTTGTCATTACATACTGATTCAAGTTGATGTTTCTCTGTCCACCAAATAACATACTATTAGCCTTTTTTTTTTCTGCGGAAAATACACCTGGAAAAAATTGCCAGCTATGGGTAGGAACCACACAATTAAACATGGATTCATCTAGATATATTTTCATTGTTATTGTCTTCATAAATCTAGATAAAGCTGTAAAAACTAACACTTGTCATGTTTTACTAATTATAAATAATGTTCATTGTAATGTAATTTAACTATACTAATTTTAAAAGAACAAATTTGCCTGTGGAAGATGCAATTTGCAGGTTATCATAATTGCACAGAAGCAAAACAGTCAAACATTTTCATCAGTGGACCAATAAGATTGCCTGGATTGTAACATCTTGAACTAAATTACAGTACATTTACACTGTACCTCTTTCCATGCATTTCCATATTAATATTTTAGCCAATGGAGAAAATGTTCCATGTATGTCATGCAGAAACCTTTTACAAATTGAACATTAAGTTGCTACAGGGTGGCTTGGGGTGCAGTGGTGAGAGCACTCCCCTCCCACCAATGTGGCCCGGGTTCGATTCCCAGACTTGGCATCATATGTGGGTTGAGTTTGTTGGTTCTCTACTCTGCACTGAGAGGGTTTCTCCGGGTACTCTGGTTTCCCCTCTCCTCAAAAACCAAATTTTGATTTGAGTTGCGTTAACTTGTTAATTTCAATTTACAGTGTCCCCGATTAGTGCTCTATGGCGCTAGAAGATTAGACACTTAAATAAAGTTCCTTTCCTTTCCTTACAGGACCTCACAGTATGACTAAAAATTAACAATAATTCATCCTAATTTTTCTGCTATGAAATTGATAATCCAAAACAACTGGCAAAAGGTGCATTGAATTGCAAAATGCCCTTGCTCAGAATGCTTGCTATGCAAGCTACTAACTGCTTGCCCATTTTAATTAATAGTCCAGACCTACAAATGATGAAACCAAGAAAATTCAGCAGGCAAAAATGAACAGAACCAATGCTAAGCTTCCATTATAGGAGCATATAAAAAGATGACATCTATTCATTAAACTGCTACTAGCGACAATGCCAAATTTTGTATTACATGTATTTTGAAGCATCATTCAATTTGACTCGGTTCAGCTCTTGCTTTCCATTCAGTAAAGCTACCCTGCGAAAAACAAAAAAAGGAAGAAATCCATAATCATACAGGCAAATATGGTGAAAATAGTACAGCAAAGTAAAGCGCCTGGAAAATCCACTTATATCCTGATATACATGCCTAATTTTAAGATTGAACATGAGGTGTCCATTTAGTAGATGGCTGTGGAATCGAGTGCCAAAGGCATGAGCCTATAGTGGGGTCTGGGGGCATGCTCGATCCCCTCCGAAATGCCATTTCCAGCGTTTTTCAAAAAGTATATCCCTCTAAAAGGCAATGGAAACTGGGCAATAAAAAACCTCAATTATAGTCATTTTGAACAGAAATTGCTGGTTTATTAGTATTATTTTAATTAAATACATTATAGGAAGCATGTCATGCAAATTGAGCACTAACCTCCAAAAAGGGTTAGTACTTCTATAAGCAACTATTTGGTGGACATGAAATTTCCCCCAAAAAAGCAATAGAGATAGCCTTGACAGTTCAATGATTGTGCACATCGCTCACTTCATTTATGCCTGTTGGGCAGATAACTCACCTTTTGATTTCTCTGGCATATTAGCCAAAAATTTGTTCAGAACGCCTTATCTTTTAGCCATTCACAGCAAAACATCAAAACACATTCTTTGTGATCACACGAAATGTCACTGTGACACAAAATTGTTATGTAACAATTGTGGAGCGGCTATGTAAGCGATTTTTCATTACATTTCAATGCGAGAATTGTTGGAATATGTTGACTTTATTTCTTCAGAAGAAAACTCCATAATTCGGAATTTAATAAATCAAGCAAAGCGATTTTATTTTTGTGATAGAGAATGGTGGAAAAACGTCTACACAGCAAAATTTTCAAATGGTCGTGAGAAGTAGGTCAGGGATGGACTAAAGTACCTGGCCTCTGGTTAAGGACGGTGCCTACTAATTTGAAGGTATTTTTGCCCCGGTTTATGATTATGCAGGAATGGTAGATCGTAACAAGTGTTATTTAAAACCAAAAAGAAAATTGGGGGTGACCATGCATTTTTCAAAGATGATTCATGAATAATATTTGTAAAAAGCTTTAAAATACAAAGCAATGTATAGCGTTTTTCTCTCAAATTGAAGCTTAATATCTCTCAAAAATGCATGGTTACCCCCAATTTTCTTTTTGAATACCAAGAGTAGTTACTAAGATCTACTTTCGCTGGATAGTTTTAAGTCGCGCAATAATATCCCTGAATTAGTAAGCATCACCGATAGGAAACCAGAGTATCTAGAGATGCGCAGAACGTATGTGCAATAAAGATAGTAGGCACCATCCTTAAGTTAAACGTTACTTTTACACATGACTTAGGGTAAATGCAGCCCTTTTCCTTACTCGAGGAGCAGCATTAATTTTGGGGGACACTTGTCTGTGTTCTGAGACACAAGCGATGTTGAAGCTGGGGAGATTAGAGCACCGGGACACTTCGTCACAAAGCATGTCCCTATTGTTGTCCAAAAGAAACTGCCACCACTACCACAAGGTAGCTGACATGGTGTCTGCAAATGTGACCCAATCTCAAGACAGTAATGGTGCCCAGCTTCTGTGGAGGTGGTAACCATACAGTGTGCAACTCACTTTCATTCCAATGGCTTTTAACATTAAAATGAAACTCACTTTTGAAAGAAAATTATTCACTTGGCGCAAAAAAATAAAAATGATAGGACGGCTTCTGCACTGAACACATATTTAGGGGTTATTTCCATGAGACCGGGATTAACTCAGACCAGCGTGAAATTTTTGCAGTTGTTTACATAAAACCGGGACAAAATGCTTGGTGCCCAGGGTTTTTGGGACGAAATGATATCTTTGATGTCTAAATCATTAAAATATATCACTGACCCAAAAGCATAAAGGCTTGAAATTTCTGGGCCTGGTCTGAGATTTGTTGTCATGTACTGTAAATGAGAATGGTACAATCTCAGTCCAGTATGAGAGTTTCTCATCTCGGTCCAGGAACCGAGATGAAGTCAGACTGTTCTGAGTTCGTTGACAGGTGGGTCTCGTATAATAATTATATGCAAAAAAAGGAAATGTATGGAGGCGGAAACAAACTTGTGCTGGTCTGAGTTTGTCCTGGTTTGATGTAAATACCTCCTTAGTTACAAAATTAATACAAAATAAGTGCAGTGAAAAAGCTCTTTTACTTATAACTTCTAAACTACGATCTACTCACAAGGTAGAGGGCAGTGTCAGAGCATCCACAAAGATGTGCCGCAAGAAGCAGGCTACACGAAGACATTCCACTGAAACACATGCAGATGACAGGTTTGTTGAGGTCAAT
>BLFO01004851.1:50870-58370 GCA_014634245.1 Montipora cactus
TGTAATGTCGCAAATCTTGCCTCACAGTCAATTAGTCCAAAACGAGGCATCAAATAAATTACGTCATCATTAGACCAGTTGGCCGCGAACTTAGCCGCGAACCATTGATACGAGCAAGTCGCGTCTTGGTAAGCCTCACTCGTATTAATGGCCCATTTCGCGTTTTGTGTAAGCCGCGGCTTATTTTCCCTCGTATAAACGGCCCTAGGATGTAAAACAGATTTTCTCTTAACTTGAATTTGTAACTGGAGTTAGAGTTGAAAGTTGGGCTTTAGCAGGCCGGGCAGACGCAGAAAAACACGAGTAGAGATACGTAAATAATAAATGTTTATTATCCACAATAAAATGTTTTTTCACACACGATAAAAAGAGTACACTTCAAGAATTGTGTTATGAATGCCTACTTATTTACAAGGAAAGCCACAATTCAGGAATTCATCATAGAAACGAAGAATAACATAATGTTGATTTGGTCAATATAATTGGAACTTTACACTCATATCTTCTTCAGAGAATGAGGTAAGAAAACGGATCCCCCATACAGGGCCCTCTTCCAATGAAAGTTCTTTTAAATATCTTATTTCAGCTACGCAGCTATTATTAGAGAGGCACATGATTTGCCAGTTGTAATGACGTAATGAAATTTTAAATATGCGAGGCACTGGGAACGAGAACTTAAAATAGCTTTGCGAAACTAAAAATAGATTTAAAAATGCTATACAGGGGCATGGGATCCGTTCTCGAACCTTATCCTCTCTTGTTCTTGAATAGCCTTCGTAGGTGGTGGGATATTTTATCGCAGGATTATTTTAACACTCGCGAGTACGATGGTTTTGGCGTGAGTTGGCTGCGACTGGCATGGGGATAGTAATTTTGAAATTTCTCAGGCAGCGTTTACACGAACGCAGTTTCATTTACAACCGCATCGATTTCGATGCAGTTACACCTTCCGTTTACACGACACCGATGGAGACTGCTATCGAAGCCGTGTCGATTCGAAACCGGTGCCAAAAGTGGAGAGTTTTCAAAACGACGCAGTTTAATCTGTCGTGTAAACAGCGAAACCGCATCGATTTGAATACGGTTACTATTTTGGCGCGAAATTTGCATTGTTCAATTCAAAATAGTGAATTTAGCAAGTAGTGCAGAGCTCGCTTATACCATCACGACTTGCACTTTCTGGCGAAAACGGTTCCGTGTAAATACTCCCAAACCGCATCGATTTTGACGCGGTTTCGAAGTCATGAAACCGTGTCGATGTGAAACCGCGTTCGTGTAAACGCTGCCTCAATCGCGGCCAAAACAACGAATCCCGCGTGTTTAAATAATCAAATCCTGCAATAAAAATATCATATCCCGCCAGCTCCGCAGGCTAATTCTTGAATTTTGCCACCAATGTCTTTTATTCAGCGCGAAATTGAATACTCCACCAGATAAACTGGAATGGCCTGAAATGAAGACAAAAGAGCGAAACGGCTTTATTGTTTAGTAAGCAGAACTTAATTTCATTGGGTAACACAAACGATTGACTTGAACGATCTGCAAAGTTGACAACTATAGCGACAGCGTTTTGCTTTGAGGGATCAAGAAAAACGAAGGTGCGAAGGGAAGCGATAATACAGGAGTATCTCCGAGTATCTCCGACAATCCAGGCTAGTAGCTCCGAGTATCTCCGACAACCCAGGCTATTATCCCCGAGTATTTAACCCGCTCCCAGTCATATTCTCTTTATACACTTCCAAAGGAGATTACAGGGGATTCAATAACTTTAACCATAAGCAATGGCAATGGTGAAATAGGCGGTTGCGATCACAATGCAAATCAAAACATGAGAGTCTGCAAGTTTCTTTTTATTACTTGTCGAAGTACCTGCAAGGGATCAAAAACAACGTATTCCTGCTGCGGAGACGCTTGGGAGAAAACTGGGGACGGCGTGCGACCAACAGTCTGTTGAGACAGAAACAAAAAGCCGTTGAGCACAAGTTTGCAATGTTATCTGGCGTTGCCTGCCTCACTCCTCCTGAATAATACTGGAGTTCATGGCTTGCGCAAGACCCATTATTAATTGTTTGATCAAAAGATCCACAAATCGGACGGCGGGAGGATGGAGATAAATAAAATTGTTTTTTTCTTCTTTGATAAACACAAAGTGTGCAGTAAATACCTCTTGATGAAATGATATATGAAATGGATCATACATGAACAGCGGATATGAAATCAAGTGAAGCTATGATCTTCGCAGTTATGAACGCAATTTTTGCAATTGCGTAGAGAAGCCTGAAAAATTCTGGACTTCAACGGGGTTTGAACCCGTGACCTCGCGATACCGGCGAGTTCGAGGTCGGTACTTATAAGCACACCTAAACTCAAATCTTTTTCGTCCCTAATATAAATCTCCCCATCCAAATCAATTATATATCACAGTCGTTACCTCAAAATTTCACTCTTTATCTGCCGTGCAAACCATGTAAACTTGGCAAAACTGGCAGCACTTTGGATCCACGACCGTGATGTCAGAGGCATGGATCTATATTCTCGATTTTACGTCACAAACTGCTTTGCAGTCTTGTTTTCCAAGAAAATTTGCATTGCAAAGCAGTTTAAGACATAAAATAGAGAATAAACCATATCTCTCACATCACGGTTGTGGGTCCCAATTTCTGCTAGTTTTGATCACTTTGCGTGTTTTGCCCGACAGATAAAAAGCGAAATTTTGAGGTGAGGCTAGTTAGGATGATTAGCACAAAGACAAAAGAATAATTTCTTGACCGCCATTTATGAATACGGTCTATAAATGAGCACGGACCGCTAAAACGAGGTTAGTAAGATGTTCATCAAATCTCTGAGTTAATAAGGTGCACGGGAAAGGAAACTAGTTGAGGTCAACGAAACGTTAAACTGTCATGAATGATTTACGTGCGTAAATATCTGAAAAACGATGAGATCTTCTTGGTTTTGCGAAAAAGTTCCTTGCAAGGTTCAAATAGTTTCACAAAAGTCCATTCCCGAGTTTTGTTCGCCTCCGTTTCAAAACGAGTCTGCGTGCGAAACCATTGTTTAGGAATAACAACATGGCTGCCGTGACATCACATGAAAACATTCTATACATCTCTCCAATAAATGCATTGCATTTTTGGACCAGTTCGTTTCCTGTCTCTCACGCATGCGCTTTCATTTTACACTCACCAATATAGAGTCAAAGCCTGGGGGAGGAAGCGACCTGGAAACAAAACGAAAACGGTTACCACAAGTATATACCGCAAAAATGTCCTGCCGTTTACGCTTCGAAATTCCAGCCTTAAAGCGCCGTAGAATTTAACAATACCAGAGGTCGTTTGTCCCATAGACATGTGGCCTATTTCTGTGACGTCACAAACTGTTTGCCATTGCTAAAGTTGTCTCAAAACTGGAATGCAAAACAGTTAATGACGTCATCTCAGGGGTAGACCCATGCCTGTCACCAGCTCGGCACACAAATGACTGCCAATTTTGTCAACCTTCCACAATTCATGTGGCCTTTTGAAAGCCAAACTCCAACCGGTTAACGTAAAATACATATGTTTTGGTTCCGAAATTTACTTTTGTGGAATAAAAGAATTTGACGTTAAGGGCACTTCAAACAGGTAAATAAGCGTTCGAAAAACTCTTTACCTTCCACGATCCTGTACAACTACTGACTCGGTCAAACCAAGCCCTACATTGCATAATAAGACTTTACCAGGCTAAAATAAAAAAAAAAAACAATATCAGTAAAACAAAGTTAAAAATAGGTTATGTATCATTCATAGATTGTTTAACAATTATTCGCCGAGAGCGAGGTGAATAAAAACCGAGACGAAGTCGAGGTTTTTGTTCACAGATATTCACCGAACCTGACGTGATTTAAGATCTACGACGGCGACGGTCGACGAAAACGTCATCTCGAAATATCACTTGACTCTATCATAAATCTTTCGCGATTATTCAGTCTCGTTCACGTCCTACAATATGGGTGAAGTATCCTAAAAATAGATTGGTACGAGTGGTTTCAAAGTTAAAATAGAGAATAAAAGATTCCCTGCTGCATGCTTACAATCAAAACCTCAAATTCGGTGATTTCACGTCGCCGTTAGGCAGAGGACCGCAAACCTACTTGCTAAAATCCGTGCTGCACGTGCAGCACGATTGTTCATGTTAACCAATGATATTACTGTTTTGTGACGAAGTCGTAGTCGTAGCCGTTGCCGTTTCTTAAATTCCCCATTGTTTTAGTATAATTACATAAGTGATTATTTGAAAAATAGGGCGGTTTTCAATTGACGGTCGAAAGTAATTCGCAAATTTGCTTTGGTTTTGCATTACTTAACTCAGTGATTGGTTCAAAGTTCTCGCGCCACTTTTTCAACCAATCAGAAGTGAAACCAAAACCAATCGTGGCTTTTCCCGCGCTTTGTGTCGGCTACGTGTAATTACTACGAGTTTTGATTGGTTTATTGGATTGTCTCCGTCCTTTTTGATTGGTCAAAGTAATTACTTTGGTTTTGATTTTACGACACTCATTTGAAAACCGCTCTGCGCATTTTCTTTAAACAATTAATTTCTTCGTCTGTCACCTCAACAAAACGGCTTGTGGCCATTTTGAAAATCCACTAAGGTGATTATTGGGTAATAATCACCTCAAAGGCAACGAATTAGCGCAGAGCATTTTCAATAATCACCTATGTAATTATACTAACGTTCGATAGAACGAGTTTCAAATGAGTGTCGTGAAACCAAAACCAAAGTAATTACTTTGGTCAATCAAAAAGCACGGAGACAACCCAGTAAACCAATCAAAACTCGAAGTAATCATGTAGCCAGCACAAAGCGCGGGAAAATGTGCACGCGCGAGCCACGATTGGTTTTGGTTTCACTTCTGATTGGTTGAAAAAGTGGCGCGAAAACTTTGAACCAATCACTGAGTGACGTAATGCAAAACCAAAGCAATTAGCTAATTACTTCGACACTCAATTGAAAACCGCTCTATCCTGAGAGGGGTTCTATTAGATGTATGCCGTTTTGGCAAGCGTCACGAAGTATCCTCAGATTCAACATCACTCGTGTCTCGGAATACAGACAATTAACGTCACAAAGTGTTCCCCAAATGCTAATCCTCAAGTAAGGATTAAGAGCTACAATTACTCTCACCTACATCAAGAGAAAATGAGAGGACAGAGAGGGAGGCTCCCGGTCCAGCCCTTGGGATATGTCATGTCCACGAAAGTTATTTTTAGACCAGCGAAAGTCTTTGTTCTAGCGGAAGTGTCTTCTGAGATGTCCGCATGCAGGCCAACCTCGGTCTGGTGTTTGAAAGGAAATAAATATTCATCAGCCTTCCACGTGCGCCGCCATTTTCTCTTTTCACTAAGAACCTGAGAGCGAGGCAAGACTACATGCGGACGTTTCGGAAGACAGACTTCCGCTAGAACAAAGACTTCCGCTCGTCTAAAAATAACTTTCGTGGACATGACATATCCCTGCCAACGCCCTGAGCCTCCCTCTCTGTCCCCTCATTTTCTCTTGCCTACATATAACGTTAAAATGAGATAGCACAAATAGATAACAAATGCTTAAATTTAAGAGAAAATCGGGTGTGCATATAATTTAGTGAATTCCTGGACGCAAGGGATTGAATAATGATATTTCTGTAAGGTAATACTAGATTAACAAAGAAAATATTCCTGCCTCCAAAAAGCTTATTGACGACAAAACTACCAGGGATGAAAAATACACCGGACATTGAGAGGCCAGTGATAAGCGCATGCATCACCACACTCGAGTTCGATGTTTCTTAATGATCGAACTAGTGATTCTGGCCTGCCCTTTTGTATCAAATACATTTGACTCAGATGTACGGTCTTTTCTCGCCAATAACACTGGCTAGTCGCCTCTTTTTTCTTTGTCTGCGAGTAAAATCACCTTGCATTCTTTCCGGTGCTCTAAGAAAGCTGTGGACACTTACCACTGAGCAAAAAATCTCAGTTTTAAAAATTTTTCATGCATGTTTTCTTCATATTTTAAAAATCCGAAAATTTCATATGGCCTTAGCATTTCTGGACGGTTACTTTAAGGAAGCTCTCTAGAGTTTAGGGCCGCGCGCAAACTGGGCACTAGTATGGCGCGAAAAGCCTGAATCGCGCGTGTTTTTTCTGGTTTTTGTGACGTCAGCGCGACTAAATCTGTAAAATTAACTGCTAATTTGTTTAAAAAAATTGGCTCAGTTGTAACCACACACAGTTCCTATCAAAAACCCTATATTTGTTAAAGTCTGTCAGAGCTAATGGAATATATTTAGAAAAATGACAAATTACAGAATATTGGCAAAACCGTCTGAAAGAACTTGACTTTTTACCACTTCAAAATGTTAGGCAATATCATTTCCATAATGTGGCAAAGAATAAAAACATTTCACCGAAGGAAAGTTTAAATATTAAGGAATTTAGGCCAAGAACAAGAATATATCTGCCTGTCATTAAATGTAGTGTTGCCATGGTAAAGGCCAATTCAAAAATTGACACCAAAAAATAAGCTTTATTATATCGGTATCCAAACTGGTAAATCTCTACAGGGAAAAGTCTAAGAGATATTAACTAGGTTTCCTTTTGTAACTCGTGCCCTGTAGTGAGGGTATTCGCAAATACTCTAGGGAGCAACCTCAAGCCAAGCAAGTTCAGCACTTTTGCTCTCAAATTTTAAAAAAGCGGAAACTGCAACGAGTACGAACGGACCAATGAAACGGAAATTTCCGGTTGTTCAGACATTCCGGAACGTCAGGTTAAGCTCGAAAGGTATTCCAGAAGTTTCAGTCCGTAAAGTAGATAATCAATGAATGATTTGCAATAATCGGATACTACGTTATGCGTAAAGGATTCTGGGGCAAACATTGCAAATCGCTGGAAAGAGATGTACGACAGAACGTCGTGTCTTCGTCAAAATCAGTGATATTGGATAAAGAATAACGTATTTTTGCCGTGATTTTGTGAGACATACAGACATGAAGATGCTTAGAGATCAGTGTCATGCTATTTCGTCTTTGGAAATCGCGACATACGTTTCCGCTCTGCTCGCAAAGAGTTTGTTAGCTTCGTGAAAAATAAGACCCAAATGGCGGTGACAAAGTTTAGACACAAGTGCATTGTTTGAAATTACTTACTTGACGTTTAGTTTGTTTCTCACAGCTGTTTGCGTCTTATTTTTCATTAAGCAGAGATGGCCATAGAAAAATAATGTTTTTGAAGCTTCGCTTTTGAACATTAAAGGAAAACGAAAGTAGCTTTACCGCTGAGAATGCAGCCGCCTGGCAGGCCTGCGCTGAGAAATAAAGACCTTTTCCGTACGGACCTCGGATGAAATCTGAAACGAAAATTCAGTGAATTGGTGTAAGTTGCTTTTCAAATGTGTCACGTAAAACCGGGAACTAAGCTTATTACTTCTACCAATCACAAAGACACGGACAATCTAATAAGCCAATCACAACGCAAT
>BLFO01004851.1:78370-95870 GCA_014634245.1 Montipora cactus
TCATTTTCTCTTGCTGAGATATATTATTACGGAAAACAGTTGGCGGATGGCATGAGCAAGCTTCGCCATCCAGCTCAGAATTCTTTTACATTTCTCAAACATTCAAACTTGCAAACTTGACAATCTAACTAATTTCGTTACGTTCTTTCCATTTCTGACATCTATTTTGTACCACAACCAATTTTTAGGATTGACAAGGTCACATGACACGGTTACGCAAAGGGCCTATTGGGGCCCCCTCCAGGCTTAAACGGTTATTTTCGCCCATAGTTAAGAATAGAGAGCATGGATTACTTGTAACGGATTGAAAAGGACGACTTTTCAAATCTGTACAGTCAGCATGTTTTTTTTTTAAAAGACAGCTATAAATTTGATATGAATAGCTCATTATGCTAAAATTCAATTGAAATGTTGTTCTAGGATTTCTAGATAAGTCAGATATGTGAGCTATGGACTTAAAAGTTATGGGTAAATCTTGTTTCATATTTAAAAATACATAGTGTTCAAACTGCTGTGACTATTATGGCACTTGAAAGATCTTTGGGAGCTGTGAGGGATGGCGCATTGGTTAGAGCACTCTCCCCCTGCCATTGTGGTTCCATTCCCAGACTTCACGTCACAAGTGAGTTGAGTTTGTTGGTTCTCTCCTCTACTCTGAGAGGTTTTTCTCCAAGTACTCTGGTTTTCCCCTTTCCTCAAAAACCAGCCAATGATTTAATATGATTTAATGTGTTGAGTTGACTTGATGTGTCCAAAATAGCCCACTTTCGATATATTAACATTCAGTCCTAAACAGCAGGCATCATCTCGAGGCTCTGAGGAATAAACTCATACAAATCCTTATA
Source organism: Montipora cactus (assembly GCA_014634245.1). Classification (NCBI taxonomy): domain Eukaryota; kingdom Metazoa; phylum Cnidaria; class Anthozoa; order Scleractinia; family Acroporidae; genus Montipora; species Montipora cactus. Next base: position 79,216 of record BLFO01004851.1, read on the forward strand.
TTTATTCCTCAGAGCCTCGAGATGATGCCTTTTGGTTCAGACTGAATTTTAACATATCAAAATTGGTCTATAGACCTCTTTACAGTTGTGTGCTTAGTTACCTGGCCTTTAAATGAAAGTGAGGCTGGTGTTGACCTTGTTATGATACAGACCTCCCTCCTTTTGTTATGTTAATGATGTTGTTTGTCATGCTAATTAGTAAGAATTCACATAAAAAACAGTGAGGTTTCTATCAAAACAAGGTCAACTCCAGCCTCACTTTCATTCATAGGCCAGGTAACTAAATACACAACTGTAAAATGGACTATTAGTGCCTCAGAGCTAAATAAACTTGACACTTAAATAAAGTTTATTATTGTTATTATTATTATTATTATTACTACTACTACTACTACTACTACTACTATTACTACTACACATAACTACTACTATTATTGGCAGTTTTTTAAAATCTTCAAAGGTCCATGAAGCTTCTTTTGAGATCTTACGAGGGTTTTCGATGTAGATATTCAGTAAGCGTAACAAAATAAAATAAATCAAATAAAACTTTGAAGTTTACCTGTATGACCGTTCATATGTCGCAGCTCCAACGATTATGGACTCTACACCAACAGAAGATTCTGAAACTATGAAAATAGGGCTTGCAAATAAATGCCAATAACGTTTGGAGGCTTTCACTTCCAATAAAGTGGTGAAATTCTTTTTACAGTTTTGATTGGCAATTCCCTTATAATCTTGAACACCAAGAGGACAAAGAATTGTTTGTATTTCAGTTTGAGATATTAGCAATCTTGAGATCATGAATACTATTGACACAGAAGACCAATGTTCAAATGTCCTAATAATAATAATAATAATAATAATAATAATAATAATAATAATAATTATACTGAGAGATTCGCTGATGCTTGTCTTCTGTGGCAACAGCTTATCTTGAACTGAAACATGAACTATTATCCATCTCATTATTGTTCTTATGACAGAAATGTCAAAATGAATCAAAAACATAAATAGTTTCTCTAGCCCCACAGGCCTATGATTCTGTAACATAAAGAGTTGGAGAGAAACTCTTTCTTGCCTTCCTTAAAGTATCTTCATGATATATTCCTTCAATCCCGATGTAAGTGGACTTTGATGCACGCTCAGCAGAGATCCGACAAGGGATAAACGACTCAGCAGGACAACAAGTGCTGCAGAGGAAAAAGTGAAGGAGGCCGGTCACATTTTGCATTGCTTCCTTTCACACTGCATTACGCTACCTTTATCACTTTGTCTTTCTGTTCTTCTCCCCTTGGCTGCTTCAACAAACTCTTCAGCTCCTTTGGAAAAATCTTCCTCCTCATCTTCACTAAATGTCCATCAAATCACGATGACATGAAATTATTAGTATGATATCAGCAAATTTGCTACTTAAGGTGAGCAATTGATAGTAGTCTCTGATCTAAAAAATAATTGAAATGCAGACAATAAGAGCCACATATTAAGACTATCACACAACTAGCCAGAGAATACAGCCTCCCCTCAATGCTCACCACCGCTCCAACAGGAAGCAGTGAGCATTTGAGGGTGGCTGTACAATTTCCCAGTCTTTCATAACACAAGCATTGGAGAAGTCTGTCAAGTGAACATAGTTTTTACTTTTAATTATATAATAACCAAATCAATGTGCGCGCTCTGATTGGTCAATCAGCTATGTTTTATTGTGCCAGTAAACTCACTGAAAAAATCGTGTGTCTTCTGAATTATTATACAAAAGCAATAGACCACAGGTTTCTATGGTTTATAGGCATGATAAACCACTTGGGATGTTGGAAGAACAACATCCCGCGTGGTTTATCAGCCTATAAACCATAGAAACTTGTGGTCTATTGCTTAATTAGTTAATATTTTGGAACAAAATCAAGGGCTCCATGCCTTGTAAAATCAAGCCAAGATTTCATATTTATAGTTTTATAATTTTGGAATATGCCTGCCCAACAGTTAGAGGTCTAGAGGTATTTTTTTAGTTCGTCCACAACAGAACTATCAATATGACACTTTTTTTTCATATTCTTGATATGTTATGAAATTTTAAGTCAAATTTGATAGACCCTACACCGTACCTTTCAGCTGATTCATCACTCTCAGTATCACTGAAAACACCATCAAATTTTCTTGGTTCGATATCCTTTTCTTTTTCGCCAAGGTTATTGTTATCCCTTGTTTTAACATTATTGTCTTCCTCTGTTGTTTCAGTGAGAACAACCCCGCTGTCAGATTTACAACTGAAAACCTCAAAGGAGCAGTTTTCAGAAACTTCTGTTGACTCGTGTGAGAACTTGTCTTCCTCTAAATTTCTATCCACAGGGTCAAAAGTGTCCTCTGCTTTCTTTGCAACATCATCCCACGACACTTGCTTCTTTAGGTGTTTTGCTTCTTGTTTATCAGTTAAATTTTCTTTTTTGTTTGTAAGTGCACTCGCTGACTGCATTTCTTGTGATTGTTCTTTAGAAACATCATCAGGTAATTGAATCAAACTTTGATCGGTTTCACTCAGGACATTCCCCTCTGGACTTAAACCTTTCAACTCCAGCAAGACATCTACGTATTCACAATTTATTAAAACAAAAAAGACATTATGCATTAGAGGAATGCCTCATACATTACTATTAGTCTAAATGTGATAAAAATAATTATGAAAAAGATTTGCTATAGGCATGAACAAGTAAATACAATAATAATAATAATAAACAACTTTATTTATAGAGGGTAACACACAACAGTAATCACTGAAAAACCAGTGGCCCTCAACAGATACAACAGATAATACATTAAGACAAAGAAAGGAAAGGAACTTTATTTAAGTGTCTAGTCGATTTAGCGCTGAAGCACTAATTGGGGACACTGTAAAGTGAAATAAACAATGAAAGCAAATCAAGTCAACTGTTGGTTTTTGAGGAGAGGGGAAACCGGAGTATCCAGAGAAAACCTCTCGGTGCAGAGTAAGGAGCCAACAAACCCAAACCAACAGATGATGCCGAGTCAAAGAATTGAACCCGGGCCACATTGGTGGGAGGCAGGTGCTCTCACCACTGTGCCATCCCTGCACCCCCAAGACTGAAAGTTAGTCTTCAAAATCACTAATGTGCAAGAATTGTCAACTTTTTAAGTAAATTGAGAATGGTGTATGACGACTCGATATTTGTCTTGATGTAACTCAGGTTGGTCTCATAAAAGTGAACTTATGAATTGGAGGCTTTTGTAGGGGAAGTAATTAAAGAATTTCTGTCACAGCTGTGCAGTTCATTTTGCGTAGTTTCACCAATTACTATGCCACTTAACGTTAACCCAGAAATTACATCAAAACAACACAAATCACAAAAAATGTATGGCGAACATCATAATTTAAGTTGCAAACGACAGGGATATATTTTGAAAAACTCTTCTGCTACACAGTTTTCAAAAAGTCCCCATTTGGAATCCATTTTAATCTTGACTGTTATTAATGACTCATTCCTGCCTGCTTTTGTATTTTCTGTTTTAATCAAACCTTTCTTCAGTTTTCAATTGGTTGTCTTGAAAACAAAGACCCCTAAGACCGTAAGACTCAAAAACGAAGAAAGTAACCCAAAACCCTCAATTTGGCTAACCCTAGGCCTAAAAACTTTAGGCTTAGTTAGGCCTAAGGTTAACCAAATTAAGGGTTTTTAAGGTTACTTTCTTTGTTTTCGAGTCTTGGGGGTCTTTGTTTTCAAGACACCTGTTTTCAATTGATTTGGTTCGCCATTTCCCAGTCTCTGAATTGGACTAATGTGCCGATCAAATCGAAACTTCAACATCCCCTTCCCCCCCAACCTGGGCAAACCTTAAGAATTTGACCATCATCTGTGCCCGGGGAGTGGGGAATTTGACCTTTGCTCGTGTGGGGTGGGGAAAATTGAACCGGAAGTTTCAGGTTTCAAATGATTTTTTTGGGGCGCTGCATGGAGTTGCTAACAGCTATACTACCATTTGCGTCCATCCTTGAAGTGTGACGAATTTTGGGCGTAGTTTTACTTTTCAAACGTTAACAGTTTAGTCTCATACCTGTCACGTTTTACTAATGAAACGTTGGCAGTCAGGTCACGAAATTGATAACGTTTTTGGCGCCAAAAGATCATGTTTTGTTCACGTGCTGTGCATATTTTCAAGTTTCACATCCAGTGAAGGCAGGTTCACGTGCGAAGTATTTCAGAAAGGGACATGGATGGAGAGTGGAGCTTCAAAACTTCAATGAGTTCGCGGTCATCTTCCTTTAGTTTTTCGAATGTCAAGCCTCCTTTAGGTTTCGGCATTGTTATCATTTCTTCGCAATATCTAAACCACACCGATTTTACCGTGTTTACAGAAACACGCAACTCCCTTGCAAATTGTGTAACACTCCGTGGAATATAACCCGTAATTCTGTCGCCTCCGTCTCTGATAATGCTATCAATGATCAAGAATTTAAGATCTTGAGCCAATGCCACTCCAGGTCTGTAACCTCTGCCAAATTGGTTCACTTTTCTCGCCTCCATTCTAGTAAGCTTAATTTGCAAAACGTATATATATATATATTTAAGTGAGCGGGCAAAACTGGTAAACATGCACAGGACGTGATCAAAACATGACCTTTTGGCGCCAAAAACGTTACCAATTTCGTGACCTGACTGCCAACGTTTCATTGGTAAAACGTGACAGGTATGAGACTAAACCGTTAACGTTTGAAAAGTAAAACTACGCGCAAAATTCGTCACACTTCAAGGATGGACGCAAATGGTAGTAAAACACGTGTTTGGACGAGATGGAAGAGTTTAAAGGAAGAGAGGTAGCATTTGTGAGCGACTGGCTTACAAAAAAGATCTTCAAAAGGTCTTTATAAAAGACAGGAGGAGGTGACGACGATTTTTCTTTATTAGGGTATGACAGACAAATCCGGCGATAGGGTACGAAAATTTAAACATCATTTTGGCCTGAGGGGGCAGGAATTTGAACGATCCAATCTTCAATAGTTCAAATTCCCGGGGGAAAAGGGGGGGGGGTGGGGAGGATGTTGAAGTTTCGAGTTGATCGGCGCATAAAGTTCATGACATAACCCCTTAATTTGTATCTGGAAAGATTTCCTGCACAAGCTTTCATTCCACGCTACCAGCACAAATGAGAGAATACAAAGATGGGTAATTCAATTAAAATAATAATATGGGTCAGAGGTTAGGATGAGAGAATCATATATGATAGTCTACCGTGAGTTCCTGTCTCAAATCATGACTGACCAACCAATCCACAAATCATTCCGCAGAGGATCAAAGGTAGGCAAGTTGGATTAAAAGTGGTTGACGCCATGACCACTAATACTAAACCGAAAATTTGATAAATTAATTAGGCTTGCCTTCGAAATCCCTCAGTAAAACTAGCGTTTTGGCCCATTTTCCACAAACGGTAGGGTACAGAACTTCCGGTGTGATTTCAGGGAGACAGCTGTCGTACAAAGCCACTACAGCATGAAGCAATTCTTGATTAGAGACCTGTAAAGTAACATCAACGACTTGTAAACAACAAATGGATGTCTTAGCAACCAAATTTCCTTTCCTTCAACAATCACATCTGGAAGGTTTTACCCCTTTGACAGCAGTGAGACTTGATTCGAATAACCTTTTGAACTCTATCAAGTACGGCCGAACTTGAACCCTCCTCTTTGATTTCGAAGAATAGAAGCGAAACTTCGAAGGTATTTCCCAAGAAATCGAATTGACCGCCATATTGATTTGAACAAGTTATCAGCTGACACAGTAAATCGCAGTCGACTGTCAATTGTTTAGCGCATGCGTAACGGATCGTCTTTTACCTCGGTCAAAATGGCGGCTTGTGGCCAGTTTCCGTGGTTATGTGATATTGCTTCGGGACTCAACTGCGACTCACCTTTTTAAAAATGCGGGTTGAACTCAAAATTTCCGAAATAGGCAACCCTTCCTGTAATTGTTTGTGGTCTTGAAATTGAACAAACTTGAAAAATGGCTGAGTTATTTCGCTCGGCGTTAAACTACATCAGCCAAACGGGGAAGACCGGTGGTAGTGACTTTGTCGGACAGTACGTCGAACTCGGTCCCGTACAGCTAAGAGTTCGGAGAGTTATAGCCGAAGGTAAGATCTTCAGTTATGTCTAACGATGCCCAAATCTTAATGTATTCTTGAGCGAATTTCGAGTCACGTTGTTAAAATCGCCTTGATCTTAATCGATTCACCGGTAACTTAAACAAAATTAAATGTTACGAACTTGAAAACAATACACAAATCACTTTTGATCATTTTTCAGGAGGTTATGGATTTGTCTTTGTTGCTCAGGATACGTCAACAGGAAAAGAATATGCTTTAAAGGTAGTAGTCGTACGTTAAAATCTTTATCTAAAGTTATTGATCGCGTAATTTACATCGCTAATAATGATATTTTAATTTCTGTCTGTTATCACATTTTTGCGCAATAACGTTTCAATCTGATTAATCATTCGAAGAGTTCTAAGATTACAAAGAAGGAAGTTTTCAACTGTAGTTGTTGTTGGATTAAATTGTTATAGAAATCGATGTAACGATACTGACAAAATGTGTGTGAATTAAAAAAAAAGAAGCAGCAGGCGTGCATATTCTTGTAAAATACAATGTACATGCTGCTGCCTAAGAGAATTTTCCGGGTTCCATGATTAAAAGTTAATAGCCCGAGTCATTTTTTGAAGAGCCCAGAATTGATTTATTCCAGCTGGGATCAAAATAATTTACAAGAAAGTGAGGCTGGATCAAGTAAGGCGCCCTCTGGAGCTACTTGTTCAGAAATGTGGTCGCCTGCGCTCGCAAATAAGGTGCCGGTGACGGGGAACAGTTAGGCAGCAGCCTTGTATATAGGAGATATAAATGGCGACTGTTCCAGTCCGGTTATTAAATGGAAATCTGCCAGAGGTACAATCATAACTAGTAAAGTAAAAGGTGTCTTCTAATGTGGGTTGAACCTGTGACTTGCAAGTAATTCAAAAATGTGCTCCATAGGAGACTTCTAGGAGCTTGTAGTGCTTAAAGGAGACAAGTGCCCTGCCTAAAATGACAGGGCAAAAATGTACTTTTTTGCCTTGTAGATCAACCTGTTGACCCCTGTGATGATAGCTTTTATTAAATAATAATAATAATAATAATAATAAAAATAATAATAAATGATTTCTTAAAACATAAGCAAGCAAATATTAATGTTGAAACTTAAGCCGATATCTCGGCGTCATCACGACACCATTCTCAAGGCAGAATGAGTGAGTAAGTAATGCGAAGTAATGATTTCTATAGTCTCTACGAATTAGCATAATAACAAAGGATCACAAGTTCTTCAAGTGAATACCTTTGCGCGAATCGAAGAACTTGTGATCCTTTGTTATTATGCTAATTCAACGTTAATGATAATGATAATAATAATAATAATAATAATAATAATAATAATAATAATAATAATAATAATAATCTTTACTGCCAAACTTGGTAATATATACAAATGGTTAAGAGTGGAGTAAAATCGAAAAACATATAAGGACTCATTATAATTATAATAAAAACGTCACTATTCACATACATGTATTAAGAAGTCTTATACCTCGCGGTGTAAAGCTACTGTTGTGCCTCTCTGTTCGTGATTTTGGGGCAGCATACTTGCGAGTTAAAGGCTTATTCTGTCTTTCGCCAGACAATTTTTAATACTTGTCAGTGGTGGGTGTTCCAGAGTCAATGGGTTAACAAGGACAGTCAGCATAGAATATCATAATATAATTTCAAAACTTGTACTTAACTGGCCTGTCCTTATTCCTTAAGTAAATTGCTTTAATTTTGTTTTGCAGCGGCTGATGGGAGGTGACGATGCAGCTAATAAAGCTATTTTGAATGAAATAACCATTCTTGTATCCTTGATTACACAATTTTATGCAAATCTGTTAATGCCCTTTGTTCAGATTTAGGAAATATCAGTAAGTAGAGAGAAAAATGTTTTGCACTCAAAGCAAAGGACCAGCGCCAGGCAAAAGGCTTATTTCTTGCTTGCTTGTTATTCATGGCTGTCAAGTATCAATGAGTACAGTGGTATTATGATAATAACCCACTGACTCCTCCAGATTTTACTCTGTCTATTAAACACCAGACGATTTTACTCTTAGAGGTCAGTGGTAAAAGATACACAGTGATTTTCATGGTTTTATAGCAAGCAGTAAAGGAGTTTTGCCATTTGCTATAAAGTGCAATTCTGTATCTGAACCGCTCTCCTGTCATTTATAAACAGTCTCTCTCTAATAATTGTAATCCTAAACTTTATCATGTCATTTGAATTTGCAGTATTCCTCTCCTTTGGGGTGTTGAATTATAGTTCTTTAAGATTTGGTGGAATTAATTTTGTTAATCCTTTTAAAGTTAGTAGTTTCTTTTGGTTCATTTGTACAGTAGAGCACTTGCTTCTCCGTTTTATGACTTTGCGACTTTGTTGAATAATAATTATGATATCCTCTTAATGTAAGAATGAAGGAAGGGGGCAATCATGTGGCAATGGACCTTTTTGGAGTTAAACTTCAGAATGGGTTTAACACTTTCCTGCTCGAAGGTTCCTCCATTGACGATTAAAATTGTCTGGCGTTAGCCAGAATAGAATGTGTCACTCGTAAACAGGAAAGGGTTGAGGCAAGTCCAAGTACAAGTTTCTTTGTAGTGACAAGTTTTGCTTCTCAATAAAAACTGATTGTCATAAGTGACTTTGAACTTTGCCTTAAAAAGGCCAGAAACAATGATTTACACTGTCTGTGTTAGCGAAGTTGGATTTACGTGTACTAAAAACAAACTGAGTTAGTCTGGCCTTAGTTGTGGGAAAGATGGATAGCTCCACACTTGATGTTAATTTACTACCAGCAGACACATACATGTACTTTCAAAAACTGATTACCGGTATTTAGTTAATTTAGCCAGATAGAAAATTCATCCAGTGGTTTGTGCTTTCAATCCGTTGATCAACTACTTTCTAAAACAAATTCCGGTGCCCCAACCACTCGGGTACCACATTGCCTCCATTGATGAGAAATAGTTTTGTTATTGTCTTCCTTAATGTCACATAGAAACGCCTCCGTGGACACCCCAATATTGTACAGTTTCATTCCGCAGCATCTCTGAATGAGAAGGAAACTGAACATGGAATGTCTGAATACCTAATCTTGACAGAGCTTTGTAGCGGTAAGGCGTGCCTAAAAACTACCTCTACATGCAGTAATCCAACACCAGACATTAATTTTATTCATCAGTGAAGGGTGGTTCAGGATTCTGTAGGTTTCCTGATAATTTTATTGAAAAGATTCCATAACCCTTGCTGCTTTTGAAACCAAGCAGTGCTTTTATGTTGTGCTAATTCTTAAAGATTAAGACACTGGGATTTTGTGACAAAAATTATTAATTTTTACCATCTTGCATAATATAATAAACTGCACCAGAGGAAAGGGCTGTTTAGTAGCTTTCAAATGAATGGTCATATTTAACTTAAGGATTTACAAACAGACTCCAAAGTTAGAATGTCTTTGTATAGTAATACTAGACAGCTTCTTTATTGGAATTCAAAGTACTGCTCAGTAGCATTTTATTTTAAGATTTCACAACCAGACTCAAATGTTACTTACAACAACTCTGTGCAGCATTAAAAAGCTGTTTCTGATCATTGGTAGTTATTTTTCAACAGTATATTTCATTAGGATGGTCACCTCTCAGGATTTTACCCACATTTACAAGTTTCAAAGTTAAAACTACATGTACTTTGTCAGCTTAGTCGACACATATGTACATGTAGTTAGCAAATGCAACTTGCACAGAAATCAAATGAGGCCTCACGGTACTGTGAATGTGATGGATAGATGAAGAACCTTATACATGTTGTCCCTGATGCTGTTGAGCATTAAACTTTAACGTTTAAATTCATGAATCCATCACCTTTACAGTTATATTAGTACAGTAACAATGTGCAATGTGTTATCTGGTTACATACAGCTGTACTGTAGATGTACACACTACCAAGGACAACTCTCATTCAACATGGTTACTAACTATTTTGTCGTCACTCTCAAAAGTTGTAACTACTTTGAAAATCATTCAAGACTTAAGCGAAGAGTTGAACATTATTAAATTATGTTGGTATCATAGGAGGTGAGTTGGTCAAGCTTTTACAAGAAAGGTACGGCCAGCCTTATCCACCAGACAAGGTGCTGAAGATGTTTTATCAAATGTGCCGTGGTGTTGCTCATATGCACAAACAGACACCACCAGTTATACACAGGGATTTGAAGGTATGGAGTGATTACTTAACGATGATGATAATAATTAGTATTACAACATTTTCGGGCGCAAATTGGTGCGAATTGGTCAGAGGTGAATAGCAATGGCTATCCAAAGTTTGAGTAGCCAATCAGCGGGTGGGTTCAACACTATCCACTGTTTTGGTATATACTGTACAGTGTATACCATAAAAGTGGATATATGTAGCATTGAACTTGCACACTGATTGACTACTCAAACTCCGGATATCCATTGCTATTTACCTCCGAGCAATTCCTGCAGAATTTGTGCCTGAAAATGTTGAAATGTTATTTGCAGAAATAAATGATTTAAAATCATCTTTTTGTGCTACAGTGTATATATCTTACTGTTTTAGTAATACTACAGTGTAAAACAACTACTGTATTCACCTCAGAGTCAGTGGCTAGTTGTGGCTCGGTAAACACCCGCCACTAGCCACTTCCACTTCGGTGCATAGTTGCTAATTATTATTCACTGATATTTACCAAGCCTGAGGCAAATAGTAATGTTTTAAATAGTATAATTACATTAGGTGGTTATTTGGAAAACATGCACTTTCTTTAAAACAATTTAAATTTCTTCATCTGTCACCTCGACAAAATGGCTTTTCGAAAAAAACACTTAATAGGTGATTATCTCACAATAAGAATTTTCAGTAATAACCTATGTAGTTACGTGTATACTAATACAAGTTATGACTTGTGCTAGTAAAGGTAGTAAGGTTTCATCAACTGAGATTAAGTGTGATTCTCCCTTCAGGTTGAAAATCTTCTCATTGGCAGCAAGGGTCAAATTAAGCTGTGCGACTTTGGGAGCTCAACCATAACACCAGTTATCCCAGATGACACTTGGACAGCTCTTCAGCGGAGTCTTGCTGAAGATGAGGTAAACTATTCTCCTGTCTTTTTTCCCTTTTTGATGAAGCAAGCACAGCTGATCTTATATATTGTACATCTGCAGGTCAATTGTTTTCTTGTTTGGTAGAATTTTTCAAACCAGTTCAATTTTGATTTTGTGTCCAATTGTAATGAAATTAAGGCAGCACAACAGAGCCAGGCACCACTAATTTTTGACAGTACCCCTAGGGATTATAATAATTAGTAATAATTAATTAATTATTGTAAATTGATCTCAACCTGACTAAGAGGGTATTTTCCAGCCTACTCTGTGTTATTAATTTTGCTTCAATTTTATTTGGTAAGAGTGTTTAAAAAAAAGCATCATCTGTCCTTCAGGGCACATGCATGCGAAGGATGTAAACAGCACAAAAGCCAGCCAAATGTCCTTATTAAACTAGATAAACGAAAAATGACGAGTGACGAAAGTGAGTGAAACTTAATAAATTTTACTCTGTTTAATGCTAGACAATTTTACTCGTCAGTGAGAGACAGTTGAGGAATCAATGAGTTAACCACCTCTACAAGTACCTCTGGACACTCGAAACCTATAGTGTATGTCCCATGTAACCCATTGACTCCTACATGTAAGAGTTAGACGTAGGGCAGTTCAATCCTGAGTTAATGGGTTAATACAGCTGTAATGGTTTGTTGTGGATTTATTTCCAGATCCAGCGGAACACAACCCCCATGTATCGTGCACCAGAGATGGTTGATTTGTACAGCAACATGCCCGTGACTGAGAAAGCTGATATCTGGGTCAGTTATTTGATTACCAATTTGGTACAAAAGTAGACTAGATGGGGCTGAAAACACACCTTTTTAAATGCACTTTTAATCTAAATTAGATAACTTAATCTTTTGTTTTTATATTTCTAAGTCATACTGTAATACAATGGATGTAAAGTGCTTGGAACGCATGCGGATAAGCGCTATATAAGTGTTATTATTATTATTATTATTATTATTATTATTGTTATGTTTCGTCCTCTAGCTTAGTGAACGGTAAAATTAATAGTCTACATGTAACTGCAAACAAGCTGCGGTCGTCATTTTTTGAGTTTTCACTGATCTCTTTAAAGTTAGCTTTTAGTAAACAGAGAGAACTAAATACTGTGACATTAAGCCCAATGAACTTGTACATTAAGTACAACATCAGTCAACACGAGATGCCAATCACTTAAACCAGTTGGATCTTTAGATAGCATTGTTTTGGGTACATCTGGCATTACTGACTTCATTGTCTGTTTTTTAATTCTTTCAGGCCCTTGGTTGCGTTCTGTTTTTCCTTTGTTTTATGGAGCATCCATTTGAAGATTCTGCCAAGCTCAGAATACTCAATGCCAAGTACACCATCCCAGAAAATGACACCAAATACACAATTTTCCATGATTTGATTAGTAAGTGTATAAAATGCAGATAATAATGTCAGTCCTCCCTTTAATACAAAATTAATGTGTTAAGGTTGTAGTAACCCCCCCCCCCCACCCCCCAATGGGTTGGTAATTACCGGTATTTAACAATTATTCGCCGAAGGCAAAGTGATTATCGGTGAGTATACGAGACGAAGTCGAGGTGAATATTCACCGATAATCACTGAGCCTGAGGTGAATACCGTATTTACCCGTGTATAAGTCGATCCCATGTATAAGTCGACCCCCCATTTTTGATGGCAAAAAACGCAATTTCTTAATTTCTTTGTCAAATGTTCATGGGACACTAATCTTGTATTCTTCGTTTTCTGGAAATGTGGATACACAAAAAAATCAGGGCCTCAAGCACTTAATAGTTTTGTTGTTCAGCAGCTGTTGTATATGCGGGCGTTTTGTCCTTGAGTTTCGAAAAAGTTCTCTGAAAATCGAACATGTAAACCTCAAACTCACCTGTTTCTTTGTTCAAGGATAAAGGGCTTTAGAGGATAAGCACAATGCAATATCAGAGAAGCAGGAGTCAATCTTTGAAAATAACTTGTGAACGATGCGAAAATGTGCAAGGTTTAATTGGTCCTTGACTTACAATATCTCAAATGACGAACAAAACTCATAAACCAAACAATACGAAGTTTGCAAAAGCATTTAAATCTGCCAGGTTTCTATAAAGAATAAAAAACAACCATTACCAACCAGCATTTTCACGCAAACACGAGTGACAGTGCTTGCACGCAAACACGAGGTATTGTGCCAGGTTACTAAGCCGTTGAACGATCGTGTTTTATTCGAAGAAACAGAAATGCCTTTTAGAGCTTTCCGCCTTTGGAAAACGAAAATTTCCAGTGTCTATTTCATATTTGTGCTTGTGAGTATCTTCAACATTTAGAGTTGGACAAATCCTTTTTTATTACAACTGGAATTGCTCACATTCGTTTTGAAGTCTTTTGTCATTCATTTTGAAGTCTTTTACAATGTACGTCGGCTTTTGTCCACTGCGTTCGTTATGCCCAAGACAACATTATTACATGTATGTTAATTTTGAATAAATTACTTAGCTGGAACTTGGCTCAAAATCTTTGACCCGTGTATAAGTCGAGGGCGATTTTTGGAGCTTCTTTTGAGGCCATAAAAGGTCGACTTATACACGGGTAAATACGGTAATTGATTTAGTATAAATACACAGGTGACTATTTCACAAAACATTTCAACGCGAAATCATCAGTCTTCACTTACAGTGGCAAAACGACTGGCTGGCAGCCATTTTGTCCGTTGAGGTGATTATCGGCTGATAATCCGAGATAGCGAGCCAATGAGAGCGTGCGATTTTGTATAATCACCTGTGTATTTATACTAAATAATTAATAATATTATTGTTTATGATGGCTCTCACATACAGGTACTTACAGTACTCTGAAAAATTAGATCGCTCAGGAAAAGACTCGTGGAAGGTTCAGATGCTCTATCACTGTAGGCTATAACTTGTTAGGGTTAGGCCATTGAACTAAGTTAGGTGACATATGACCTGCTTCTTGCTGGGACTGAAAAAAAATGTACAGTCATGTAGCCTATGAATTGAATTCACTTTTTTCTGTTTTATTCCATTTCCCTTTCATTTTGTTTTATTCCCTTGTGTTTGAGAAAGATCCTTCAGTTTCATTCAGTTCCAGTTTGATTAAAGTTTTAATTGTAGCAAAATTTTCCTGCTACATGTGTGGTACACTGTACTTGGGGTTGGATAGAAGAACAGAACTTGTACATGTGCATCAACTCTTCTCCTAAAGGCGTGCAGCTTAAAATGTCATGATTGTCTGAGCTATCAGCAAAATTTTAATGTAGAGCATTCAACATCATGATCTTCCAAGTTATAAGACCGTGGCTTTGAGTCCGATTGTGGTTATGACTAGTGATGTTTCTTACAGTATTCTGGTGATCCACAAAACTTTGTTGTACACTGTTATTTTTATCATGACTTCTTGGGTTTTTTTTTTTCTTAAAGAGTACATGCTCCAAGTAAATCCAGCCAACAGACCTGATATCAAAGAAGTACTGACTGGACTTGAAGCTATCGCAATTGCCATGGATGTAGATCTCAAAGGAAAAGTGGTTAGTTCTTGAGTTTTCTTTAACCCACTGGACGCCCCTGGTTGACGCGTAAAATCGTCTGGCATTAGACAGAGTAAAACCTGTCAAAGTTTCACTTCCAGGGATCAATGGGTTAATGGTGGGCTTTTGACTGATTAATTATTACCTTGAGCATTTTGTAGCTAACCGTAACACATTGACTACCATGGGTTCCCCATTGATGAGTAAAATCGTCTGGCGTTAGACAGAGTAAAATACAAAGTCTGGCCGGTTTTTGGACGTCAAAGGGTTAACCCATCAAGTGAGACTTAGCTGTATGCTGGTTTTTGCTGAAGGAGGAAAACAGGAAAACCCGGAGAAAAACCCTTGAAGCAGAGAAGAGAACCAATACAAACTCAACCCACTTCTGGCGTCAGGTCCAGGAATCGAACCCGGACCACAAGCAACCAACTGCAGCGGGCAGTTGGTTGCTTTTGACAAGTCAACCCTGCATGAACCAGTTATAACAGCCAATTCAAATTGTAACAAAATTACAAAACCATTAAAAAAGAAAGTAATTTTTTTTGGTTTGTTACGTAGTTTTAATTTTTTCCTTTACAGAAAGATGATATTCCACAGAGTTTAGGAGAGAGATCCCCTCAAGGTTAGCGTAATTCATAACCAACAGTTCTATTTAATGGTGTTGGTTATTAATTTTGTTTTGGATAGAAAAGTTAAGTACCGGTATTTGGGGTTAAAAGTAATACAGGTTCTGTGGCTTTTTTGGGGTTCCTCCTCTGAATAAAAAACATGTGAAACGCACAGATGACATTAAACAGGAAACTAAGGGAAAAAGCTTGGAACAATCAGCTAACATGTAGTAAATGAGCTAATGAAACAAACAAAAAGTTTCACTGGTTTTTACACCCAGGATAACCCCTTTTCAGGGCCATTGAAACAATAAATAGAAACAAATTCTTCAAATTTTAAGAATCTCAACTGGGCAGAGACAAACCATTAATTTTGACCTTTTGCAAGCACAACCAAGACATTGTACCAGGGATTACACAGACAACCCCACCCGTTGGTCAAATCAGGATAATCACAAATTTGCATATTTAGTGGGTAAAAACAACAGCTCTGCACGCTCTGCACGTGCGTTTTTCATTTTTGTCTATTTCTTTGCCGTCGTCAGCAAACAACAACTTTAAATAGCTAAATTTGAGGTTTTGTGAAGAACGTAAGCACTTGAGGATTTACATTTTTTTTGTTTTCGCCCCTAAGTTAAGCGCCGTTCCGACGAGCGTCATTTTTGAGGAACTACCACACCCTTGTCATATTAAAAAGGTTGAAATAGTCACGAAGCGATCACAAAAACCTGAATTTATATTTTGAGATGACGTTCTCGTTGCCGTCACCGTAGTCGTTGCTTAAGCTCCCTAATATATTATAAAACCTCGGGACTCTTTATGTACTTTGAAAATTGCGGCACCTTATCCACTTGACCACGTTGCCTTCTGTTGAAGATTGAACAAATTACGTATTTAATCATTTGCAGCCAATCTCAGTGGCCAGCCTTCGCCGGCATCTTCTGGAAGTTCAACATTGCTAGGAGTTGTAAAAGGTGCCAACAGTTTTTTCAGCAACATCAAAGACATGTCTAACAAAGTTATGCAGTCCGTCGCAGGGTGAGATTGTATTTATTTGAAGCGAATGATTACCGATAGTGGTAGAGTCTACTCTCGATTATCCCATGTCATAACAACACTCTTATCTAATTCACTCTTGTAACAATAATAATGACAACTTTATTGTCAATGTGTCAATGTGTCAATGGATTTAGAGCGGTTTTCAATTGAGTGTCGAAAATAATCAGCGAATTGCATTGGCTTTGCATTACTTCACTCAGTGATTGGCTCAAAGTTCTCGC
>BLFO01004851.1:98370-102956 GCA_014634245.1 Montipora cactus
CGAGGACATACAGAACAGACAAACTTGGCAACAGGGTATAAATTAAGACGTTCGTTGCTGTCTTCAGTAGACCAAATAGGCTAACTTAGCCCGCTTTACACCAGCAAAAAAGTCTTGCACGGCACTCCGAAATCTCGTATCGTACCTAGTATGTTTTTCGGGGGGGGGGGGGGCACGGTAAATTTTTCGTGTGTAAACAGAACAAACGGAAGGCATATCAGGCACCCGTGCCAGAACTAGGAGTGCCGTGCCAATTTTGTGCGTGTGTAAAAGGGGTTTAATTTTCGGGATACTGTTCACCACTTTGAACAAGATTTTATTGCCACTTTTCGCTATTTTAGTGAACTCCTGGGCAGCCGTTTTGATTCATCAGCTAACTCGAGGTGCTCTATTATTGCGTGTGTAGCTTACGCGCATGCGCTTAAATAATATTTGCTATTTTGATACTATTAGGTGGTGAATTGTTGTTTGGTCGGTCACAGGCTGCCGCCTCTGGAGAAACTGATGTCACTTTGCAGAAAAATCCACTCTTGGTTGAAAACTAACCAGAAACACGTTGTCATAATACACTGCCAGGTAATGAACATTTCTCCATGTTGGAAATTGTTTTGGACTAGCGATAAACATGGAACATTCATGCAGTCTGGAAAGAGAGCCCGGGCCTTGAAACTGAAAAAAATCATTTGTTATTTCTTCAAGTGCTTCACAATTAGAACAGATAAGGTGGCTCTGAATACGCTCCAAAGATTTTTTAACTTTGCCGTGAGGCGCATCTTGGCCTGCTCACCGCTTTCCAGTTGTAAGAAAATAGGGGTGATGGCCTTCGGTTTTGAGATTTAAACGTTCGAAGACAAAATAGGTGATTTTAGCTGGCTCTGTATTTGCCATAGTAAGCTATTACATCACAGTAATTAGTGCATCTTGTTCATAACATCGCCATCGCATAAAACAGTGTTTTACATGTTTATGACTGCTATTTAAGTTTAGGCCATGTTAGGGCCGATTTACACAGTACGATTGTTGTCGCATGCGAGAGGCTTACGGCAGGCCTACGATGTGACTTACGATTGTCGCAGCGTTTTAAAACATGTTTTAAAATGCCACGACATTTTTTCTTACGTACACAACAATCGTAAATCATGTCGTGGGGCTGTCATAACCGTTGTCGCATGCGACAAAAGTCGTACCGTGTAAGGGCCGATTTACACGGTACGATTTTTGTCGCATGCGACAAGCTTACGACCGGCCTAACACTCATTTGCGATTGTCGTGTACGCCAGAAAAGATGTCAGAGCATTTTAAAACGCTGCGACAATCGTAAGTCATGTCGTAGGCCTGTCGTCGGTAAGCTTCGCATGCGCCAAAAATCGTACCATGTAAATTAAAGGACCTTAAAGGGAACGACCACTCCAACACAAAAACTTAAAACCACAGAAAATAATGTTTACAATCAAATTAGTTGAAATCTTTGGAAAGACAGCATTTGTATCGAAAAAAACTAATTTATGAGAATCGCTTACGAAACGAGGACGACGACGGCTACGAGGACTTCATTTAAAAATACGAGTTCGCGTTATTCATATCACTACGAAACTATTTCATGTCGTTTCGCCTTAAAAATGTGTAGTAACTGCCGAGGAATTAAACTGATATGAGTGGGTTGGAAGCGTAGAGAGAGAACTGAAAATTGATCGTCATGTGCTAACGACCTCCACACAACCTTGAATTTGGTCATTTCACGTCGTCATTTAGGAGATGACGGCAAAGCAATAGCTGCGGTTACACTAGCCATTTTGCCCTTGGGTAAGTGGCTTTTTCCCACGGGGAAGCAATTTTTTATGTGTAACCGATCTGCCCAAAGGAAAATTTCCTGTGGGAAATTTCCATGGATACGTCAAAAAGAACAAAAGAATTGCCCATGACAGTTCCAGATGTAAGTCTTATGGTTAACAAAACCCCAAAGCGGCTCAACCAATCACAAGATTGCCGAACGCGAGGAAAATACATGCTGTGATGAACTGTGTAAACAACTGCGGACGTGGAAATACCCAAGCACGCCTTTTCTGGCCAGCAGCAAGTCGACGTCTAAATTATAAATTGGAGAGTTGCAAGGACTAGAGAAAGCGTAACTGAAGTCGACGTCTTTGTTGCCTTCTTAAAATGAAGCGATGAATCGCTGAACTTAATTGAGGTGGACAGTTTAAGAGAAGCGCCGATCGTGACAATTACCGAAAATAAGCCAAAGAAAAGTTTGTCGTTCAGTTGTAGATCTTCGATGTTTACTTTTTTTTAGATCCTTAATTTTAATGTATTTTGTATTGTAATTAGTTTTTCAAAAACCATTTAGTGGAAAAACTAATAAATCTCATCTTGTCTTATCTTAAAGGTAAGTTTCCCACCAAAACAGGCCAACGCTTACCTTCCCCTTGGGTAATTTACAAGTGTGTAACCGCAAATGGGGAGTCGATCATAACCCAGGGTAAACCCAACCCAAGCCGTAACCCCAAGGTTCCCCATGGGCAAGAGGTCTAGTGTAACCGCACCTAATGTACCAAAATGTAAAACGCACGTGCAGAGCCATTGTTTTTGCTCAGTAAACCTGTTTTGTAGCGTCGTCGTTGCCGTCGGCGTCGTCGTTTCGTAAGCTCCCTATTGCTAGAAGAACACGACCCAACATCGTCATGAGGACGCTTCTAACAATGTTGGATACGCATATAACATTGTTTGAAGAACGTCACTTTAGTCTTTGCAATACAGCATTGTTGAAAGGGTGGCTACACGCTTCAACATTTGTTGTTTGTTGGAAAAGATGTTTCATCAAAATCAAAACATTCTTCCAACAAAAACTGTTGCATGCTACACGTTCTAACATTTTTGATCCAACAAATGTTTTATAACAATGTTTGAACGTGTAGCCGGGGCTTAACATTGTCAGAAGTGGTCTTATAACAATTTTGGGATGTGTTCTTCTGGCAATGTTACAACATGTAGCCGGAGCTTAAAACAGTTGCACCAAGACCTGTGTTTTTTTTTATTCCCTGTGGCTACCCGTGGGCTACTAATAGTTCTTTGGGTTTTTGTATTTTTCTTTCTTCTGTTCAGGATGGCAAGGAAGGATCCGGAGTTGTTGTTGCAGCATTTTTCGTTTTCTGTAAATTGTTCAAAAACCCAAACGGAGCCGCTGACATGTTTAGTATTCGCCGTTGTGGAATCGGGCACAAAGTTTCGCTGACTGCTTCTCAAGAACGGTATGGTGACCCAATATCCAGCTATCTTGACCTCACGCTTGGTCAATAACCCATATACATTATTGCTATTAGTATTATTAGTCTGGCAATGGCGTCATGACGACACTGAAACGTTTGGTTTTACGTACTGCATCGTTGATGTTTCCGCGTTCTGTATTACTCTGTTGGTGTATGGAGGGCTAGTTTTTCCCCCATAAGTCTTATTTATTTAATTTGGTTTTCATTTATTTAGTTAAGTTGGTGGCTTTTAACGTCTCAATAGCATACGTTCTCAATTGCAGTAACAGCATCGTCTAAGTGTCGTTGCTCTTCATCGAGGACCATGAACTTTTTTCAAGGAATTGGAAACAAGACATCCTCGCGATGATTTTCCCGCGTTTAGCTCTGGCTGCTTGTATTCTCCTTGCGTTGTGATTGGCCCATTCGATTTTCTGCTTCTGTTCTGATTGGTCATTTTTGGAGAAATCAGAAGCAAGACATCCTCGCGATGATTTTGCCTCTGGTTTGCGTTATCGTCAGTGAATTTGATTGTCAGCGCCTGTCGTGATTGGATAATGTCATGTCGTGGATTATGGCTCCCGCTGTTATAGCAAATAGAGCGAGTTTCAATCGAGTGTCGTAAAACCAAAACCACAGTAATTACTTTGGCCAATCAAAAAGGACGGAGACAATCCAGTAAACCAATCCAAACTCGAAGTAATTACACATAGCCGACACAAAGCGCGGAAAATGTGTGCGTGCAAGCCACGATTGGTTTTGGTTTCACTTCTGATTGGTTGAAAAAATGCATGGCGCGAGAACTTTGAACCAATCACTGAGTGAAGTAATGCAAAACCAATGCAATTCGCCAATTACTTTCGACACTCAATTGAGTCTACATTAAGCATATTCTTACTGTTTGCTCTCCAGATACTTGTTGTACATCACCCAGTTAATAAATAACCAAGAGATGAAACCTCACAAGTATTCAGTATACATCAAATCGGTCACCATGCATCCTGTTCCAGCATTCAACAAGGCCAAGTATGTGGGCTGAGTTTCAGTCGATCTCAATCTGACTCCCAGGGTTTTTCTCCGGGTGCTCCGGTTTTCGTCCCGCACCAAAATCGACGCTAGATCAATAACATCCGGGCGGATACCCTAGTGTAGGAATAACCTCTGGTATCTCTCCCTTTCATTGTATTGAATGAATAAAGTTGGTATTATTACGCTAATGTTCCTTAGTCGGACAGCGTCTTCATCATCATCCCGTTTTTTAAATGCCAGTCTTCGCACCTTAGACGCGCTTGAAAAAACGCGCTTGATGAACTCACGGAAGAATAGGGGGGGGGGGGGGGG